>JAVIAB010000145.1:2647284-3074819 GCA_032433765.1 Megaustenia siamemsis | reverse complement strand
TGAGTGTGTTTGCTAGACAGATGGTGAGTGTGTTTGCTAGACAGATGGTGAGTGTGTTTGCTAGACAGATGGTGAGTGTGTTTGCTAGACAGATGGTGAGTGTGTTTGCTAGACAGATGGTGAGTGTGTTTTTAGACAGATGGTGAGTGTGTTTGCTAGACAGATGGTGAGTGTGTTTGTAGACAGATGGTGAGTGTGTTTGTAGACAGATGGTGAGTGTGTTTGCTAGACAGATGGTGAGTGTGTTTGTTAGACAGATGGTGAGTGTGTTTGCTAGACAGATGGTGAGTGTGTTTGCTAGACAGATGGTGAGTGTGTTTGTTAGACAGATGGTGAGTGTGTTTGCTAGACATGGTGAGTGTGTTTGTAGACAGATGGTGAGTGTGTTTGTTAGACAGATGGTGAGTTGTTTTAGACAGATGGTGAGTGTGTTTGCTAGACAGATGGTGAGTGTGTTTGCTAGACAGATGGTGAGTGTGTTTGCTAGACAGATGGTGAGTGTGTTTGTTAGACAGATGGTGAGTGTGTTTGTGACAGATGGTGAGTGTGTTTGTTAGACAGATGGTGAGTGTGTTTGTTAGACAGATGGTGAGTGTGTTTGCTAGACAGATGGTGAGTGTGTTTGTTAGACAGATGGTGAGTGTGTTTGCTAGACAGATGGTGAGTGTGTTTGTTAGACAGATGGTGAGTGTGTTTGTTAGACAGATGGTGAGTGTGTTTTGCTAGACAGATGGCGAGTGTGTTTGTAGACAGATGGTGAGTGTGTTTGCTAGACAGATGGTGAGTGTGTTTTAGACAGATGGTGAGTGTGTTTGCTAGACAGATGGTGAGTGTGTTTGCTAGACAGATGGTGAGTGTGTTTGTAGACAGATGGTGAGTGTGTTTGCTAGACAGATGGTGAGTGTGTTTGTAGACAGATGGTGAGTGTGTTTGCTAGACAGATGGTGAGTGTGTTTGTTAGACAGATGGTGAGTGTGTTTGCTAGACAGATGGTGAGTGTGTTTGTAGACAGATGGTGAGTGTGTTTGTTAGACAGATGGTGAGTGTGTTTGCTAGACAGATGGTGAGTGTGTTTTGCTAGACAGATGGTGAGTGTGTTTGCTAGACAGATGGTGAGTGTGTTTGTTAGACAGATGGTGAGTGTGTTTGCTAGACAGATGGTGATGTGTTTGCTAGACAGATGGTGAGTGTGTTTGCTAGACAGATGGTGAGTGTGTTTGTTAGACAGATGGTGAGTGTGTTTGCTAGACAGATGGTGAGTGTGTTTGCTAGACAGATGGTGAGTTGTTTGTTAGACAGATGGTGAGTGTGTTTGCTAGACAGATGGTGAGTGTGTTTGCTAGACATGGTGAGTGTGTTTGCTAGACAGGTGGTAGTGTGTTTGCTAGACAGATGGTGAGTGTGTTTTTAGACAGATGGGAGTGTGTTTGCTAGACAGATGGTGAGTGTGTTTGCTAGACAGATGGTGAGTGTGTTTGCTAGACAGATGGCGAGTGTGTTTGTAGACAGATGGTGAGTGTGTTTGTAGACAGATGGTGAGTGTGTTTGTTAGACAGATGGTGAGTGTGTTTGCTAGACAGATGGTGAGTGTGTTTGTAGACAGATGGTGAGTGTGTTTGTTAGACAGATGGTGAGTGTGTTTGTAGACAGATGGTGAGTGTGTTTGTTAGACAGATGGTGAGTGTGTTTGCTAGACAGATGGTGAGTGTGTTTGCTAGACAGATGGTGAGTGTGTTTGCTAGACAGATGGTGAGTGTGTTTGTTAGACAGATGGTGAGTGTGTTTGCTAGACAGATGGTGAGTGTGTTTGCTAGACAGATGGCGAGTGTGTTTGTTAGACAGATGGTGAGTGTGTTTGCTAGACAGATGGTGAGTGTGTTTGTTAGACAGATGGTGAGTGTGTTTGCTAGACAGATGGTGAGTGTGTTTGTTAGACAGAGTGAGTGTGTTTGCTAGACAGATGGTGAGTGTGTTTGCTAGACAGATGGTGAGTGTGTTTGCTAGACAGATGGTAGTGTGTTTGCTAGACAGATGGTGAGTGTGTTTTTAGACAGATGGGAGTGTGTTTGTAGACAGATGGTGAGTGTGTTTGCTAGACAGATGGTGAGTGTGTTTGCTAGACAGATGGTGAGTGTGTTTGCTAGACAGATGGTGAGTGTGTTTGCTAGACAGATGGTGTGTGTTTGTAGACAGATGGTGAGTGTGTTTGCTAGACAGATGGTGAGTGTTTTGCTAGACAGATGGTGAGTGTTTGTTTAGACAGATGTGAGTGTGTTTGCTAGACAGATGTGAGTGTGTTTGCTAGACAGATGGTGAGTGTGTTTGTAGACAGATGGTGAGTGTGTTTGCTAGACAGATGGTGAGTGTGTTTGCTAGACAGATGGCGAGTGTGTTTGTTAGACAGATGGTGAGTGTGTTTGCTAGACAGATGGTGAGTGTGTTTGTAGACAGATGGTGAGTGTGTTTGTTAGACAGATGGTGAGTGGTTTTTGCTAGACAGATGGTGAGTGTGTTTGCTAGACAGATGGTGAGTGTGTTTGCTAGACAGATGGTGAGTGTGTTTGTTAGACAGATGGTGAGTGTTTGTTAGACAGATGGTGAGTGTGTTTGCTAGACAGATGGCGAGTGTGTTTGTAGACAGATGGTGAGTGTGTTTGCTAGACAGATGGTGAGTGTGTTTGTTAGACAGATGGTGAGTGTGTTTGTTAGACAGATGGTGAGTGTGTTTGCTAGACAGATGGTGAGTGTGTTTGCTAGACAGATGGTGAGTGTGTTTGCTAGACAGATGGTGAGTGTGTTTGCTAGACAGATGGTGAGTGTGTTTGCTAGACAGATGGTGAGTGTGTTTGTTAGACAGATGGTGAGTGTGTTTGCTAGACAGATGGTGAGTGTGTTTGCTAGACAGATGGCGAGTGTGTTTGTAGACAGATGGTGAGTGTGTTTGCTAGACAGATGGTGAGTGTGTTTGTTAGACAGATGGTGAGTGTGTTTGTTAGACAGATGGTGAGTGTGTTTGTAGACAGATGGTGAGTGTGTTTGTAGACAGATGGTGAGTGTGTTTGTAGACAGATGGTGAGTGTGTTTGCTAGACAGATGGTGAGTGTGTTTGTAGACAGATGGTGAGTGTGTTTGTTAGACAGATGGTGAGTGTGTTTGCTAGACAGATGGTGAGTGTGTTTGCTAGACAGATGGTGAGTGTGTTTGCTAGACAGATGGTGAGTGTGTTTGTTAGACAGATGGTGAGTGTGTTTGCTAGACAGATGGTGAGTGTGTTTTCTAGACAGATGGTGAGTGTGTTTGTTAGACATGGTGAGTGTGTTTGCTAGACAGATGGTGAGTGTGGTTTGCTAGACAGATGGTGAGTGTGTTTGCTAGACAGGTGAGTGTGTTTGCTAGACAGATGGTGAGTGTGTTTTTAGACAGATGGTGAGTGTGTTTGCTAGACAGATGGTGAGTGTGTTTGCTAGACAGATGGTGAGTGTGTTTGCTAGACAGATGGTGAGTGTTTGCTAGACAGATGGTGAGTGTGTTTGCTAGACAGATGGTGAGTGTGTTTGCTAGACAGATGGTGAGTGTGTTTGCTAGACAGATGGTGATGTGTTTGCTAGACAGATGGTGAGTGTGTTTGTAGACAGATGGTGAGTGTGTTTGCTAGACAGATGGTGAGTGTGTTTGTTAGACAGATGGTGAGTGTGTTTGCTAGACAGATGGTGAGTGTGTTTGCTAGACAGATGGTGAGTGTGTTTGTAGACAGATGGTGAGTGTGTTTGCTAGAGATGGTGAGTGTGTTTGTTAGACAGATGGTGAGTGTGTTTGTTAGACAGATGGTGATGTGTTTGCTAGACAGATGGTGAGTGTGTTTGTTAGACAGATGGTGAGTGTGTTTGCTAGACAGATGGTGAGTGTGTTTGCTAGACAGATGGTGAGTGTGTTTGCTAGACAGATGGTGAGTGTGTTTGCTAGACAGATGGTGAGTGTGTTTGTTAGACAGATGGTGAGTGTGTTTGCTAGACAGATGGTGAGTGTGTTTGTAGACAGATGGTGAGTGTGTTTGTTAGACAGATGGTGAGTGTGTTTGCTAGACAGATGGTGAGTGTGTTTGTTAGACAGATGGTGAGTGTGTTTGTTAGACAGATGGTGAGTGTGTTTTTCTAGACAGATGGTGAGTGTGTTTGCTAGACAGATGGTGAGTGTGTTTGTTAGACAGATGGTGAGTGTGTTTGCTAGACAGATGGTGAGTGTGTTTGTTAGACAGATGGTGAGTGTGTTTGTTAGACAGATGGTGAGTGTGTTTGTTAGACAGATGGTGAGTGTGTTTGCTAGACAGATGGTGAGTGTGTTTGCTAGACAGATGGTGAGTGTGTTTGTTAGACAGATGGTGAGTGTGTTTGTAGACAGATGGTGAGTGTGTTTGCTAGACAGATGGTGAGTGTGTTTGTTAGACAGATGGTGAGTGTGTTTGTTAGACAGATGGTGAGTGTGTTTGCTAGACAGATGGAGTGTGTTTGTAGACAGATGGTGAGTGTGTTTGCTAGACAGATGGTGAGTGTGTTTGTTAGACAGATGGTGAGTGTGTTTGCTAGACAGATGGTGAGTGTGTTTGCTAGACAGATGGTGAGTGTGTTTGTAGACAGATGGTGAGTGTGTTTGCTAGACAGATGGTGAGTGTGTTTGTTAGACAGATGGTGAGTGTGTTTGCTAGACAGATGGTGAGTGTGTTTGCTAGACAGATGGTGAGTGTGTTTGCTAGACAGATGGTGAGTGTGTTTGCTAGACAGATGGTGAGTGTGTTTGAGACAGATGGTGAGTGTGTTTGCTAGACAGATGGTGAGTGTGTTTGTAGACAGATGGTGAGTGTGTTTGTTAGACAGATGGTGAGTGTGTTTGTTAGACAGATGGTGAGTGTGTTTGTAGACAGATGGCGAGTGTGTTTGTAGACAGATGGTGAGTGTGTTTGCTAGACAGATGGTGAGTGTGTTTGTTAGACAGATGGCGAGTGTGTTTGTTAGACAGATGGTGAGTGTGTTTGCTAGACAGATGGTGAGTGTGTTTGCTAGACAGATGGTGAGTGTGTTTGCTAGACAGATGGTGAGTGTGTTTGTTAGACAGATGGCGAGTGAGTTGTTAGACAGATGGTGAGTGTGTTTGCTAGACAGATGGTGAGTGTGTTTGTTAGACAGATGGTGAGTGTTTGCTAGACAGATGGTGAGTGTGTTTGTTAGACAGATGGCGAGTGTGTTTGTTAGACAGATGGTGAGTGTGTTTGCTAGACAGATGGTGAGTGTGTTTGTTAGACAGATGGTGAGTGTGTTTGCTAGACAGATGGTGAGTGTGTTTGTTAGACAGATGGTGAGTGTGTTTGCTAGACAGATGGCGAGTGTGTTTGCTAGACAGATGGTGAGTGTGTTTGCTAGACAGATGGTGAGTGTGTTTGTTAGACAGATGGTGAGTGTGTTTGTTAGACAGATGGTGAGTGTGTTTGTTAGACAGATGGTGAGTGTGTTTGCTAGACAGATGGTGAGTGTGTTTGTTAGACAGATGGAGTGTGTTTGTTAGACAGATGGTGAGTGTGTTTGTAGACAGATGGTGAGTGTGTTTGCTAGACAGATGGTGAGTGTGTTTGCTAGACAGATGGTGAGTGTGTTTGTAGACAGATGGTGAGTGTGTTTGCTAGACAGATGGTGAGTGTGTTTGCTAGACAGATGGTGAGTGTGTTTGCTAGACAGATGGTGAGTGTGTTTGCTAGACAGATGGTGAGTGTGTTTGTTAGACAGATGGTGAGTGTGTTTCTAGACAGATGGTGAGTGTGTTTGCTAGACAGATGGTGAGTGTGTTTGCTAGACAGATGGTGAGCGTGTTTGCTAGACAGATGTGAGCGTGTTTGCTAGACAGATGGTGAGTGTGTTTGCTAGACAGATGGTGAGTGTGTTTGCTAGACAGATGGTGAGTGTGTTTGCTAGACAGATGGTGAGTGTGTTTGTTAGACAGATGGTGAGTGTGTTTTAGACAGATGGTGAGTGTGTTTGCTAGACAGATGGTGAGTGTGTTTGCTAGACAGATGGTGAGTGTGTTTGTTAGACAGATTGCGAGTGTGTTTGCTAGACAGATGGTGAGGTGTTTGCTAGACAGATGGTGAGTGTGTTTGTTAGACAGATGGAGTGTGTTTGCTAGACAGATGGTGAGTGTTTGTTAGAGACAGATGGCGAGTGTGTTTGTTAGACAGATGGTGAGTGTGTTTGCTAGACAGATGGTGAGTGTGTTTGTTAGACAGATGGCGAGTGTGTTTGTTAGACAGATGGTGAGTGTGTTTGCTAGACAGATGGTGAGTGTGTTTGTTAGACAGATGTTGAGTGTGTTTGTTAGACAGATGGTGAGTGTGTTTGTTAGACAGATGGTGAGTGTGTTTGTTAGACAGATGGCGAGTGTGTTTGTTAGACAGATGGTGAGTGTGTTTGCTAGACAGATGGTGAGTGTGTTGTTAGACAGATGGTGAGTGTGTTTGTTAGACAGATGGTGAGTGTGTTTGCTAGACAGATGGTGAGTGTGTTTGTTAGACAGATGGTGAGTGTGTTTGTTAGACAGATGGTGAGTGTGTTTGTTAGACAGATGGTGAGTGTGTTTGTTAGACAGATGGTGAGTGTGTTTGTTAGACAGATGGCGAGTGTGTTTGTTAGACAGATGGTGAGTGTGTTTGCTAGACAGATGGTGAGTGTGTTTGTTAGACAGATGGTGAGTGTGTTTGTTAGACAGATGGTGAGTGTGTTTGCTAGACAGATGGTGAGTGTGTTTGTTAGAAAGGTGGTGTGTTTGTTAGACAGATGGTGAGTGTGTTTGCTAGACAGATGGTGAGTGTTTTGTAGACAGATGGCGAGTGAGTTTGTTAGACAGATGGTGAGTGTGTTTGCTAGACAGATGGTGAGTGTGTTTGTTAGACAGATGGTGAGTGTGTTTGCTAGACAGATGGTGAGTGTGTTTGTTAGACAGATGGTGAGTGTGTTTGCTAGACAGATGGTGAGCGTGTTTGCTAGACAGATGGCGAGTGTGTTTGTAGACAGATGGTGAGTGTGTTTGCTAGACAGATGGTGAGTGTGTTTGCTAGACAGATGGTGAGTGTGTTTGTTAGACAGATGGTGAGTGTGTTTGTTAGACAGATGGTGAGTGTGTTTGCTAGACAGATGGTGAGTGTGTTTGTTAGACAGATGGTGAGTGTGTTTGTTAGACAGATGGTGAGTGTGTTTGTAGACAGATGGTGAGTGTGTTTGTTAGACAGATGGAGTGTGTTTGTTAGAAGATGGTGAGTGTGTTTGCTAGACAGATGGTGAGTGTGTTTGTTAGACAGATGGTGAGTGTGTTTGTTAGACGATGATGAGTGTGTTTGCTAGACAGATGGTGAGTGTGTTTGTTAGAAAGATGGTGAGTGTGTTTGTTAGACAGATGGTGAGTGTGTTTGCTAGACAGATAGCGTGTTTCTAGACAGATGGTGAGTGTGTTGTTAGACAGATGGTGAGTGTGTTTGCTAGACAGATGGTGAGTGTGTTTGCTAGACAGATGGTGAGTGTGTTTTCTAGACAGATGGTGAGTGTGTTTGCTAGACAGATGGTGATGTTTTGCTAGACAGATGGTTAGTGTGTTTGTTAGACAGATGGTGAGTGTGTTTGCTAGACAGATGGTGAGTGTGTTTGCTAGACAGATGGTGAGGTGTTTGTAGACAGATGGTGAGTGTGTTTGCTAGACAGATGGTGAGCGTGTTTGCTAGACAGATGGTGAGTGTGTTTGCTAGACAGATGGTGAGGTGTTTGCTAGACAGATGGTGAGTGTGTTTGTTAGACAGATGGAGTGTGTTTTTTAGACAGATGGTGAGTGTGTTTGTTAGACAGATGGTGAGTGTGTTTGCTAGACAGATGGTGAGTGTGTTTGTTAGACAGATGGCGAGTGTGTTTGTAGACAGGTAGTGTGTTTGCTAGACAGATGGTGAGTGTGTTTGTTAGACAGATGGTGAGTGTGTTTGCTAGACAGATGGTGAGTGTGTTTGTTAGACAGATGGTGAGTGTGTTTGCTAGACAGATGGTGAGTGTGTTTGCTAGACAGATGGTGAGTGTGTTTGTTAGACAGATGGCGAGTGTGTTTGTTAGACAGATGGTGAGTGTGTTTGCTAGACAGATGGTGAGTGTGTTTGTAGACAGATGGTGAGTGTGTTTGCTAGACAGATGGTGAGTGTGTTTGTTAGACAGATGGCGAGTGGTTTGTTAGACAGATGGTGAGTGTGTTTGCTAGACAGATGGTGAGTGTGTTTGTTAGACAGATGGTGAGTGTGTTTGCTAGACAGATGGAGAGTGTGTTTGTTAGACAATGGTGAGTGTGTTTGTAGACAGATGGTGAGTGTGTTTGCTAGAAGACAGATGGTGAGTGTGTTTGTTAGACAGTGGTGAGTGTGTTTGCTAGACAGATGGTGAGTGTGTTTGTTAGACAGATGGTGAGTGTGTTTGCTAGACAGATGGTGAGTGTGTTTGCTAGACAGATGGTGAGTGTGTTTGCTAGACAGATGGTGAGTGTGTTTGTTAGACAGATGGTGAGTGTGTTTGTTAGACAGATGGTGAGTGTGTTTGTAGACAGATGGTGAGTGTGTTTGCTAGACAGATGGTGAGTGTGTTTGTTAGACAGATGGTGAGTGTGTTTGTTAGACAGATGGTGAGTGTGTTTGTAGACAGATGGTGAGTGTGTTTGCTAGACAGATGGTGAGTGTTTTGCTAGACAGATGGTGAGTGTGTTTGTTAGACAGATGGTGAGTGTGTTTGCTAGACAGATGGTGAGTGTGTTTGCTAGACAGATGGTGAGTGTGTTTGCTAGACAGGTGAGTGTGTTTGCTAGACAGATGGTGAGTGTGTTTGTTAGACAGATGGTGAGTGTGTTTCTAGACAGATGGTGAGTGTGTTTGCTAGACAGATGGTGAGCGTGTTTGCTAGACAGATGGTGAGTGTGTTTGCTAGACAGATGTGAGTGTGTTTGCTAGACAGATGGTGAGTGTGTTTGCTAGACAGATGGTGAGTGTTTGCTAGACAGATGGTGAGTGTGTTTGCTAGACAGATGGTGAGTGTGTTTGTTAGACAGATGGTGAGTGTGTTTTTTAGACAGATGGTGAGTGTGTTTGCTAGACAGATGGTGAGTGTGTTTGCTAGACAGATGGTGAGTGTGTTTGTTAGACAGATGGCGAGTGTGTTTGCTTAGACATGTAGTGTGTTTGCTAGACAGATGGTGAGTGTGTTTGTTAGACAGATGGTGAGTGTGTTTGCTAGACAGATGGTGAGTGTTTTGTTAGACAGATGGTGAGTGTGTTTGTAGACAGATGGTGAGTGTGTTTGCTAGACAGATGGTGAGTGTGTTTGTTAGACAGATGGCGAGTGTGTTTGTAGACAGATGGTGAGTGTGTTTGCTAGACAGATGGTGAGTGTGTTTGCTAGACAGATGGTGAGTGTGTTTGCTAGACATGGTGAGTGTGTTTGTTAGACAGATGGCGAGTGTGTTTGTTAGACAGATGGTGAGTGTGTTTGCTAGACAGATGGTGAGTGTGTTTGTTAGACAGATGGTGAGTGTGTTTGCTAGACAGATGGTGAGTGTGTTTGTTAGACAATGGCGAGTGTGTTTGTAGACAGATGGTGAGTGTGTTTGCTAGACAGATGGTGAGTGTGTTTGTTAGACAGATGGTGAGTGTGTTTGCTAGACAGATGGTGAGTGTGTTTGTTAGACAGATGGTGAGTGTGTTTGCTAGACAGATGAGTGTGTTTGCTAGACAGATGGCGAGTGTGTTTGCTAGACAGATGGTGAGTGTGTTTGTTAGACAGATGGTGAGTGTGTTTGCTAGACAGATGGTGAGTGTGTTTGCTAACAGATGGCGAGTGGTTTGTTAGACAGATGGTGAGTGTGTTTGCTAGACAGATGGTAGTGTGTTTGTTAGACAGATGGTGAGTGTGTTTGTAGACAGATGGTGAGTGTGTTTGCTAGACAGATGGTGAGTGTGTTTGCTAGACAGATGGTGAGTGTGTTTGCTAGACAGATGGTGAGTGTGTTTGCTAGACAGATGGTGAGTGTGTTTGCTAGACAGATGGTGAGCGTGTTTGCTAGACAGATGGTGAGTGTGTTTGCTAGACAGATGGTGAGTGTGTTTGTTAGACAGATTGAGTGTGTTTGTAGACAGATGGTGAGTGTGTTTGCTAGACAGATGGTGAGTGTGTTTGCTAGACAGATGGTGAGTGTGTTTGTTAGACAGATGGCGAGTGTGTTTGCTAGACAGATGGTGAGTGGTTTGCTAGACAGATGGTGAGTGTGTTTGTTAGACAGATGGTGAGTGTGTTTGCTAGACAGATGGTGAGCGTTTTGTTAGACAGATGGAGTGTGTTTGTTAGACAGATGGTGAGTGTGTTTGCTAGACAGATGGTGTGTGTGTTTGTTAGACAGATGGCGAGTGTGTTTGTTAGCAGATGGTGAGTGTGTTTGCTAGACAGATGGTGAGTGTGTTTTGCTAGACAGATGGTGAGTGTGTTTGCTAGACAGATGGTGAGTGTGTTGTTAGACAGATGCGAGTGAGTTTGTTAGACAGATGGTGAGTGTGTTTGCTAGACAGATGGTGAGTGTGTTTGTTAGACAGATGGTGAGTGTGTTTGCTAGACAGATGGTGAGTGTGTTTGTTAGACAGATGGTGAGTGTGTTTGTTAGACAGATGGTGAGTGTGTTTGCTAGACAGATGGTGAGTGTGTTTGTAGACAGATGGTGAGTGTGTTTGCTAGACAGATGGTGAGTGTGTTTGTTAGACAGATGGTGAGTGTGTTTGCTAGACAGATGGCGAGTGTGTTTGTAGACAGATGGAGTGTGTTTGCTAGACAGATGGCGAGTGTGTTTGTTACACAGATGGTGAGTGTGTTTGCTAGACAGATGGTGAGTGTGTTTGCTAGACAGATGGCGAGTGAGTTTGTTAGACAGATGGTGAGTGTGTTTGCTAGACAGATGGTGAGTGTGTTGTTAGACAGATGGTGAGTGTGTTTGCTAGACAGATGGTGAGTGTTTTGTTAGACAGATGGCGAGTGTGTTTGTTAGACAGATGGTGAGTGTGTTTGCTAGACAGATGGTGAGTGTGTTTGTTAGACAGTGGCGAGTGTGTTTGTTAGACAGATGGTGAGTGTGTTTGCTAGACAGATGGTGAGTGTGTTTGCTAGACAGATGGTGAGTGTGTTTGCTAGACATATGGTGAGTGTGTTTGTAGACAGATGGCGAGTGAGTTGTTAGACAGATGGTGAGTGTGTTTGTAGACAGATGGTGAGTGTGTTTGTTAGACAGATGGTGAGTGTGTTTGCTAGACAGATGGTGAGTGTGTTTGTTAGACAATGGAGTGTGTTTGTTAGACAGATGGTGAGTGTGTTTGCTAGACAGATGGTGAGTGTGTTTGTAGACAGATGGTGAGTGTGTTTGCTAGACAGATGGTGAGTGTGTTTGCTAGACAGATGGCGAGTGTGTTTGTTAGACAGATGGTGAGTGTGTTTGTAGACAGATGGTGAGTGTGTTTGTTAGACAGATGGTGAGTGTGTTTGCTAGACAGATGGTGAGTGTTTTGTTAGACAGATGGCGAGTGTGTTTGTTAGACAGATGGTGAGTGTGTTTGCTAGACAGATGGTGAGTGTGTTTGTTAGACAGTGGCGAGTGTGTTTGTTAGACAGATGGTGAGTGTGTTTGTTAGACAGATGGTGAGTGTGTTTGCTAGACAGATGGTGAGTGTGTTTGCTAGACAGATGGTGAGTGTGTTTGTAGACAGATGGCGAGTGAGTTTGTTAGACAGATGGTGAGTGTGTTTGTTAGACAGATGGTGAGTGTGTTTGTTAGACAGATGTGAGTGTGTTTGCTAGACAGATGGTGAGTGTGTTTGTTAGACAGATGGTGAGTGTGTTTGTTAGACAGATGGTGAGTGTGTTTGCTAGACAGATGGTGAGTGTGTTTGTTAGACAGATGGTGAGTGTGTTTGCTAGACAGATGGTGAGTGTGTTTGCTAGACAGATGGTGAGTGTGTTTGCTAGACAGATGGTGAGTGTGTTTTCTAGACAGATGGTGAGTGTGTTTGCTAGACAGGTGGTAGTGTGTTTGCTAGACAGATGGTAGTGTGTTTGTTAGACAGATGGTGAGTGTGTTTACTAGACAGATGGTGAGTGTGTTTGCTAGACAGATGGTGAGTGTGTTTGCTTAGACAGATGGTGAGTGTGTTTGCTAGACAGATGGTGAGTGTGTTTGCTAGACAGATGGTGAGTGTGTTTGCTAGACAGATGGTGAGTGTGTTTTGCTAGACAGATGGTGAGTGTGTTTGTTAGACAGATGTGAGTGTGTTTGTTAGACAGATGGTGAGTGTGTTTGCTAGACAGATGGTGAGTGTGTTTGCTAGACAGATGGTGAGTGTGTTTGTTAGACAGATGGCGAGTGTGTTTGCTAGACAGGTAGTAAGCGTGTTTGCTAGACAGATGGTGAGTGTGTTTGTTAGACAGATGGTGAGTGTTTGCTAGACAGATGGTGAGTGTTTTTGTAGACAGATGGCGAGTGTGTTTGTTAGACAGATGGTGAGTGTGTTTGCTAGACAGATGGTGAGTGTGTTTGTTAGACAGATGGCGAGTGTGTTTGTTAGACAGATGGTGAGTGTGTTTGCTAGACAGATGGTGAGTGTGTTTGCTAGACAGATGGTGAGTGTGTTTGCTAGACAGTATGGTGAGTGTGTTTGTTAGACAGATGGTGAGTGTGTTTGTTAGACAGATGGTGAGTGTGTTTGCTAGACAGATGGTGAGTGTGTTTGTTAGACAGATGGTGAGTGTGTTTGCTAGACAGATGGTGAGTGTGTTTGTTAGACAATGGAGTGGTGTTTGTAGACAGATGGTGAGTGTGTTTGCTAGACAGATGGTGAGTGTGTTTGTTAGACAGATGGTGAGTGTGTTTGCTAGACAGATGGTGAGTGTGTTTGTTAGACAGATGGTGATGTGTTTGCTAGACAGATGGTGAGTGTGTTTGCTAGACAGATGTGAGTGTGTTCTAGACAGATGGTGAGTGTGTTTGCTAGACAGATGGTGAGGTGTTTGCTAGACAGATGGTGAGTGTGTTTGTTAGACAGATGTGAGTGTGTTTTTAGACAGATGGTGAGTGTGTTTGCTTAGACAGATGGTGAGTGTGTTTGCTAGACAGATGGTGAGTGTGTTTGTTAGACAGATGGCGAGTGTGTTTGCTAGACAGTAGTGTGTTTGCTAGACAGATGGTGAGTGTGTTTGTTAGACAGATGGTGAGTGTGTTTGCTAGACAGATGGTGAGTGTGTTTGTTAGACAGATGGCGAGTGTGTTTGTTAGACAGATGGTGAGTGTGTTTGCTAGACAGATGGTGAGTGTGTTTGTTAGACAGATGGCGAGTGTGTTTGTAGACAGATGGTGAGTGTGTTTGCTAGACAGATGGTGAGTGTGTTTGCTAGACAGATGGTGAGTGTGTTTGCTAGACAATGGTGAGTGTGTTGTTAGACAGATGGCGAGTGTGTTTGTTAGACAGATGGTGAGTGTGTTTGCTAGACAGATGGTGAGTGTGTTTGTAGACAGATGGTGAGTGTGTTTGCTAGCAGATGGAGAGTGTGTTTGTTAGACAATGGGAGTGTGTTTGTTAGACAGATGGTGAGTGTGTTTGCTAGACAGATGGTGAGTGTGTTTGTTAGACAGATGGAGTGTGTTTGCTAGACAGATGGTGAGTGTGTTTGTTAGACAGATGGTGAGTGTGTTTGCTAGACAGATGGCGAGTGTGTTTGCTAGACAGATGGTGAGTGTGTTTGCTAGACAGATGGCGAGTGTGTTTGTTAGACAGATGGTGAGTGTGTTTGTAGACAGATGGTGAGTGTGTTGTTAGACAGATGGTGAGTGTGTTTGCTAGACAGATGGTGAGTGTGTTTGTTAGACAGATGGTGAGTGTGTTTGCTAGACAGATGGTGAGTGTGTTTGTAGACAGATGGTGAGTGTTTGCTAGACAGATGGTGAGTGTGTTTGCTAGACAGATGGTGAGTGTGTTTGTTAGACAGATGGTGAGTGTGTTTGCTAGACAGATGGTGAGTGTGTTTGCTAGACAGATGGTGAGTGTGTTTGCTAGACAGATGGTAGTGTGTTTGCTAGACAGATGGTGAGTGTGTTTGTTAGACAGATGGTGAGTGTGTTTGCTAGACAGATGGTGAGTGTGTTTGCTAGACAGATGGTGAGGTGTTTGCTAGACAGATGGTGAGTGTGTTTGCTAGACAGATTGAGCGTGTTTGCTAGACAGATGGTGAGTGTGTTTTGCTAGACAGATGGTGAGCGTGTTTGCTAGACAGATGGTGAGTGTGTTTGCTAGACAGATGGTGAGTGTGTTTGTTAGACAGATATGAGTGTGTTTGTTAGACAGATGGTGAGTGTGTTTGCTAGACAGATGGTGAGTGTGTTTGCTAGACAGATGGTGAGTGTGTTTGTTAGACAGATGGCGAGTGTGTTTGCTAGACAGATGGTAGTGTGTTTGCTAGACAGATGGTGAGTGTGTTTTGTTAGACAGATGGTGAGGTGTTTGCTAGACAGATGGTGAGTGTGTTTGTTAGACAGATGGCGAGTGTGTTTGTTAGACAGATGGTGAGTGTGTTTGCTAGACAGATGGTGTGTGTGTTTGTTAGACAGATGGCGAGTGTGTTTGTTAGACAGATGGTGAGTGTGTTTGCTAGACAGATGAGTGTGTTTGCTAGACAGATGGTGAGTGTGTTTGCTAGACAGATGGTGAGTGTGTTTGTTAGACAGATGGCGAGTGTGTTTGTTAGACAGATGGTGAGTGTGTTTGCTAGACAGATGGTGAGTGTGTTTGTTAGACAGATGGTGAGTGTGTTTGCTAGACAGATGGTGAGTGTGTTTGTTAGACAGATGGCGATGTGTTTGTTAGACAGATGGTGAGTGTGTTTGCTAGACAGATGGTGAGTGTGTTTGTTAGACAGTGGTGAGTGTGTTTGCTAGACAGATGGTGAGTGTGTTTGTTAGACAGATGGTGAGTGTGTTTGCTAGACAGATGGTGAGTGTGTTTGCTAGACAGATGGTGAGTGTGTTTGCTAGACAGATGGCGAGTGTGTTTGTTAGACAGATGGTGAGTGTGTTTGCTAGACAGATGGTGAGTGTGTTTGCTAGACAGATGGTGAGTGTGTTTGTTAGACAGATGGTGAGTGTGTTTGTTAGACAGATGGTGAGTGTGTTTGTTAGACAGATGGTGAGTGTGTTTTCTAGACAGATGGTGAGTGTGTTTGCTAGACAGATGGTGAGTGTGTTTGCTAGACAGATGGTGAGTGTGTTTGCTAGACAGATGTGAGTGTGTTTGTTAGACAGATGGTGAGTGTGTTTGCTAGACAGATGGTGAGTGTGTTTGCTAGACAGATGGTGAGTGTGTTTGTAGACAGATGGTGAGTGTGTTTGTTAGACAGATGGTGAGTGTTTTTTAGACAGATGGTGAGTGTGTTTGTTACAGATGGTGAGTGTGTTTGCTAGACGATGGTGAGTGTGTTTGTTAGACAGATGGCGAGTGTGTTTGCTAGACAGATGGTGAGTGTGTTTGCTAGACAGATGGTGAGTGTGTTTGTTAGACAGATGGTGAGTGTGTTTGCTAGACAGATGGTGAGTGTGTTTGTTAGACAGATGGCGAGTGTGTTTGTTAGACAGATGGTGAGTGTGTTTGCTAGACAGATGGTGAGTGTTGTTAGACAGATGGCGAGTGTGTTTGTTAGACAGATGGTGAGTGTGTTTGCTAGACAGATGGTGAGTGTGTTTGCTAGACAGATGGTGAGTGTGTTTGCTAGACATGGTGAGTGTGTTTGTTAGACAGATGGCGAGTGTGTTTGTTAGACAGATGGTGAGTGTGTTTGCTAGACAGATGGTGAGTGTGTTTGTTAGACAGATGGTGAGTGTGTTTGCTAGACAGATGGTGAGTGTGTTTGTTAGACAGATGGTGAGTGTGTTGTTAGACAGATGGTGAGTGTGTTTGCTAGACAGATGGTGAGTGTGTTTGTTAGACAGATGGTGAGTGTGTTTGCTAGACAGATGGTGGTGTGTTTGTTAGACAGATGGTGAGTGTGTTTGCTAGACAGATGGCGAGTGTGTTTGCTAGACAGATGGCGAGTGTGTTTGCTAGACAGATGGTGAGTGTGTTTGTTAGACAGATGGTGAGTGTGTTTTGCTAGACAGATGGTGATGTGTTTGCTAGACAGATGGAGTGTGTTTGTTAGACAGATGGTGAGTGTGTTTGTTGACAGATGGTGAGTGTGTTTGTTGACAGATGGTGAGTGTGTTTGCTAGACAGATGGTGAGTGTTTTTGTTAGACAGATGGCGAGTGTGTTTGTTAGACAGATGGTGAGTGTGTTTGCTAGACAGATGGTGAGTGTGTTTGTTAGACAGATGGCGAGTGTGTTTGTTAGACAGATGGT
Source organism: Megaustenia siamemsis (assembly GCA_032433765.1). Taxonomy (NCBI): domain Eukaryota; kingdom Metazoa; phylum Mollusca; class Gastropoda; order Stylommatophora; family Ariophantidae; genus Megaustenia; species Megaustenia siamemsis. The sequence goes on along the minus strand of JAVIAB010000145.1, from coordinate 3,058,346 downwards.
GAGTGTGTTTGTAGACAGATGGTGAGTGTGTTTGCTAGACAGATGGTGAGTGTGTTTGCTAGACAGATGGTGAGTGTGTTTTTAGACAGATGGCGAGTGTTTGTTAGACAGATGGTGAGTGTGTTTGTTAGACAGATGGTGAGTGTGTTTGTTAGACAGATGGTGAGTGTGTTTGCTAGACAGATGTGAGTGTGTTTGTTAGACAGATGGTGAGTGTGTTTGCTAGACAGATGGTGATGGTGTTTGCTAGACAGATGGTGATGTGTTTGTAGACAGTGGTGAGTGTGTTTGCTAGACAGATGGTGAGTGTGTTTGCTAGACAGATGGTGAGTGTGTTTGCTAGACAGATGGTGAGTGTGTTTGCTAGACAGATGGTGAGTGTGTTTGCTAGACAGGTGGTGAGTGTGTTTGCTAGACAGATGGTGAGTGTGTTTGTAGACAGATGGTGAGTGTGTTTGTAGACAGATGGTGAGTGTGTTTGCTAGACAGATGGTGAGCGTGTTTTCTAGACAGATGGTGAGTGTGTTTGCTAGACAGATGTGAGCGTGTTTGCTAGACAGATGGTGAGTGTGTTTGCTAGACAGATGGTGAGTGTGTTTGCTAGACAGATGGCGAGTGTGTTTGTTAGACAGATATGAGTGTGTTTTTAGACAGATGGTGAGTGTGTTTGTTAGACAGATGGTGAGTGTGTTTGCTAGACAGATGGTGAGTGTGTTTGTTAGACAGATGGCGAGTGTGTTTGCTAGACAGGTAGTGGTGTTTGCTAGACAGATGGTGAGTGTGTTTGTTAGACAGATGGTGAGTGTTTGCTAGACAGATGGTGAGTGTTTTGTTAGACAGATGGAGTGTGTTTGTTAGACAGATGGTGAGTGTGTTTGCTAGACAGATGGTGAGTGTGTTTGTTAGACAGATGGCGAGTGTGTTTGTAGACAGATGGTGAGTGTGTTTGTAGACAGATGGTGAGTGTGTTTGCTAGACAGATGGTGAGTGTGTTTGCTAGACATGGTGAGTGTGTTTTGTTAGACAGATGGCGAGTGTGTTTGTTAGACAGATGGTGAGTGTGTTTGCTAGACAGATGGTGAGTGTGTTTGTTAGACAGATGGTGAGTGTGTTTGCTAGACAGATGGTGAGTGTGTTTGTTAGACAGATGGCGAGTGTGTTTGTTAGACAGATGGTGAGTGTGTTTGCTAGACAGATGGTGAGTGTGTTTGTTAGACAGATGGTGAGTGTGTTTGCTAGACAGATGGTGTGTGTTTGTTAGACAGATGGTGAGTGTGTTTGCTAGACAGATGGTGAGTGTGTTTGCTAGACAGATGGTGAGTGTGTTTGCTAGACAGATGGCGAGTGTGTTTGTAGACAGATGGTGAGTGTGTTTGTTAGACAGATGGTGAGTGTGTTTGTAGACAGATGGTGAGTGTGTTTGCTAGACAGATGGTGAGCGTGTTTGTTAGACAGATGGCGAGTGTGTTTGTTAGACAGATGGTGAGTGTGTTTGTAGACAGATGGTGAGTGTGTTTGCTAGACAGATGGTGAGTGTGTTTGCTAGACAGATGGTGAGTGTGTTTGTTAGACAGATGGTGAGTGTGTTTGTTAGACAGATGGTGAGTGTGTTTGCTAGACAGATGGTGAGTGTGTTTGCTAGACAGTGGTATGTGTTTGCTAGACAGATGGTGAGTGTGTTTGTTAGACAGATGGTGAGTGTGTTTGCTAGACAGATGGTGAGTGTGTTTGCTAGACAGATGGTGAGGTGTTTGCTAGACAGATGGTGAGTGTTTGCTAGACAGATGTGAGTGTGTTTGCTAGACAGATGGTGAGTGTGTTTGCTAGACAGATGGTGAGTGTGTTTGCTAGACAGATGGTGAGTGTGTTTGCTAGACAGATGGTGAGTGTGTTTGTTAGACAGATGTGAGTGTGTTTGCTAGACAGATGGTGAGTGTGTTTGCTAGACAGATGGTGAGTGTGTTTGCTAGACAGATGGTGAGTGTGTTTGTTAGACAGATGGCGAGTGTGTTTGCTAGACATGGAGTGGTGTTTGCTAGACAGATGGAGTGTGTTTGTTAGACAGATGGTGAGCGTGTTTGCTAGACAGATGGTGAGTGTGTTTGTAGACAGATGGCGAGTGTGTTTGTTAGACAGATGGTGAGTGTGTTTGCTAGACAGATGTGTGTGTGTTTGTTAGACAGATGGCGAGTGTGTTTGTTAGACAGATGGTGAGTGTGTTTGCTAGACAGATGGTGAGTGTGTTTGCTAGACAGATGGTGAGTGTGTTTGCTAGACATGGTGAGTGTGTTTGTTAGACAGATGGCGAGTGAGTTTGTTAGACAGATGGTGAGTGTGTTTGCTAGACAGATGGTGAGTGTGTTTGTTAGACAGATGGTGAGTGTGTTTGCTGAGTGTGTTTGTTAGACAATGGCGAGTGTGTTTGTTAGACAGATGGTGAGTGTGTTTGCTAGACAGATGGTGAGTGTGTTTGTTAGACAGTGGTGAGTGTGTTTGCTAGACAGATGGTGAGTGTGTTTGTTAGACAGATGGTGAGTGTGTTTGCTAGACAGATGGCGAGTGTGTTTGCTAGACAGATGGCGAGTGTGTTTGCTAGACAGATGGCGAGTGTGTTTGTTACACAGATGGTGAGTGTGTTTGCTAGACAGATGGTGAGTGTGTTTGCTAGACAGATGGCGAGTGAGTTTGTTAGACAGATGGTGAGTGTGTTTGTTAGACAGATGGTAGTGTGTTTGTTAGACAGATGGTGAGTGTGTTTGCTAGACAGATGGTGAGTGTGTTTGCTAGACAGATGGTGAGCGTGTTTGTAGACAGATGGTGAGCGTGTTTGCTAGACAGATGTGAGCGTGTTTGCTAGACAGATGGTGAGTGTGTTTGCTAGACAGATGGTGAGCGTGTTTGCTAGACAGATGGTGAGTGTGTTTGCTAGACAGATGGTGAGTGTGTTTGTTAGACAGATGTGAGTGTGTTTTTAGACAGATGGTGAGTGTGTTTGCTAGACAGATGGTGAGTGTGTTTGCTAGACAGATGGTGAGTGTGTTTGTTAGACAGATGGCGAGTGTGTTTGCTAGACAGGTAGTAGGCGTGTTTTGCTAGACAGATGGTGAGTGTGTTTGTTAGACAGATGGTGAGCGTGTTTGCTAGACAGATGGTGAGCGTGTTTGTTAGACAGATGGCGAGTGTGTTTGTTAGACAGATGGTGAGTGTGTTTGCTAGACAGATGGTGTGTGTGTTTGTTAGACAGATGGCGAGTGTGTTTGTTAGACAGATGGTGAGTGTGTTTGCTAGACAGATGGTGAGTGTGTTTGCTAGACAGATGGTGAGTGTGTTTGCTAGACATATGGTGAGTGTGTTTGTTAGACAGATGGCGAGTGAGTTCGTTAGACAGATGGTGAGTGTGTTTGCTAGACAGATGGTGAGTGTGTTTGTTAGACAGATGGTGAGTGTGTTTGCTAGACAGATGGTGAGTGTGTTTGTTAGACATATGGCGAGTGTGTTTGTTAGACAGATGGTGAGTGTGTTTGCTAGACAGATGGTGAGTGTGTTTGTTAGACAGATGGTGAGTGTGTTTGCTAGACAGATGGTGAGTGTGTTTGTTAGACAGATGGTGAGTGTGTTTGCTAGACAGATGGCGAGTGTGTTTGCTAGACAGATGCGAGTGTGTTTGCTAGACAGATGGCGAGTGTGTTTGTTAACAGATGGTGAGTGTGTTTGCTAGACAGATGGTGAGTGTGTTTGCTAGACAGATGGCGAGTGAGTTTGTTAGACAGATGGTGAGTGTGTTTGTTAGACAGATGGTGAGTGTGTTGTTAGACAGATGGTGAGTGTGTTTGCTAGACAGATGGTGAGCGTTTTGTTAGACAGATGGCGAGTGTGTTTGTTAGACAGATGGTGAGTGTGTTTGCTAGACAGATGGTGAGTGTGTTTGTTAGACAGTTGCGAGTGTGTTTGTTAGACAGATGGTGAGTGTGTTTGCTAGACAGATGGTGAGTGTGTTTGCTAGACAGATGGTGAGTGTGTTTGCTAGACATATGGTGAGTGTGTTTGTTAGACAGATGGCGAGTGAGTTTGTTAGACAGATGGTGAGTGTGTTTGTTAGACAGATGGTGAGTGTGTTTGTTAGACAGATGGTGAGTGTGTTTGCTAGACAGATGGTGAGTGTGTTTGTTAGACAATGGCGAGTGTGTTTGTTAGACAGATGGTGAGTGTGTTTGCTAGACAGATGGTGAGTGTGTTTGTTAGACAGTTGGTGAGTGTGTTTGCTAGACAGATGGTGAGTGTGTTTGCTAGACAGATGGTGAGTGTGTTTGCTAGACAGATGGTAGTGTGTGTGTTAGACAGATGGTGAGTGTGTTTGTTAGACAGATGGTGAGCGTGTTTGCTAGACAGATGGCGAGTGTGTTTGTTAGATAGATGGTGAGTGTGTTTGCTAGACAGATGCGAGTGTGTTTTAGAAGGTGGCGAGTGTGTTTGTAGACAGATGGTGAGTGTGTTTGCTAGAACATATGGTGAGTGTGTTTGTTAGACAGATGGCGAGTGAGTTTGTTAGACAGATGGTGAGTGTGTTTGCTAGACAGTTGGTGAGTGTGTTTGTTAGACAGATGGTGAGTGTGTTTGCTAGACAGATGGTGAGTGTGTTGTTAGACAGATTGTGAGTGTGTTTGCTAGACAGATGGTGAGCGTGTTTGCTAGACAGATGGCGAGTGTGTTTTGCTAGACAGATGGTGAGTGTGTTTGTTAGACAGATGGTGAGTGTGTTTGCTAGACAGATGGTGAGTGTGTTTGTTAGACAGATTGTAAGTGTGTTTGCTAGACAGATGGTGAGTGTTGCTAGACAGATGGCGAGTGTGTTTGCTAGACAGATGGTGAGTGTGTTTTGCTAGAGAGATGGCGAGTGTGTTTGCCAGACAGATGGTGAGTGTGTTTTTAGACAGATGATGAGTGTGTTTTGTTAGACAGATAGTGAGTGTGTTTATTAGACAGATGGTGAGTGTGTTTGCTAGACAGATGGTGAGTGTGTTTGCTAGACAGATGGTTGAGTGTGTTTGTTAGACAGATGGCGAGTGGTTTGCTAGACAGGTAGTAAGCGTGTTTGCTAGACAGATGGTGAGTGTGTTTGTTAGAAGATGGTAAGCGTGTTTGCTAGACAGTGTAGCGTGTTTGTAGACAGGTGGTGAGAGTGGTTTGCTAGACAGATGTGAGTGTATTTCTAGACAGATGGTGAGTGTGTTTGCTAGACAGATGGAGAATGTGCTTGCTAGACAGATGGCGAGTGTGTTTGCTAGACAGATGGCGAGTGTGTTTGTTAGACAGATGGTGAGTGTGTTTGCTAGACAGATGGTGAGTGTGATTGGCTAGACAGATGGCGAGTGTGTTTGTTAGACAGATGGTGAGTGTGTTTGCTAGACAGATGGTGAGTGTGTTGTTAGACAGATGGTGAGTGTGTTTGTTAGACATTTGGCGAGTGTGTTTGTTAGACAGATGGCGAGTGTGTTTGCTAGACAGATGGTGAGTGTGTTTGTTAGACAGACGATGAGTGTGTTTGTTAGACAGATGGTGATGTGTTACTTAGACATATAGTGAGTGTGTTGTTAGACAGATGGCGAGTGTGTTTATTAGACAGATGGTGAGTGTGTTGCTAGACAGATGGTGAGTGTGTTTGTTAGACGGATGTGAGTGTGTTTGTTAGACAGATGGTGAGTGTGTTTGCTAGACAGATGGTGAGTGTGTTTGCTAGACAGATGGTGAGTGTGTTTGTTAGACAGAACGTGAGTGTGTTTGCTAGACAGATGGTGAATGTGTTTGCTAGACAGATGGTGAGGTGTTTGTTAGACAGATGGTGAGTGTGTTTGCTAGACAGGTGGTGAGCGTGTTTGCTAGAAGATGGTTAGTGTGTTTGCTAGACAGGTGGTAAGTGTGTTTGTTAGACAGATGGTAAGTGTTTGTTAGACAGATAGTGAGTGTGTTTGCTAGACAGATGGTGAGTGTGTTTGCTAGACAGATGGAGAGCGTGTTTGCTAGACAGATGGTGAGTGTGTTTGCTAGACAGATGGTGAGCTTGTTTGGTAGACAGATGGCGAGTGTGTTTGTTAGACAGATGGAGAGTGTGTTTGCTAGACAGTGGTGAGCGTGTTGCTAGACAGATGGTGAGTGTGTTTGCTAGACAGATGGCGAGTGTGTTTGCCAAACAAATGGTGAGTGTGTTTGCTAGACAGATGGTGAGTGTGTTTGCTAGACAGATGGCGAGTGTGTTTTGTTAGGCAGAATGTGAGTTTGTTTGTTAGACAGATGGTGAGTGTGTTGTTAGACAGATGGTGAGTGTGTTTGCTAGACAGATGGTGGTGTGTTTGCTAGACAGATGGCGAGTGTGTTTGCTAGACAGATGGACGAGTGTGTTGCTAGACAGATGGCGAGTGGTTGTAGACGATGGTGAGTGTGTTTGCTATACAGATGGTGAGTGTTTGTTAGACAGATGGTGAGTGTGTTTGCTAGACAGATGGGTGTGTGTTTGTTAGACAGATGGCGAGTGTGTTTGTTAGACAGATGGTGAGTGTGTTTGCTAGACAGATGGTGAGTGTGTTTGCTAGACAGATGGTGAGTGCGTTTGCTAGACATATGGTGAGTGTGTTTGTTAGACAGATGGCGAGTGAGTTTTGTTAGACAGATGGTGATGTGTTTGCTAGACAGATGGTGAGTGTGTTGTTAGACAGATGGTGAGTGTGTTTGCTAGACAGATGGTGAGTGTGTTTGTTAGACAAATGGCGAGTGTGTTTGTTAGACAGATGGTGAGTGTGTTTGCTAGACAGATGGTGAGTGTGTTTGTTAGACAGTTGGTGAGTGTGTTTGCTAGACAGATGGTGAGTGGTGTTTGTTAGACAGATGGTGAGTGTGTTGCTAGACAGATGGCGAGTGTGTTTGCTAGACAGATGGCGAGTGTGTTTGCTAGACAGATGGCGAGTGTGTTTGTTACACAGATGGTGAGTGTGTTTGCTAGACAGATGGTGAGTGTGTTTGCTAGACAGATGGCGAGTGAGTTTGTTAGACAGATGGTGAGGTGTTTGTTAGACAGATGTGAGTGTGATTGTTAGACAGATGGTGAGTGTGTTTGCTAGACAGATGGTGAGCGTTTTTGTTAGACAGATGGCGAGTGTGTTTTAGACAGATGGTGAGTGTGTTTGCTAGACAGATGGCGAGTGTGTTTGTTAGACAGATGGTGAGTGTGTTTGCTAGACAGATGGTGAGTGTGTTGCTAGACAGATGGTGAGTGGTTTGCTAGACATATGGTGAGTGTGTTTGTTAGACAGATGGCGAGTGAGTTTGTTAGACAGATGGTGAGTGTGTTTGCTAGACAGATGGTGAGTGTGTTTGTAGACAGATGGTGAGTGTGTTTGCTAGACAGATGGTAGTGTGTTTGTAGACAATGGCGAGTGTGTTTGCTAGACAGGTAGTAGGCGTGTTGCTAGACAGATGGTGAGTGTGTTTGTTAGACAGATGGTGAGCGTGTTGCTAGACAGATGGTGAGCGTTTTTGTTAGACAGATGGCGAGTGTGTTTGTTAGACAGATGGTGAGTGTGTTTGCTAGACAGATGGTGTGTGTGTTTGTTAGACGATGGCGAGTGTGTTTGTTAGACAGATGGTGAGTGTGTTTGCTAGACAGATGGTGAGTGTGTTTGCTAGACAGATGGTGAGTGTGTTTGCTAGACATATGGTGAGTGTGTGTAGACAGATGGCTGTGTGTGAGTTTGTTAGACAGATGGTGAGTGTGTTTGCTAGACAGATGGTGAGTGTGTTTGTAGACAGATGGTGAGTGTGTTTGCTAGACAGATGGTGAGTGTGTTTGTTAGACAAATGGCGAGTGTGTTTGTAGACAGATGGTGAGTGTGTTTGCTAGACAGATGGTGAGTGTGTTTGTTAGACAGTTGGTGATTGTGTTTGCTAGACAGATGGTGAGTGTGTTTGTTAGACAGATGGTGAGTGTGTTTGCTAGACAGATGGCGAGTGTTTGCTAGACAGATGGCGAGTGTGTTTGCTAGACAGATGGCGAGTGTGTTTGTTACACAGATGGTGAGTGTGTTTGCTAGACAGATTGTGAGTGTGTTTGCTAGACAGATGGCGAGTGAGTTTGTTAGACAGATGGTGAGTGTGTTTGTTAGACAGATGGTGAGTGTGATTGTTAGACAGATGGTGAGTGTGTTTGCTAGACAGATGGTGAGCGTTTTGTTAGACAGATGGCGAGTGTGTTTGTTAGACAGATGGTGAGTGTTTTGCTAGACAGATGGTGAGTGTGTTTGTTAGACAGTTGGCGGTGTGTTTGTTAGACAGATGGTGAGTGTGTTTGCTAGACAGATGGTGAGTGTGTTTGCTAGACAGATGTGAGTGTGTTTGCTAGACATATGGTGAGTGTGTTTGTTAGACAGATGGCGAGTGAGTTTTGTTAGACAGATGGTGAGTGTGTTGTTAGACAGATGGTGAGTGTTTGCTAGACAGATGGTGAGTGTGTTTGTTAGACAAATGGCGAGTGTGTTTGTTAGACAGATGGTGAGTGTGTTTGCTAGACATATGGTGAGTGTGTTTGTTAGACAGTTGGTGAGTGTGTTTGCTAGACAGATGGTGAGTGTGTTGCTAGACAGATGGTGAGTGTGTTTGCTAGACAGATGGCTAGTGTGTGTTAGACAGATGGTGTTTGTGTTTGCTAGACAGATGGTGAGCGTGTTTGCTAGACAGATGGCGAGTGTGTTTGTTAGATAGATGGTGAGTGTGTTTGCTAGACAGATGGCGAGTGTGTTGTTAGAAAGGTGGCGAGTGTGTTTGTTAGACAGATGGTGAGTGTGTTTGCTAGACATAGTGAGTGAGTGTGTTTGTTAGACAGATGGCGAGTGAGTTTGTTAGACAGATGGTGAGTGTGTTTGCTAGACAGATGGTGAGGTGTTTGTTAGACAGATGGTGAGTGTTTTGCTAGACAGATGGTGAGTGTGTTTGTTAGACAGATTGTGAGTGTGTTTGCTAGACAGATGTGAGCGTGTTTGCTAGACAGATGGCGAGTGTGTTTGCTAGACAGATGGTGAGTGTGTTTGTTAGACAGATGGTGAGTGTGTTTGCTAGACAGATGGTGAGTGTGTTTGTTAGACAGATTGTGAGTGTGTTTGCTAGACAGATGGTGAGCGTGTTTGCTAGACAGTTGGTGAGTGTATTTTCTAGACAGATGGTGAGTGTGTTTGCTAGACAGATGGAGAATGTGCTTGCTAGACAGATGGCGAGGTGTTGCTAGACAGATGGCGAGTGTGTTTGTTAGACAGATGGTGAGTGTGTTTGCTAGACAGATGGTGAGTGTGATGCTAGACAGATAGCGAGTGTGTTTGTTAAACAGAGTGAGTGTGTTTGCTAGACAGATGGTGATGTGTTGTTAGACAGATGGTGAGTGTGTTTGTTAGACATATGGCGAGTGTGTTTGTTAGACAGTGGTGAGTGTGTTTGCTAGACAGATGGTGAGTTGTTTGTTAGACAGATGATGAGTGTGTTTGTTAGACAGATGGTGAGTGTGTTACTTAGACAGATGGTGAGTGTGTTTGTTAGACAGATGGCGAGTGGTTTTTAGACAGATGGTGAGTGTGTTTGCTAGACAGATGGTGAGTGTGTTTGTTAGACAGATGGTGAGTGTGTTTGTTAGACAGATGGTGAGTGTGTTTGCTAGACAGATGGTGAGTGTGTTTGCTAGACAGATAATGAGTGTGTTTGTTAGACAGATCGTGAGTGTGTTTGCTAGACAGATGGTGAATGTTTGCTAGACAGATGGTGAGTGTGTTTGTTAGACAGATGGTGAGTGTTTGCTAGACAGGTGGTGAGCGTTTGCTAGACAGATGGTTAGTGTGTTTGCTAGACAGGTGGTAAGTGTGTTTGCTAGACAGATGGTAAGTGTGTTTGTTAGACAGATAGTGAGTGTGTTTGCTAGACAGGTGGTGAGTGTGTTTGCTAGACAGATGGAGAGCGTGTTTGCTAGACAGATGGTGAGTGTGTTTGCTAGACAGATGGTGAGCTTGTTTGGTAGACAGATGGCGAGTGTGTTTGTTAGACAGATGGAGAGTGTGTTTGCTAGACAGGTGGTGAGCGTGTTTGCTAGACAGATGGTGAGTGTGTTTGCTAGACAGATGGCGAGTGTGTTTGCCAAACAAATGGTGAGTGTGTTTGCTAGACAGATGGTGAGTGTGTTTGCTAGACAGATGGCGAGTGTGTTTGTTAGGCAGAATGTGAGTTTGTTTGTTAGACAGATGGTGAGTGTGTTTGTTAGACAGATGGTGAGTGTGTTTGCTAGACAGATGGTGAGTGTGTTTGCTAGACAGATGGCGAGTGTGTTTGCTAGACAGATGACGAGTGTGTGTTTTGCTAGACAGATGGCGAGTGTGTTTGTTAGACAGATGGTGAGTGTGTTTGCTATACAGATGGTGAGTGTGTTTGTTAGACAGATGGTGAGTGTGTTGTTAGACAGATGTGAGTGTGTTTGTTAGACAGATGGTGAGTGTGTTTGTTAGACAGATGGTGAGCGTGTTTGCTAGACAGATGGCGAGTGTGTTTGTTAGACAGATGGTGAGTGTGTTTGTTAGACAGATGGGAGTGTGTTTGCTAGACAGGTAGTAAGTGTGTTTGCTAGACAGATGGCGAGTGTGTTTGTTAGACAGATGGTGAGTGTGTTTTCTAGACAGATGGTGAGTGTGTTTGTTAGACAGATGGTGAGGCGTTTGCTAGACATATGGTGAGTGTGTTTGTTAGACAGATGGCGAGTGCGTTTGTCAGACAGATGGTGAGTGTGTTGCTAGACAGATGGTGAGTGTGTTTGTTAGACAGATGGTGAGTGTGTTTGCTAGACAGATGGTGAGTGTGTTTGTTAGACAGATGGCGAGTGTGTTTGTTAGACAGATGGTGAGTGTGTTTGCAAGACAGATAGTGAGTGTGTTTGTTAGATAGATGGTGAGTGTGTTTGCTAGACAGACGGTGAGTGTGTTTGCTAGACAGATGGTAAGTGTGTTTGCTAGACAGATGGTGAGTGTGTTTGTTAGACAAATGGTGAGTATGTTTGCTAGACAGATGGTGAGCGTGTTTGTTAGACAGATGGGTAGTGTGTTTGCTAGACAGATGGTGAGTGTGTTTGCTAGACAGATGGCGAGTGTGTTTGTTAGACAGATGGTGAGTGTGTTTTCTAGACAGATGGTGAGTGTGTTTGTTAGACAGATGGTGAGTGTGTTTGCTAGACATATGGTGAGTGTGTTTGTTAGACAGATGGCGAGTGCGTTTGTCAGACAGATGGTGAGTGTGTTTGCTAGACAGATGGTGAGTGTGTTTGTTAGACAGATGGTGAGTGTGTTTGCTAGACAGATGGTGAGTGTGTTTGTTAGACAGATGGCGAGTGTGTTTGTTAGACAGATGGTGAGTGTGTTTGAAGACAGATAGTGAGTGTGTTTGTTAGATAGATGGTGAGTGTGTTTGCTAGACAGACGGGAGTGTGTTTGCTAGACAGATGTAAGTGTGTTTGCTAGACAGATGGTGAGTGTGTTGTTAGACAAATGGTGAGTATGTTTGTAGACAGATGGTGAGCGTGTTTGTTAGACAGATGGGTAGTGTTTGCTAGACAGATGGTGAGTGTGTTTGCTAGACAGATGGTGAGTGTGTTTGTTAGACAGATGGCGAGTGTGTTTGTTAGACAGATGGTGAGTGTGTTTGCAAGACAGATAGTGAGTGTGTTTGTTAGATAGATGGTGAGTGTGTTTGCTAGACAGACGGTGAGTGTGTTTGCTAGACAGATGGTAAGTGTGTTTGCTAGACAGATGGTGAGTGTTTGTTAGACAAATGGTGAGTATGTTTGCTATACAGATGGTGAGCGTGTTTGTTAGACAGATGGTGAGTGTGTTTGCTAGACAGATGGTGAGTATGTTTGCTAGACAGCTGGTGAGCGTGTTGTTAGACAGATGGGTAGTGTGTTTGCTAGACAGATGGTGAGTGTGTTTGTTAGACAGATGGCGAGGTGTTTGTTAGACAGATGGCGAATGTGTTTGTAGACAGATGGTGATTGTATTTGTTAGACAGATGGCGAGTGTGTTTGTTAGACAGATGGTGAGTGTGTTTACTAGACAGGTGGTGAGTGTGTTTGCTAGACAGATGGTGATTGTGTTTGTTAGACAGATGGTGAGTGTGTTTGTTAGACAGATGGTGAGTGTGTTTACTAGACACATAGTGAGCGTGTTTGTTAGACAGATGGTGAGTGTGTTTGCGACAGATGGTGAGTGTGTTTACTAGACACATAGTGAGGTGTTTGTTAGACAGATGGTGAGTGTGTTGTAGACAGATGGTGAGTGTGTTTGTTAGACAGATGGCGAGTGTGTTTGTTATACGATGGTGAGTGTGTTTGCAGACAGATGGTTATGTGTTGTTACACAGATGGTGAGTGTGTTTGTTAGACAGATGGTGAGTGTTTTTGCTAGACAGATGGTGAGTGTGTTTGCTAGACAGATGGTGAGGTGTTTGTTAGACAGATGAGGTGTGTTTGTTATACAGATGGCGAGTGTGTTTGTTATACAGATGGCGAGTGTGTTTGTTAGACAGATGGTGAGTGTGTTTGCTAGACAGATGGTGAGTGTGTTTGTAGACAGATGGTGAGTGTGTTTGTTAGACAGATGGTGAGTGTGTTTGCTAGACAGATGGCGAGTGTGTTTGTTAGACAGATGGTGAGTGTGTTTGCTAGACAGATGGTGAGCGTGTTTGCTAGACAGATGGCGAGTGTGTTGTAGATAGATGGTGAGTGGTTTGCTAGACAGATGGCGAGTGTTTGTTAGAAAGGTGGCGAGTGTGTTTGTTAGACAGATGGTGAGTGTGTTTGCTAGACATATGGTGAGTGTGTTTGTTAGACAGATGGCGAGTGGTTTGTTAGACAGATGGTGAGTGTGTTTGCTAGACAGATGGTGAGTGTGTTTGTTAGACAGATGGTGAGTGTGTTTGCTAGACAGATGGTGAGTGTGTTTGTTAGACAGATTGTGAGTGTGTTTGCTAGACAGATGGTGAGCGTGTTTGCTAGACAGATGGCGAGTGTGTTTGCTAGACAGATGGTGAGTGTGTTTGCTAGACAGATGGTGAGTGTGTTTGCAGACAGATGGTGAGTGTGTTTGTTAGACAGATGAGAGTGTGTTTGTTAGACAGATGGTGAGTGTGTTTGCTAGACAGATGGTGAGTGTTTGTTAGACAGATGGTGAGTGTGTTTGCAGACAGATGGTGAGTGTGTTTGTTAGACAGATGGTGAGTGTGTTTGCTAGACAGATGGTAGTGTGTTTGCTAGACAGATGGTGAGTGTTTTTTAGACAGATGGTGAGCGTGTGCTAGACAGATGGTGAGTGTGTTTTTAGACAGATGGTGAGCGTGTTTGCTAGACAGATGGTGAGTGTGTTTGCTAGACAGTGGTGAGTGTGTTTGCTAGACAGATGGTGAGCGTGTTTGCTAGACAGATGGTGAGTGTGTTTGTTAGACAGATGGTGAGTGTGTTTGCTAGACAGATGGTGAGCGTGTTTGCTAGACAGATGGAGAGTGTGTTTGTTAGACAGATGGTGAGTGTGTTTGTTAGACAGAAGTGTGAGCGTGTTTGCTAGACAGATGGTGAGCGTGTTTGCTAGACAGATGGCGAGTGTGTTTGTTAGACAGATGGTGAGTGTGTTTGCTAGACAGATGGTGAGTGTGTTTGTTAGACAGATGGTGAGTGTGTTTGCTAGACAGATGGTGAGTGTGTTTGTTAGACAGATGGTGAGTGTGTTTGCTAGACAGATGGTGAGTGTGTTTGCTAGACAGATGGTGAGTGTGTTTGTTAGACAGATGGTGAGTGTATTTGCTAGACAGATGGTGAGTGTGTTTGCTAGACATGTGTTAAGTGTGTTTGCTAGACAGATGGTGAGTGTGTTTGCTAGACAGATGGTGAGTGTGTTTGCTAGACAGATGGTGAGTGTGTTTGCTAGACAGATGGTGAGTGTGTTTGCTAGACAGATGGTGAGTGTATTTGTTAGACAGTGGTGAGTGTGTTTGTTAGACAGATGGTGAGTGTGTTTGCTAGACAGATGGTGAGTGTGTTTGTTAGACAGATGGTAAGTGTGTTTGCTAGACAGATGGTGAGTGTGTTTTCTAGACAGATGGTGAGCGTGTTTGCTAGACAGATGGTGAGTGTGTTTGCTAGACAGATGGTGAGTGTGTTTGCTAGACAGATGGTGAGTGTGTTGCTAGACAGATGGTGAGTGTATTTGCTAGACAGGTGGAGTGTGTTTGCTAGACAGATGGTGAGTGTGTTGCTAGACAGATGGTGAGTGTGTTTAACAGATGGTGAGTGTGTTTGGTAGACAGATGGTGAGTGTGTTTGCTAGACAGGTGGTAAGTGTGTTTGCTAGACAGATGGTGAGTGTGTTTGCTAGACAGATGGTGAGTGTGTTTGCTAGACAGATGGTGAGTGTGTTTGCTAGACAGGTGGTAAGTGTGTTTGCTAGACAGATGGTGAGTGTGTTTGCTAGACAGATGGTGAGTGTGTTTGCTAGACAGTGGTAAGTGTGTTGCTAAACAGATGGTGAGTGTGTTTGCAGATAGGTGGTGAGTGTGTTTGCTAGACAGGTGGAGTGTGTTTGCTAGACAGGTGGTGAGTGTGTTGCTAGAAGGTGGTAAGTGTGTTTGCTAGACAGTGGGTGAGTGTGTTTGCTAGACAGGTGGTGAGCGTGTTTGCTAGACAGGCGACCCACATCTGATAGCTTACGCCAGGATCGGTGAACCAGAACCATCCTGACCATACTCGACCTCTTCGCAGTGCCTCTGGACACAGACTAACCTGTCTAGTCTGGCCAGGCGATTATGGATCAACACGGGAAGATAACACGCTGCTAAAAATTAACATGCTGAAGTCGGATGTGTTTCCCCGAAAGGCGCAAATATCACAGTTATACTGTAAACACAACACAACATACACACGCCACTTAACGTCCTTTAAGGGCGGATGATGAAGATGTGTATTCCATTAGTCATCGGGCGAACACAGCAAGCATCTGCAAGGACAGAACCTAAGACTCGATCCTGCGCGTTGTCAATGGGGCTGCCCCAGCGAACGTCCATTACAATAATCAGACGACAGTCAAATAGCATCTGGTAGAAGAATACAAATAAGAAAAAAGAAAACCTCGTGTATTTGTTTTCCTGGTCCATTCATTTGAACACTTTTTCTAACATATACGTTTCCATACATAAAATGGATACGCCACTGCTGATGTTTTACCAGCAGCGGCACGGAACCGGGATTATGGTTCGTGTGACGTAATGACGTTTCAATGTTGTGAGGTCGTTTGATCGATCAATTTCAGGTAGTGGGCAGTAGAGGTGCTGTCGAGATTACCCGAAAAGGCGATGTACAACGAGTCTGTCATCGTTGGTGTTAATCTGAAGAGGGTTGAGAATGTGAGTTCACCTATTTGTCTCTGTCTGTGCTTGTTTGTGTTGTCTGTATCTGTCTGTGTATGTGTTTGTCTGTCTGTGTCTGTCTGTGTCAGTCTGTGTTTAACTATGTCTGTCTGTATCTGTCTGTGTCTGTCTATCTATGTCTGTCTGTGGTTGTCTGTATCTGTCAGTGTATGTTTTTGTCTGTCTGTATCTGTCTATGTCTGTCTGTATCTGTCTATGTCTGTCTGTATCTGTCTATGTATGTCTGTATCTGTCTGTGTCTGTCTGTGTCTGTCTGTCTATCTATGTATGTCTGTGGTTGTCTGGGTCTGTCTGTGTTTGTCTATGCATGTCTGTGTCTAACTGTATCTGTCTGTGTTTGTCTGTGTCTGCCTGTGTCTTTCTCTGTCTGTCTGTGATATCTGTGTTTGTCTGTGTCTGCCTGTGTCGTTTTTCTGTCTATTTGTAATGTCTGTGTTTGTCTGTGTCTACCTGTGTTTTTCTCTTTCTGTCTGTGTTGTCTGTGTCTGCCTGTGTCTTTTTCTGTCTGTCTGTATTTGTCTGTGTCTGCCTGTGTATGTCTGTGCTTGTCTGTGTCTGTTTTCTGTGTTTCTTTGTGTAAACCATCTTGACATCACTAACAAAATACCGATGGACTGAATGTGGCATTTCTTGTTCACGAGACCCGCGACAACTCAGTGGTTAGTGAACTGGACTACAAAGGTTAAGAGGTCGGGTTTGATCCTGATCGACGGCTTTCAGGCAGGATCACCGAGGTTAAATAAGTACCGGATTTTTTCTGGGAAACGTAAAACGGCACGGGCGTAATACTGACCACATTACCCCACAAATCAAGAACTGAAGGTCTGATGTTCACTAACACATATTCCCTCTACGCCATGTGACGTGACGTGACGTGACGTGACGTGACGTGACGGGGCTCTTGACTTGACTTACCATTACATTCTCTCACAGGCAGGTAAATGCCCAAGTGTCCCCCGCCATACAGGCAGATATTCTTCTACTTCAGAGAAACTAAGTTTTTTTTTCGTCCAGAGTTTTAACGTCTTCGGTAGGTTTCTCGCTATCAACATTGCCCGGGCAGAGGTCAGTCTTTGCCGACTTTTTCGATTTCCAGCTGCAAAGGGTTCTTTAATATTTGCAGAACACAGGAACTCCTGCTTTTCACCGCTAGCCGAGATGACTAGGCATTATATCTCATTACCCAGAGAGGACTAGACATTGGATCTCACTACTTAGAGAGGAGTAGATATTACATCTCATTACCCACAGAGGACTAGATATTAGATCTCATTACCCACAGAGGACTAGATATTAGATCTCATTACCCAGAGAGATCTAGACATCGGATCTCACTACCTAGATAAGAAAAGACATCGGATCTTACTACTGAGAGAGATCTAGACAACGGATCTCACTACCAGAGAGATCTAGACATCGGATCTCACTACCTAGATAAGAAAAGACATCGGATCTTACTACTGAGAGAGATCTAGACAATGGATCTCACTACCCAGAGAGATATAGACATCGGATCTCACTACCTAGATAAGAAAAGACATCGGATCTTACTACTGAGAGAGATCTAGACAATGGATCTCACTACCCAGAGAGATCTAGACAATGGATCTCACTATCCAGAGACCAAGAAAGGGTAAATGTCACAAAAAACACAAAGTCGGTTTTTGAAAAAAAAACGTCTACGGCCTGAGATGGGGTTACTAACACGAGTGTGTGAGTAATAGAGAGGTAGCTAGTGTGTGCGTGATAAACAGGTAGCCAGTGTGTGTGTGTGTGTGTGATAAACAGGTAGCCTGTGTGTGTGTGTGTGTGTGATAAATAGGTAGCCTGTGTGTGTGTGTGTTGGAGATGAAGGTAGCGCGCGCGCGCGCGCGCGTGTGTGTGTGTGTGTGTGTGTGTGTGTGTGTGTGTGTGTGTGTGTGGTGTGTGTGTGTGTGTGTGTGTGTGTGTGTGTGTGTGTGTGTGTGTGTGTGTGTGTGTGTGTGTGTGTGTGTGTGTTGGAGATGAAGTAGCGAGTGTGTTTGACATGTACAAATGTGAACAGTCAGTGGTTACTTGCTGCAGACACCCACTAACATGCCCATCAGGTCACTGGTTTATTGATTGACTCACTCACACACTCCCTCACTCACTCATTTCCACACTGACTCACTCGCTCACTCCCATACTTACTTATTCACTCACTCACTCACACATTTACTTATTCACTCACTCCCACACTCACTCACTCCAACACTTACTTATTCACTCACTCACACACTTACTCACTTACACACTTACACACTCACTCACTCACTTACACACTTACTCACTTACCCACACACTCACTCACTTACACACTCACTCACTTGCACACTCACTCACTCATTTACACACTTACTCACTTACACACTCACTCACTCACTTTCAAACTCATTCACTCACTTACACACTCACTCACTTACACACTAACTCACTTACACACCCATTTACTCACTTACACACTCATTTACACACTCACTCACTCACTCCCACACTTATTTATTCACTTACTTACTCACACAATCACTCAGTCACTCCCACATTCACTTAAACACTCACTCACTTACATATTCACTCACTCACTCACTCACTCACACACTCACTTACTCACTCACTAACTGTAACTTTCACATTAGCTAACACTAATTAATGAGCAGACGAACAGACTGACCGATAGACAACAGACTAATAGACTTACCGATAGACAACACACTAATAGACTGATCAATATACACCAGACTAATAGACTGACCGATAGACAACAGACTAATACACTGACCTTGAGACAACAGACTAATAGACTGATCAATATACACCAGACTAATAGTCTGACCGATATACAACAGACTAATGGACTGACCGATATACAACAGACTATAGACTTACCGATAGACAACAGACTAATAGACGATCAATATACACCAGACTAATAGACTGACCGATATACAACAGACTAATACACTGACCGATAGACAACAGACTAATACACTGACCGATAGACAACAGACTAATACACTGACCGATAGACAACAGACTAATGCACTGACCGATATACAACAGACTAATAGACTGACCGATATAAGCCAGACTAATAGACTGATCAATAGACAACAGACTAATAGACTGACCGATATACAACAGACTAATAGACTGACCGATAGACAACAGACTAATAGACTGATCGATATACAACAGACTAATAGACTGACCGATATACAACAGACTAATAGACTGACCGATATACAACAGACTAATACAATGACCGATAGACAATAGACTAACAGACTGATCGATATACAACAGACTAATAGACTGACCGATATACAACAGACTAATAGACTGACCGATATACAACAGACTAATAGACTGACCGATATACAACAGACTAATAGACTGATCGATATACAACAGACTAATAGACTGACCGATATACAACAGACTAATACACTGACCGATATACAACAGACTAACAGACTGACTGATAGACAATAGA
This sequence comes from Megaustenia siamemsis, assembly GCA_032433765.1. Taxonomy (NCBI): domain Eukaryota; kingdom Metazoa; phylum Mollusca; class Gastropoda; order Stylommatophora; family Ariophantidae; genus Megaustenia; species Megaustenia siamemsis. The sequence goes on along the minus strand of JAVIAB010000145.1, from coordinate 3,039,352 downwards.
CTAATAGACTGACCGATAAACAACAGACTAATAGGCTGACCGATATACAACAGACTAACAGACTGACCGATAGACAACAGACTACAGACTGACCGATAGACAACAGACTAACAGACTGACCGATATACAACAGACTAATAGGCTGACCGATAGACAACAGACTAACAGACTGACCGATAGACAACAGACTAATAGGCTGACCGATATACAACAGACTAACAGACTGACCGATAGACAATAGACTAACAGACTGACCGATAGACAACAGACTAATAGACTGACCGATATACAACAGACTAATAGACTGACCGATAGACAACAGACTAATAGACTGACCGATATACAACAGACTAATAGACTGATCAATAGACAACAGACTAATAGACTGACCGATATACAACAGACTAATAGACTGACCGATAGACAACAGACTAATAGACTGAACGATAGACAACAGACTAATAGACTGATCAATAGACAACAGACTAATAGACTGATCAATAGACAACAGACTAATAGACTGACCGATAGACAACAGACTAATAGACTGACCGATAGACAACAGACTAATAGACTGATCAATAGACAACAGACTAAAAGACTGACCGATAGACAACAGACTAATAGACTGACCGATAGACAACAGACTAATAGACTGATCAATAGACAACAGACTAATAGACTGACCGATAGACAACAGACTAATAGACTGACCGATAGACAACAGACTAATAGACTGATCAATAGACAATAGACTAATAGACTGACCGATAGACAACAGACTGACCGATAGACAACAGACTGACCGATAGACAACAGACAAAGAGACTGATCGATAGACAACAGACTGACCGATAGACAACAGACTAATAGACTGACCGATAGACAACAGACTGACCGATAGACAACAGACTGACCGATAGACAACAGACTGACCGATAGACAACAGACTAAGAGATTGATCGATAGACAACAGACTGACCGATAGACAACAGACTAAGAGACTGATCGATAGACAACAGACTGACCGATAGACAACACACTAAGAGACTGATCGATAGACAACACACTAAGAGACTGATCGATAGACAACAGACTGACCGATAGACAACACACTAAGAAACTGACCGATAGACAACACACTAAGAGACTGATCGATAGACAACACACTAAGAGACTGATCGATAGACAACACACTAAAAGACTGATCGATAGACAACAGACTGACCGATAGACAACAGACTGACCGATAGACAACAGACTAATAGACTGATCGATAGACAACAGACTGACCGATAGACAACAGACTAAGAGACTGATCGATAGACAACAGACTGACCGATAGACAACACACTAAGAGACTGATCGATAGACAGAAGACTGATCGATAGACAACACACTAAGAGACTGATCGATAGACAGCAGACTGATCGATAGACAGCAGACTGATCGATAGACAACAGACTGACCGATAGACAACACACTAAGAGACTGATCGATAGACAGCAGACTGATCGATAGACAACAGACTGATCGATAGACAACAGATTAAGAGACTGATCGATAGACAACAGACTGACCGATAGACAACAGACTAATAGACTGATCGATAGACAACAGACTGACCGATAGACAACAGACTAATAGACTGATCGATAGACAACAGACTGACCGATAGACAACAGACTAAGAGACTGATAGATAGACAACAGACTGACCGATAGACAACAGACTGATCGATAGACAACAGACTGATCGATAGACAACAGACTGATCGATAGACAACAGACTGACCGATAGACAACAGACTAAGAGACTGTTCGATAGACAACAGACTGACCGATAGACAACAGACTGATCGATAGACAACAGACTGACCGATAGACAACAGACTAAGAGACTGATCGATAGACAATAGACTGACCGATAGACAACAGACTGACCGATAGACAACAGACAGACCGATAGACAACAGACTAAGAGACTTATCGATAGACAACAGACTGACCGATAGACAACAGACTGACCGATAGACAACGGACTGACCGATAGACAACAGACTAATAGACTGACCGATAGACAACAGACTGACCGATAGACAACAGACTAATAGACTGACCGATAGACAACAGACTGACCGATAGACAACAGACTAATAGACTGACCGATAGACAACAGACTAATAGACTGATCAATAGACAACAGACTAATAGACTGATCAATAGACAACAGACTAATAGACTGACCGATAGACAACAGACTAATAGACTGACCGATAGACAACAGACTAAGAGACTGATCGATAGACAACGGACTAATGGACTGACCGATAGACAACAGACTAATAGACTGACCGATAGACAACAGACTAATAGACTGACCGATAGACAACAGACTAATGGACTGATCGATAGACAACAGACTAATAGACTGACCGATAGACAACAGACTAATAGACTGACCGATAGACAACAGACTAATAGACTGACCGATAGACAACAGACTAATAGACTGACCGATAGACAACAGACTGACCGATAGATAACAGACTGACCGATAGACAACAGACGAATAGACTGATCAATAGACAACAGACTAATAGACTGACCGATAGACAACAGACTAATAGACTGACCGATAGACAACAGACTAATAGACTGACCGATAGACAACAGACTAATACACTGACCGATAGACAACAGACTAATAGACTGATCGATAGACAACAGACTAATAGACTGACCGATAGACAACAGACTAATACACTGACCGATATACAACAGACTAACAGACTGACTGATAGACAATAGACTAATAGACTGACCGATAAACAACAGACTAATAGGCTGACCGATATACAACAGACTAACAGACTGACCGATAGACAACAGACTAACAGACTGACCGATAGACAACAGACTAATAGACTGACCGATAGACAATAGACTAACAGACTGACCGATAGACAACAGACTAATAGACTGACCGATATACAACAGACTAACAGACTGACCGATAGACAATAGACTAACAGACTGATCGATAGACAACAGACTAATAGACTGACCGATATACAACAGACTAATAGACTGACCGATAGACAACAGACTAATACACTGACCGATATACAACAGACTAATAGACTGATCAATAGACAACAGACTAATAGACTGACCGATAGACAACAGACTAATAGACTGACCGATAGACAACAGACTAATAGACTGATCAATAGACAACAGACTAATAGACTGATCAATAGACAACAGACTAATAGACTGACCGATAGACAACAGACTAATAGACTGACCGATAGACAACAGACTAAGAGACTGATCGATAGACAACGGACTAATGGACTGACCGATAGACAACAGACTAATAGACTGACCGATAGACAACAGACTAATAGACTGACCGATAGACAACAGACTAATAGACTGATCGATAGACAACAGACTAATAGACTGACCGATATACAGCAGACTAATACACTGACCGATATACAACAGACTAACAGACTGACTGATAGACAATAGACTAATAGACTGACCGATAAACAACAGACTAATAGGCTGACCGATATACAACAGACTAACAGACTGACCGATAGACAACAGACTAACAGACTGACCGATAGACAACAGACTAATAGACTGACCGATAGACAATAGACTAACAGACTGACCGATAGACAACAGACTAATAGACTGACCGATATACAACAGACTAACAGACTGACCGATAGACAATAGACTAACAGACTGACCGATAGACAACAGACTAATAGACTGACCGATATACAACAGACTAATAGACTGACCGATAGACAACAGACTAATAGACTGACCGATATACAACAGACTAATAGACTGACCGATAGACAACAGACTAATAGACTGAACGATAGACAACAGACTAATAGACTGATCAATAGACAACAGACTAATAGACTGATCAATAGACAACAGACTAATAGACTGACCGATAGACAACAGACTAATAGACTGACCGATAGACAACAGACTAATAGACTGATCAATAGACAACAGACTAAAAGACTGACCGATAGACCACAGACTAATAGACTGACCGATATACAACAGACTAATAGACTGACCGATAGACAACAGACTAATAGACTGAACGATAGACAACAGACTAATAGACTGATCAATAGACAACAGACTAATAGACTGATCAATAGACAACAGACTAATAGACTGACCGATAGACAACAGACTAATAGACTGACCGATAGACAACAGACTAATAGACTGATCAATAGACAACAGACTAAAAGACTGACCGATAGACAACAGACTAATAGACTGACCGATAGACAACAGACTAATAGACTGATCAATAGACAACAGACTAATAGACTGACCGATAGACAACAGACTAATAGACTGACCGATAGACAACAGACTAATAGACTGATCAATAGACAACAGACTAATAGACTGACCGATAGACAACAGACTGACCGATAGACAACAGACTGACCGATAGACAACAGACAAAGAGACTGATCGATAGACAACAGACTGACCGATAGACAACAGACTAATAGACTGACCGATAGACAACAGACTGACCGATAGACAACAGACTGACCGATAGACAACAGACTGACCGATAGACAACAGACTATGAGATTGATCGATAGACAACAGACTGACCGATAGACAACAGACTAAGAGACTGATCGATAGACAACAGACTGACCGATAGACAACACACTAAGAGACTGACCGATAGACAACAGACTGACCGATAGACAACAGACTGACCGATAGACAACAGACTGACCGATAGACAACAGACTGACCGATAGACAACAGACTAAGAGATTGATCGATAGACAACAGACAGACCGATAGACAACAGACTAAGAGACTGATCGATAGACAACAGACTGACCGATAGACAACACACTAAGAGACTGATCGATAGACAACACACTAAGAGACTGATCGATAGACAACAGACTGACCGATAGACAACACACTATGAAACTGACCGATAGACAACACACTAAGAGACTGATCGATAGACAACACACTAAGAGACTGATCGATAGACAACACACTAAAAGACTGATCGATAGACAACAGACTGACCGATAGACAACAGACTGACCGATAGACAACAGACTAATAGACTGATCGATAGACAACAGACTGACCGATAGACAACAGACTGACCGATAGACAACAGACAAAGAGACTGATCGATAGACAACAGACTGACCGATAGACAACAGACTAATAGACTGACCGATAGACAACAGACTGACCGATAGACAACAGACTGACCGATAGACAACAGACTGACCGATAGACAACAGACTAAGAGATTGATCGATAGACAACAGACTGACCGATAGACAACAGACTAAGAGACTGATCGATAGACAACAGACTGACCGATAGACAACACACTAAGAGACTGATCGATAGACAACACACTAAGAGACTGATCGATAGACAACAGACTGACCGATAGACAACACACTAAGAAACTGACCGATAGACAACACACTAAGAGACTGATCGATAGACAACACACTAAGAGACTGATCGATAGACAACACACTAAAAGACTGATCGATAGACAACAGACTGACCGATAGACAACAGACTGACCGATAGACAACAGACTAATAGACTGATCGATAGACAACAGACTGACCGATAGACAACAGACTAAGAGACTGATCGATAGACAACAGACTGACCGATAGACAACACACTAAGAGACTGATCGATAGACAGAAGACTGATCGATAGACAACACACTAAGAGACTGATCGATAGACAGCAGACTGATCGATAGACAGCAGACTGATCGATAGACAACAGACTGACCGATAGACAACACACTAAGAGACTGATCGATAGACAGCAGACTGATCGATAGACACAGACTGATCGATAGACAACAGACTAAGAGACTGATCGATAGACAACAGACTGACCGATAGACAACAGACTAATAGACTGATCGATAGACAACAGACTGACCGATAGACAACAGACTAATAGACTGATCGATAGACAACAGACTGACCGATAGACAACAGACTAAGAGACTGATCGATAGACAACAGACTGACCGATAGACAACAGACTGATCGATAGACAACAGACTGATCGATAGACAACAGACTGATCGATAGACAACAGACTGACCGATAGACAACAGACTAAGAGACTGTTCGATAGACAACAGACTGACCGATAGACAACAGACTGATCGATAGACAACAGACTGACCGATAGACAACAGACTAAGAGACTGATCGATAGACAACAGACTGACCGATAGACAACAGACTGACCGATAGACAACAGACAGACCGATAGACAACAGACTAAGAGACTTATCGATAGACAACAGACTGACCGATAGACAACAGACTGACCGATAGACAACGGACTGACCGATAGACAACAGACTAATAGACTGACCGATAGACAACAGACTGACCGATAGACAACAGACTAATAGACTGACCGATAGACAACAGACTAATAGACTGATCAATAGACAACAGACTAATAGACTGATCAATAGACAACAGACTAATAGACTGACCGATAGACAACAGACTAATAGACTGACCGATAGACAACAGACTAAGAGACTGATCGATAGACAACGGACTAATGGACTGACCGATAGACAACAGACTAATAGACTGACCGATAGACAACAGACTAATAGACTGACCGATAGACAACAGACTAATAGACTGATCGATAGACAACAGACTAATAGACTGACCGATAGACAACAGACTAATAGACTGACCGATAGACAACAGACTAAGAGACTGATCGATAGACAACGGACTAATGGACTGACCGATAGACAACAGACTAATAGACTGACCGATAGACAACAGACTAATAGACTGACCGATAGACAACAGACTAATAGACTGATCGATAGACAACAGACTAATAGACTGACCGATAGACAACAGACTAATAGACTGACCGATAGACAACAGACTAATAGACTGACCGATAGACAACAGACTAATAGACTGACCGATAGACAACAGACTGACCGATAGATAACAGACTGACCGATAGACAACAGACTAATAGACTGATCAATAGACAACAGACTAAGAGACTGACCGATAGACAACAGACTAATAGACTGACCGATAGACAACAGACTAATAGACTGATCAATAGACAACAGACTAATAGACTGACCGATAGACAACAGACTAATAGACTGACCGATAGACAACAGTCTAATAGACTGATCAATAGACAACAGACTAATTGACTGACGATAGACAACAGACTGACCGATAGACAACAGACTGACCGATAGACAACAGACTGACCGATAGACAACAGACCAAGAGACTGATCGATAGACAACAGACTGACCGATAGACAACAGACTAATAGACTGATCAATAGATAACAGACTAATAGACTGATCAATATACAACAGACTGACCGATAGACAACAGACTAATAGACTGATCAATATACAACAGACTAATAGACTTACCGATAGACAACAGACTAATAGACTTATCGATAGACAACAGACTAATAGACTGATCAATATACAACAGACTAATAGACTGATCAATATACAACAGACTAATAGACTGATCAATATACAACAGACTAATAGACTGATCAATATACAACAGACTGACCGATAGACAACAGACTAATAGACTGACCGATAGACAACAGACTAATAGACTGATCAATATACAAGAGACTGACCGATAGACAACAGACTAATAGACTGATCAATAGACAACAGACTAATAGACTGATCAATATACAACAGACTGACCGATAGACAACAGACTAATAGACTGATCAATATACAACAGACTGACCGATAGACAACAGACTAATAGACTGATCAATATACAATAGACTAATAGACTTACCGATAGACAACAGACTAATAGACTTATCGATAGACAACAGACTAACAGACTGATCAATATACAACAGACTAATAGACTGATCAATAGACAACAGACTAATAGACTGATCAATAGACAACAGACTAATAGACTGATCAATAGACAACAGACTAATAGACTGATCAATATACAACAGACTGACCGATAGACAACAGACTAATACACTGACCGATAGACAACAGACTAATACACTGACCGATAGACAACAGACTAATGCACTGACCGATATACAACAGACTAATAGACTGACCGATATAAGCCAGACTAATAGACTGATCAATAGACAACAGACTAATAGACTGACCGATATACAACAGACTAATAGACTGACCGATAGACAACAGACTAATAGACTGATCGATATACAACAGACTAATAGACTGACCGATATACAACAGACTAATAGACTGACCGATATACAACAGACTAATACAATGACCGATAGACAATAGACTAACAGACTGATCGATATACAACAGACTAATAGACTGACCGATATACAACAGACTAATAGACTGACCGATATACAACAGACTAATAGACTGACCGATATACAACAGACTAATAGACTGATCGATATACAACAGACTAATAGACTGACCGATATACAACAGACTAATACACTGACCGATATACAACAGACTAACAGACTGACTGATAGACAATAGACTAATAGACTGACCGATAAACAACAGACTAATAGGCTGACCGATATACAACAGACTAACAGACTGACCGATAGACAACAGACTAACAGACTGACCGATAGACAACAGACTAACAGACTGACCGATATACAACAGACTAATAGGCTGACCGATAGACAACAGACTAACAGACTGACCGATAGACAACAGACTAATAGGCTGACCGATATACAACAGACTAACAGACTGACCGATAGACAATAGACTAACAGACTGACCGATAGACAACAGACTAATAGACTGACCGATATACAACAGACTAATAGACTGACCGATAGACAACAGACTAATAGACTGACCGATATACAACAGACTAATAGACTGATCAATAGACAACAGACTAATAGACTGACCGATATACAACAGACTAATAGACTGACCGATAGACAACAGACTAATAGACTGAACGATAGACAACAGACTAATAGACTGATCAATAGACAACAGACTAATAGACTGATCAATAGACAACAGACTAATAGACTGACCGATAGACAACAGACTAATAGACTGACCGATAGACAACAGACTAATAGACTGATCAATAGACAACAGACTAAAAGACTGACCGATAGACAACAGACTAATAGACTGACCGATAGACAACAGACTAATAGACTGATCAATAGACAACAGACTAATAGACTGACCGATAGACAACAGACTAATAGACTGACCGATAGACAACAGACTAATAGACTGATCAATAGACAATAGACTAATAGACTGACCGATAGACAACAGACTGACCGATAGACAACAGACTGACCGATAGACAACAGACAAAGAGACTGATCGATAGACAACAGACTGACCGATAGACAACAGACTAATAGACTGACCGATAGACAACAGACTGACCGATAGACAACAGACTGACCGATAGACAACAGACTGACCGATAGACAACAGACTAAGAGATTGATCGATAGACAACAGACTGACCGATAGACAACAGACTAAGAGACTGATCGATAGACAACAGACTGACCGATAGACAACACACTAAGAGACTGATCGATAGACAACACACTAAGAGACTGATCGATAGACAACAGACTGACCGATAGACAACACACTAAGAAACTGACCGATAGACAACACACTAAGAGACTGATCGATAGACAACACACTAAGAGACTGATCGATAGACAACACACTAAAAGACTGATCGATAGACAACAGACTGACCGATAGACAACAGACTGACCGATAGACAACAGACTAATAGACTGATCGATAGACAACAGACTGACCGATAGACAACAGACTAAGAGACTGATCGATAGACAACAGACTGACCGATAGACAACACACTAAGAGACTGATCGATAGACAGAAGACTGATCGATAGACAACACACTAAGAGACTGATCGATAGACAGCAGACTGATCGATAGACAGCAGACTGATCGATAGACAACAGACTGACCGATAGACAACACACTAAGAGACTGATCGATAGACAGCAGACTGATCGATAGACAACAGACTGATCGATAGACAACAGATTAAGAGACTGATCGATAGACAACAGACTGACCGATAGACAACAGACTAATAGACTGATCGATAGACAACAGACTGACCGATAGACAACAGACTAATAGACTGATCGATAGACAACAGACTGACCGATAGACAACAGACTAAGAGACTGATAGATAGACAACAGACTGACCGATAGACAACAGACTGATCGATAGACAACAGACTGATCGATAGACAACAGACTGATCGATAGACAACAGACTGACCGATAGACAACAGACTAAGAGACTGTTCGATAGACAACAGACTGACCGATAGACAACAGACTGATCGATAGACAACAGACTGACCGATAGACAACAGACTAAGAGACTGATCGATAGACAATAGACTGACCGATAGACAACAGACTGACCGATAGACAACAGACAGACCGATAGACAACAGACTAAGAGACTTATCGATAGACAACAGACTGACCGATAGACAACAGACTGACCGATAGACAACGGACTGACCGATAGACAACAGACTAATAGACTGACCGATAGACAACAGACTGACCGATAGACAACAGACTAATAGACTGACCGATAGACAACAGACTGACCGATAGACAACAGACTAATAGACTGACCGATAGACAACAGACTAATAGACTGATCAATAGACAACAGACTAATAGACTGATCAATAGACAACAGACTAATAGACTGACCGATAGACAACAGACTAATAGACTGACCGATAGACAACAGACTAAGAGACTGATCGATAGACAACGGACTAATGGACTGACCGATAGACAACAGACTAATAGACTGACCGATAGACAACAGACTAATAGACTGACCGATAGACAACAGACTAATGGACTGATCGATAGACAACAGACTAATAGACTGACCGATAGACAACAGACTAATAGACTGACCGATAGACAACAGACTAATAGACTGACCGATAGACAACAGACTAATAGACTGACCGATAGACAACAGACTGACCGATAGATAACAGACTGACCGATAGACAACAGACGAATAGACTGATCAATAGACAACAGACTAATAGACTGACCGATAGACAACAGACTAATAGACTGACCGATAGACAACAGACTAATAGACTGACCGATAGACAACAGACTAATACACTGACCGATAGACAACAGACTAATAGACTGATCGATAGACAACAGACTAATAGACTGACCGATAGACAACAGACTAATACACTGACCGATATACAACAGACTAACAGACTGACTGATAGACAATAGACTAATAGACTGACCGATAAACAACAGACTAATAGGCTGACCGATATACAACAGACTAACAGACTGACCGATAGACAACAGACTAACAGACTGACCGATAGACAACAGACTAATAGACTGACCGATAGACAATAGACTAACAGACTGACCGATAGACAACAGACTAATAGACTGACCGATATACAACAGACTAACAGACTGACCGATAGACAATAGACTAACAGACTGATCGATAGACAACAGACTAATAGACTGACCGATATACAACAGACTAATAGACTGACCGATAGACAACAGACTAATACACTGACCGATATACAACAGACTAATAGACTGATCAATAGACAACAGACTAATAGACTGACCGATAGACAACAGACTAATAGACTGACCGATAGACAACAGACTAATAGACTGATCAATAGACAACAGACTAATAGACTGATCAATAGACAACAGACTAATAGACTGACCGATAGACAACAGACTAATAGACTGACCGATAGACAACAGACTAAGAGACTGATCGATAGACAACGGACTAATGGACTGACCGATAGACAACAGACTAATAGACTGACCGATAGACAACAGACTAATAGACTGACCGATAGACAACAGACTAATAGACTGATCGATAGACAACAGACTAATAGACTGACCGATATACAGCAGACTAATACACTGACCGATATACAACAGACTAACAGACTGACTGATAGACAATAGACTAATAGACTGACCGATAAACAACAGACTAATAGGCTGACCGATATACAACAGACTAACAGACTGACCGATAGACAACAGACTAACAGACTGACCGATAGACAACAGACTAATAGACTGACCGATAGACAATAGACTAACAGACTGACCGATAGACAACAGACTAATAGACTGACCGATATACAACAGACTAACAGACTGACCGATAGACAATAGACTAACAGACTGACCGATAGACAACAGACTAATAGACTGACCGATATACAACAGACTAATAGACTGACCGATAGACAACAGACTAATAGACTGACCGATATACAACAGACTAATAGACTGACCGATAGACAACAGACTAATAGACTGAACGATAGACAACAGACTAATAGACTGATCAATAGACAACAGACTAATAGACTGATCAATAGACAACAGACTAATAGACTGACCGATAGACAACAGACTAATAGACTGACCGATAGACAACAGACTAATAGACTGATCAATAGACAACAGACTAAAAGACTGACCGATAGACCACAGACTAATAGACTGACCGATATACAACAGACTAATAGACTGACCGATAGACAACAGACTAATAGACTGAACGATAGACAACAGACTAATAGACTGATCAATAGACAACAGACTAATAGACTGATCAATAGACAACAGACTAATAGACTGACCGATAGACAACAGACTAATAGACTGACCGATAGACAACAGACTAATAGACTGATCAATAGACAACAGACTAAAAGACTGACCGATAGACAACAGACTAATAGACTGACCGATAGACAACAGACTAATAGACTGATCAATAGACAACAGACTAATAGACTGACCGATAGACAACAGACTAATAGACTGACCGATAGACAACAGACTAATAGACTGATCAATAGACAACAGACTAATAGACTGACCGATAGACAACAGACTGACCGATAGACAACAGACTGACCGATAGACAACAGACAAAGAGACTGATCGATAGACAACAGACTGACCGATAGACAACAGACTAATAGACTGACCGATAGACAACAGACTGACCGATAGACAACAGACTGACCGATAGACAACAGACTGACCGATAGACAACAGACTATGAGATTGATCGATAGACAACAGACTGACCGATAGACAACAGACTAAGAGACTGATCGATAGACAACAGACTGACCGATAGACAACACACTAAGAGACTGACCGATAGACAACAGACTGACCGATAGACAACAGACTGACCGATAGACAACAGACTGACCGATAGACAACAGACTGACCGATAGACAACAGACTAAGAGATTGATCGATAGACAACAGACAGACCGATAGACAACAGACTAAGAGACTGATCGATAGACAACAGACTGACCGATAGACAACACACTAAGAGACTGATCGATAGACAACACACTAAGAGACTGATCGATAGACAACAGACTGACCGATAGACAACACACTATGAAACTGACCGATAGACAACACACTAAGAGACTGATCGATAGACAACACACTAAGAGACTGATCGATAGACAACACACTAAAAGACTGATCGATAGACAACAGACTGACCGATAGACAACAGACTGACCGATAGACAACAGACTAATAGACTGATCGATAGACAACAGACTGACCGATAGACAACAGACTGACCGATAGACAACAGACAAAGAGACTGATCGATAGACAACAGACTGACCGATAGACAACAGACTAATAGACTGACCGATAGACAACAGACTGACCGATAGACAACAGACTGACCGATAGACAACAGACTGACCGATAGACAACAGACTAAGAGATTGATCGATAGACAACAGACTGACCGATAGACAACAGACTAAGAGACTGATCGATAGACAACAGACTGACCGATAGACAACACACTAAGAGACTGATCGATAGACAACACACTAAGAGACTGATCGATAGACAACAGACTGACCGATAGACAACACACTAAGAAACTGACCGATAGACAACACACTAAGAGACTGATCGATAGACAACACACTAAGAGACTGATCGATAGACAACACACTAAAAGACTGATCGATAGACAACAGACTGACCGATAGACAACAGACTGACCGATAGACAACAGACTAATAGACTGATCGATAGACAACAGACTGACCGATAGACAACAGACTAAGAGACTGATCGATAGACAACAGACTGACCGATAGACAACACACTAAGAGACTGATCGATAGACAGAAGACTGATCGATAGACAACACACTAAGAGACTGATCGATAGACAGCAGACTGATCGATAGACAGCAGACTGATCGATAGACAACAGACTGACCGATAGACAACACACTAAGAGACTGATCGATAGACAGCAGACTGATCGATAGACAACAGACTGATCGATAGACAACAGACTAAGAGACTGATCGATAGACAACAGACTGACCGATAGACAACAGACTAATAGACTGATCGATAGACAACAGACTGACCGATAGACAACAGACTAATAGACTGATCGATAGACAACAGACTGACCGATAGACAACAGACTAAGAGACTGATCGATAGACAACAGACTGACCGATAGACAACAGACTGATCGATAGACAACAGACTGATCGATAGACAACAGACTGATCGATAGACAACAGACTGACCGATAGACAACAGACTAAGAGACTGTTCGATAGACAACAGACTGACCGATAGACAACAGACTGATCGATAGACAACAGACTGACCGATAGACAACAGACTAAGAGACTGATCGATAGACAACAGACTGACCGATAGACAACAGACTGACCGATAGACAACAGACAGACCGATAGACAACAGACTAAGAGACTTATCGATAGACAACAGACTGACCGATAGACAACAGACTGACCGATAGACAACGGACTGACCGATAGACAACAGACTAATAGACTGACCGATAGACAACAGACTGACCGATAGACAACAGACTAATAGACTGACCGATAGACAACAGACTAATAGACTGATCAATAGACAACAGACTAATAGACTGATCAATAGACAACAGACTAATAGACTGACCGATAGACAACAGACTAATAGACTGACCGATAGACAACAGACTAAGAGACTGATCGATAGACAACGGACTAATGGACTGACCGATAGACAACAGACTAATAGACTGACCGATAGACAACAGACTAATAGACTGACCGATAGACAACAGACTAATAGACTGATCGATAGACAACAGACTAATAGACTGACCGATAGACAACAGACTAATAGACTGACCGATAGACAACAGACTAAGAGACTGATCGATAGACAACGGACTAATGGACTGACCGATAGACAACAGACTAATAGACTGACCGATAGACAACAGACTAATAGACTGACCGATAGACAACAGACTAATAGACTGATCGATAGACAACAGACTAATAGACTGACCGATAGACAACAGACTAATAGACTGACCGATAGACAACAGACTAATAGACTGACCGATAGACAACAGACTAATAGACTGACCGATAGACAACAGACTGACCGATAGATAACAGACTGACCGATAGACAACAGACTAATAGACTGATCAATAGACAACAGACTAAGAGACTGACCGATAGACAACAGACTAATAGACTGACCGATAGACAACAGACTAATAGACTGATCAATAGACAACAGACTAATAGACTGACCGATAGACAACAGACTAATAGACTGACCGATAGACAACAGTCTAATAGACTGATCAATAGACAACAGACTAATTGACTGACGATAGACAACAGACTGACCGATAGACAACAGACTGACCGATAGACAACAGACTGACCGATAGACAACAGACCAAGAGACTGATCGATAGACAACAGACTGACCGATAGACAACAGACTAATAGACTGATCAATAGATAACAGACTAATAGACTGATCAATATACAACAGACTGACCGATAGACAACAGACTAATAGACTGATCAATATACAACAGACTAATAGACTTACCGATAGACAACAGACTAATAGACTTATCGATAGACAACAGACTAATAGACTGATCAATATACAACAGACTAATAGACTGATCAATATACAACAGACTAATAGACTGATCAATATACAACAGACTAATAGACTGATCAATATACAACAGACTGACCGATAGACAACAGACTAATAGACTGACCGATAGACAACAGACTAATAGACTGATCAATATACAAGAGACTGACCGATAGACAACAGACTAATAGACTGATCAATAGACAACAGACTAATAGACTGATCAATATACAACAGACTGACCGATAGACAACAGACTAATAGACTGATCAATATACAACAGACTGACCGATAGACAACAGACTAATAGACTGATCAATATACAATAGACTAATAGACTTACCGATAGACAACAGACTAATAGACTTATCGATAGACAACAGACTAACAGACTGATCAATATACAACAGACTAATAGACTGATCAATAGACAACAGACTAATAGACTGATCAATAGACAACAGACTAATAGACTGATCAATAGACAACAGACTAATAGACTGATCAATATACAACAGACTGACCGATAGACAACAGACTAATAGACTGATCAATATACAACAGACTGACCGATAGACAACAGACTAATAGACTGATCAATATACAACAGACTAAGAGACTGACCGATAGACAACAGACTAATAGACTTATCGATAGACAACAGACTAATAGACTGATCAATATACAACAGACTAAGAGACTGACCGATAGACAACAGACTAATAGACTTATCGATAGACAACAGACTAATAGACTGATCAATATACAACAGACTGACCGATAGACAACAGACTAAGAGACTGACCGATAGACAACAGACTAATAGACTGACCGCTAGACAACAGACTGACCGATAGACAACAGACTAATAGACTGACCGATAGACAACAGACTGACCGATAGACAACACACTAAGAGACTGACCGATATACGACTGACGAAGTGATAGAGTTTGCGTGATAGACAGATGGAAGAGACACAGACCACCCACGTGGAACAACCACAGACAGATAATTAAACAAGACAGACAGATGGAAGAGACACAGGCCACCCACGTGGAACAACCACAGACAGATAATTAAACAAGACAGACAGATGGAAGAGACACAGACTACCCACGTGGAACAACCACAGACAGATAACTAAACAAGACAGACAGATGGAAGAGACACAGGCCACCCACGTGGAACAACCACAGACAGATAACTAAACAAGACAGACAGACGGAAGAGACACAGGCCACCCACGTGGAACAACCACAGACAGATAATTAAACAAGACAGACAGACGGAAGAGACACAGGCCACCCGCGTGGAACAACCACAGACAGATAACTAAACAAGACAGACAGACGGAAGAGACACAGGCCACCCACGTGGAACAACCACAGACAGATAATTAAACAAGACAGACAGACGGAAGAGACACAGGCCACCCGCGTGGAACCACCACAGACAGATAATTAAACAAGACAGACAGACGGAAGAGACACAGGCCACCCGCGTGGAACAACCACAGACAGATAATTAAACAAGACAGACAGACGGAAGAGACACAGGCCACCCGCGTGGAACAACCACAGACAGATAATTAAACAAGACAGACAGACGGAAGAGACACAGGCCACCCGCGTGGAACAACCACAGACAGATAATTAAACAAGACAGACAGACCGAGCAGGTCAGCACAAACAAAACTAATGTCCTTCAATGTCCAGTCTGAACTTTCGTCCCACACAGGAGAAGGAGTGGTCAGAAATAGCAGCGGGAATCTCCGCAGGGATTGATGCAGGTTGGATAAACCCGATTGTTGGACGGGAATACCCGCTGAAAGATGCTGCCCAAGCTCACATCGATATCCTCAGAAACGACGGGACGCAGGGCAAATTGGTACTGGATGTGACCAAGTGATTTCCTTATCGATAGTGAGACTTATCGATAGACAACAGACTGATCGATAGACAACAGACTGATCGATAGACAACAGACTGACCGATAGACAACAGACTAAGAGACTGTTCGATAGACAACAGACTGACCGATAGACAACAGACTGATCGATAGACAACAGACTGACCGATAGACAACAGACTAAGAGACTGATCGATAGACAACAGACTGACCGATAGACAACAGACTGACCGATAGACAACAGACAGACCGATAGACAACAGACTAAGAGACTTATCGATAGACAACAGACTGACCGATAGACAACAGACTGACCGATAGACAACGGACTGACCGATAGACAACAGACTAATAGACTGACCGATAGACAACAGACTGACCGATAGACAACAGACTAATAGACTGACCGATAGACAACAGACTAATAGACTGATCAATAGACAACAGACTAATAGACTGATCAATAGACAACAGACTAATAGACTGACCGATAGACAACAGACTAATAGACTGACCGATAGACAACAGACTAAGAGACTGATCGATAGACAACGGACTAATGGACTGACCGATAGACAACAGACTAATAGACTGACCGATAGACAACAGACTAATAGACTGACCGATAGACAACAGACTAATAGACTGATCGATAGACAACAGACTAATAGACTGACCGATAGACAACAGACTAATAGACTGACCGATAGACAACAGACTAAGAGACTGATCGATAGACAACGGACTAATGGACTGACCGATAGACAACAGACTAATAGACTGACCGATAGACAACAGACTAATAGACTGACCGATAGACAACAGACTAATAGACTGATCGATAGACAACAGACTAATAGACTGACCGATAGACAACAGACTAATAGACTGACCGATAGACAACAGACTAATAGACTGACCGATAGACAACAGACTAATAGACTGACCGATAGACAACAGACTGACCGATAGATAACAGACTGACCGATAGACAACAGACTAATAGACTGATCAATAGACAACAGACTAAGAGACTGACCGATAGACAACAGACTAATAGACTGACCGATAGACAACAGACTAATAGACTGATCAATAGACAACAGACTAATAGACTGACCGATAGACAACAGACTAATAGACTGACCGATAGACAACAGTCTAATAGACTGATCAATAGACAACAGACTAATTGACTGACGATAGACAACAGACTGACCGATAGACAACAGACTGACCGATAGACAACAGACTGACCGATAGACAACAGACCAAGAGACTGATCGATAGACAACAGACTGACCGATAGACAACAGACTAATAGACTGATCAATAGATAACAGACTAATAGACTGATCAATATACAACAGACTGACCGATAGACAACAGACTAATAGACTGATCAATATACAACAGACTAATAGACTTACCGATAGACAACAGACTAATAGACTTATCGATAGACAACAGACTAATAGACTGATCAATATACAACAGACTAATAGACTGATCAATATACAACAGACTAATAGACTGATCAATATACAACAGACTAATAGACTGATCAATATACAACAGACTGACCGATAGACAACAGACTAATAGACTGACCGATAGACAACAGACTAATAGACTGATCAATATACAAGAGACTGACCGATAGACAACAGACTAATAGACTGATCAATAGACAACAGACTAATAGACTGATCAATATACAACAGACTGACCGATAGACAACAGACTAATAGACTGATCAATATACAACAGACTGACCGATAGACAACAGACTAATAGACTGATCAATATACAATAGACTAATAGACTTACCGATAGACAACAGACTAATAGACTTATCGATAGACAACAGACTAACAGACTGATCAATATACAACAGACTAATAGACTGATCAATAGACAACAGACTAATAGACTGATCAATAGACAACAGACTAATAGACTGATCAATAGACAACAGACTAATAGACTGATCAATATACAACAGACTGACCGATAGACAACAGACTAATAGACTGATCAATATACAACAGACTGACCGATAGACAACAGACTAATAGACTGATCAATATACAACAGACTAAGAGACTGACCGATAGACAACAGACTAATAGACTTATCGATAGACAACAGACTAATAGACTGATCAATATACAACAGACTAAGAGACTGACCGATAGACAACAGACTAATAGACTTATCGATAGACAACAGACTAATAGACTGATCAATATACAACAGACTGACCGATAGACAACAGACTAAGAGACTGACCGATAGACAACAGACTAATAGACTGACCGCTAGACAACAGACTGACCGATAGACAACAGACTAATAGACTGACCGATAGACAACAGACTGACCGATAGACAACACACTAAGAGACTGACCGATATACGACTGACGAAGTGATAGAGTTTGCGTGATAGACAGATGGAAGAGACACAGACCACCCACGTGGAACAACCACAGACAGATAATTAAACAAGACAGACAGATGGAAGAGACACAGGCCACCCACGTGGAACAACCACAGACAGATAATTAAACAAGACAGACAGATGGAAGAGACACAGACTACCCACGTGGAACAACCACAGACAGATAACTAAACAAGACAGACAGATGGAAGAGACACAGGCCACCCACGTGGAACAACCACAGACAGATAACTAAACAAGACAGACAGACGGAAGAGACACAGGCCACCCACGTGGAACAACCACAGACAGATAATTAAACAAGACAGACAGACGGAAGAGACACAGGCCACCCGCGTGGAACAACCACAGACAGATAACTAAACAAGACAGACAGACGGAAGAGACACAGGCCACCCACGTGGAACAACCACAGACAGATAATTAAACAAGACAGACAGACGGAAGAGACACAGGCCACCCGCGTGGAACCACCACAGACAGATAATTAAACAAGACAGACAG
This sequence comes from Megaustenia siamemsis, assembly GCA_032433765.1. Lineage (NCBI taxonomy): Eukaryota > Metazoa > Mollusca > Gastropoda > Stylommatophora > Ariophantidae > Megaustenia > Megaustenia siamemsis. The sequence continues at coordinate 3,018,219 of JAVIAB010000145.1, read as the reverse complement.
ACGGAAGAGACACAGGCCACCCGCGTGGAACAACCACAGACAGATAATTAAACAAGACAGACAGACGGAAGAGACACAGGCCACCCGCGTGGAACAACCACAGACAGATAATTAAACAAGACAGACAGACGGAAGAGACACAGGCCACCCGCGTGGAACAACCACAGACAGATAATTAAACAAGACAGACAGACCGAGCAGGTCAGCACAAACAAAACTAATGTCCTTCAATGTCCAGTCTGAACTTTCGTCCCACACAGGAGAAGGAGTGGTCAGAAATAGCAGCGGGAATCTCCGCAGGGATTGATGCAGGTTGGATAAACCCGATTGTTGGACGGGAATACCCGCTGAAAGATGCTGCCCAAGCTCACATCGATATCCTCAGAAACGACGGGACGCAGGGCAAATTGGTACTGGATGTGACCAAGTGATTTCCTGATCGACTGTTTTCTATAGCTGCAACAGACACTTCTATTGAGGCTTGTCTTGTGTTGTAGTAGTTAGTGAAGCTAGTGCTATAGTTTTTATGTATTCTGATTGATAAGTGTTATATAAAACTGCAAGTTGATATCAAAGTTGAAGGAATAGACCTGGAGACAGTTCAAAACTACAACTACCTTGGACATACTATAATCAGTGATGGAAAATGTACAACTGAAATAAACAAATGAATAGGAATGGCAAAAATGTAATTTTAATGTCATGAAAAGTATACTAACATCAAAACTAATAACATCAGGGCTAAAACTAAGAATAGCAAAATGTTATATCTTCTCAATATTCCTGTATGGTGCAGAAACATGGACATTAGACAAGAAAATAAAACAGAAAATTGAAGCATTTAAAAGGTGGATTTGTAGATGAATAGTAAGAATTGGATAGAAAGAAAAGAAAACAAACGATGAAGTCTTAAAACAAGTAAAAATGAAAAGAGAACAAGTAAACACAATTCAAAGACAGAGCGATGCTCACAAAGAACGATTTTAGATCTGTTGTTCGCACGATTTTCGACGTTCACGACAGCCGCACTTGGTTACGATTTTATTTTGGATTTGACAGGATAGTTTTACTTTTTGTTGTTGTTTTCTTTAACACATTTCGATTGTTTTTGTTTTGGTTGTTTCGTTATTAATTTGTGTGTGTGTGTTTTTATTGTTTGTTCCTGATGAAGGCCTATTGAGCCGAAACGTTGTTTAGTCTGTGTCGTCCACTTGTCACGTAAAGCTTCTTACATACCTTTTTTTATTTTTTAATTTTTGCTCACAAAGAAACGTGTTGCTTTCTTGTCGTCTATCCTGTACTAGAGCCTCGCTGGTTGAGTAGTTAGAGTTATTGTTTCCTCACCAGAAGTGTGCGGGTTCGATCCCCAGCAGTGGTGGATTTTTATCAGACCAACAAGGGTCCGGGGTTCACCCAGCCTCTAAAAATGGGTACCAGAGATTTTCCTGAGAAGTAAAGGCGGCCTGACGTAATACCGACCACATCGCCCAAAAATGTGCCGCGGTCATAGAAAAATCTGGTCACTAACACTTTATTCCACATAAGTCCAGGAGGCTGGGAATGGAAGATTTAATTTACTTATCCTGTACCTATTTACATTAGAAAGGACGTTTGAATTTACTTATCCTGTACCTATTTACATTAGAAAGGACGTTTGAATTTACTTATCCTGTACCTATTTACATTAGAAAGGACGTTTGAATTTACTTATCCTGTACCTATTTACATTAGAAAGGACGTTTGAATTTACTTATCTTGTACCTATTTACATTAGAAAGGACGTTTGAATTTACTTATCCTGTACCTATTTGCATTAGAAAGGACGTTTGAATTTACTTATCCTGTACCTATTTACATTAGAAAGGACGTTTGAATTTACTTATCCTGTACCTATTTACATTAGAAAGGACGTTTGAATTTACTTATCCTGTACATATATACATTAGAAAGGACGTTAAGATGCGACCAATCGTTGTCTAGCGACGGTGGACCTTGTGCTCGTGCAGTAACTCACTCATGTAGTCAGTGGAGGGGGAGATTAGAGGAAATCATGTCAGCTGTCAGCGCGCAGTGTTCAGGATTATTAATATAATTTTACCAGCTTCAATCATACACATTCGAGTATCAGTCTCCTCATTAAGAAAACATAACAAAATTATAACAAAAATATAACAAAACTGTAACAATTGTTGTTGGTAACTTTAATACATTTTACTGGACATGAAAATATAGTCAGTTTTCCCAACACCGATGTATTGTTATGTTGTTGTGTTTGTATGTTGTTGTGTTTGTATGTTGTTGTGTGTTTGTATGTTGTGTTTGTATGCTGTTGTGTGTTTGTATGTTGTGTTTGTATGCTGTTGTGTTGTTATTTTTGTATGCTGTTGTAATGTTATGTTATTTTTATTGTGTTTTTCTGTTTATATACTGCTGTGTTGTTATCTTGTTGTGCTTGTATGTAAGTGCTTTCTTGTGTATAAATCTGCGAACATAACGTGTCCTGTCAAGTACATCGAGGAGAACAAGCGATGCCTTTTGTCTAGCTACTGTTATGTTGTTATCTTGTTGTGTTGTTCTGTCTAGCTACTGTTATGTTGTTATCTTGTTGTGTTGTTCTGTCTAGCTACTGTTATGTTGTTATCTTGTTGTGTTGTTCTGTCTAGCTACTGTTATGTTGTTATGTTGTTATCTTGTTGTGTTGTTCTGTCTAGCTACTGTTATGTTGTTATCTTGTTGTGTTGTTCTGTCTAGCTACTGTTATGTTGTTATCTTGTTGTGTTGTTCTGTCTAGCTACTGTTATGTTGTTATCTTGTTGTGTTGTTCTGTCTAGCTACTGTTATGTTGTTATCTTGTTGTGTTGTTCTGTCTAGCTACTGTTATGTTGTTATCTTGTTGTGTTGTTCTGTCTAGCTACTGTTATGTTGTTATCTTGTTGTGTTGTTCTGTCTAGCTACTGTTATGTTGTTATCTTGTTGTGTTGTTCTGTCTAGCTACTGTTATGTTGTTATCTTGTTGTGCTGTTCTGTCTAGCTACTGTTATGTTGTTATCTTGTTGTGTTTTTCTGTCTAGCTACTGTTATGTTGTTATCTTGTTGTGTTTTTCTGTCTAGCTACTGTTATGAAACATCTACTGTAAAAGCCCTACAAATATGTACAAAAGAAGAGTAATCAATAAAAACATGAAATAACCCTATGAATCAAATAAAAATTGAATTCAAAAAGTCATTTTAAAATAAAATATACCTATATCAGGAACACGAAAAATGGAAGAAAGTGGTTGGGAATTGAAATAAGAAATGATCAGTGTTTTGTTTCCTTAACTCTTTCTGTGTGGAAGCTTTTTATCGACACAACAGAAGAGATTTCAAGAGACAAAATTGTTCATGGTTTTAAGAATCAATCTACATATTTATATTTATCTAACATATAACATATTATATATGAATGTTTAGATAATTAAACAAAGGTATTAGGTTTCACCAATACCAAGATGATACAAGACGTGTACAAAGAATATTTTTGGATGAACGTGCATAATAGTTAAATTGAGAGTGACGCACTGTGCGGCGAGACGTACGTGACCGAAATCGGCATGGCGCACACAGTGCGGGGGGACGTGCGTGAAGAGTTCAATAAAAACAACAGATTACAAGAACTCTGATACGTCATCGCATAAGACGAGAAAAGCGTAATATACCAAGCCGTTTAAACTACCCATACATTTATGTTGATCTTTATCGACAAACCTAGCATGCGAACTAGCTCTCTAACATTTCATCTCATATCAAATGGAAACCCGAGTTCTCGATTATTCATAAAATATGTTTCTAGGGACCATGACATTTCTAAAAGTTTACCGGAACGCTGCCCGGTCCGTTCCAGCTAAAAAATAATCCTGAATGTGAGATATGAGCAACAAGGAAAGGTAACAAATAGGAGAAGTATATAACTGAAGAGTGCTTTCTTCTATTTATCCATTTTACGCTAATGTTGTAGAAAAAAAAAACAGTTGACTTTTTTTTTACCATTTATATTTGAATGATTATTTACTCTTTATTCATAAAGATAAATTATAAAAACAAGTTAAAAAGTGTGCTTATCAAGGGATAACAATATATCGCAAACATGAACAGTAATGATATTGTAAAGTTAATAGAACAGGAATATAATAATGTTCTTGCGGTTGTCTCTCTTTGCAAAGTTTCTACTGTATTTATTCGTTCGTATTTGACCGCTTCGGAGTTGGAACAAGACATAAATCATTTCATTTGTAAAGTAACACTGAGTATTGTTAGTGACCTCATCTCTCTATCGGTCTACATGTGGGAGGAGCCATATCAGCGGCGGATATTCAGAGGAGACAACGTAAGCCACGACTCCCTTAACATTTGATCAGAATACATAACACAATCACATACCAGCTCAATGAGTTCAATGTCAGTGTACAACCAGTCACTGTATTCCCTAGTATAGCTGGGATATAGTTCAATGTCAGTGTACAACCAGCCACTGTATTCCCTAGTATAGCTGGGATATAGTTCAATGTCAGTGTACAACCAGTCACTGTATTCCCTAGTATAGCCGTGATATAGTTCAATGTCAGTGTACAACCAGCCACTGTCTTCCCTAGTATAGCCGTGATATAGTTCAATGTCAGTGTACAACCAGTCACTGTATTCCCTAGTATAGCCGTGATATAGATCAATGTCAGTGTACAACCAGTCACTGTATTCCCTAGTATAGCTGTGATATAGTTCAATGTCAGTGTACAACCAGTCACTGTATTCCCTAGTATAGCTACGATATAGTTCAATGTCAGTGTACAACCAGTCATTGTATTCCCTAGTATAGCTAGGATATAGTTCAATGTCTGTGTACAACCAGCCACTGTATTCCCTAGTATAGCTAGGATATAGTTCAATGTCAGTGTACAACCAGTCACCGTATTACCTAGTATTGCCGTGATATAGTTCAATTTCAGTGTACAACCAGCCACTGTATTCCCTAGTATAGCTAGGATATAGTTCAATGTCAGTGTACAACCAGCCACTGTATTCCCTAGTATAGCCGTGATATAATTCAATGTCAGTGTACAACCAGTCACCGTATTCCCTAGTATAGCTGGGATATAGTTCAATGTCAGTGTACAACCAGCCACTGTATTCCCTAGTATAGCCGTGATATAATTCAATGTCAGTGTACAACCAGTCACTGTATTCCCTAGCATAGCTGGGATATAGTTCAATGTCAGTGTACAACCAGTCACTGTATTCCCTAGTATAGCCGTCATATAGTTCAATGTCAGTGTACAACCAGCCACTGTATTCCCTAGCATAGCTGTGATATAGTTCAATGTCAGTGTACAACCAGTCACCGTATTCCCTAGTATAGCCGTCATATAGTTCAATGTCAGTGTACAACCAGCCACTGTATTCCCTAGTATAGCCGTGATATAGTTCAATGTCAGTGTACAAACCAGCCACCGTATTCCCTAGTATAGCCGTGATATAGTTCAAATAACTCAAGCCGCTACTAATAAATAGGCTTCAATGTCTATGGAGGTCAAAACCTACTACAACCGTACAACGACATCTATAGACCTTGCAATGTTTGTGAGAACAAGGTAGGCCATTTCAACAATTACCTCCCCGTTTCCATGGCAATACAAGATTAACAAATCAGATGACGTTCTATCTTTTATTGAAACATATATGGAAGTAGTGCCGATGAGAAGGAGAATTAATGGTGCCCCCTGTAAGAATCACTGCGCTGTCTTTATATAAACAAACAATCTGAACACAACTTTAAGGTTTTTATATGGCCTTTGGCGTCTTGACAAACGGTTGGTAACAAGCAATCATGATAAGTCAGTATTTTGTATATCAGTGTCTTAAGCTAGATGTTGTTTGCTGAACAACTTCTCTAATGGCTGAATCTGCCAATGTAAGAGTTTTAAATTAACAACAAAACCATATTTTATCATAACTGATAACGCAACTAACTCAGATATTATGATGTCATTATCATTATGATAATTTAGGTTAATAATTGAATGAACTATTTTACTGAGCGCAAGTTGTAGTAATGTCGATGTCTCAAATGATGAGGTGAAAGGTCAGCCTGCAAGTTCAGTCTCACGACCTGTCCTCCTCAAGTTTCGAACTCACTGTCCGCCGCTGGGTCAGACATGTATGTGGCGTGACGTCCAGTGTCGGATCCTCACTTGGTGAGGTCCTAAGCTAAATGAAACTTCGCCCACCCCTCTCCTCCTCCCCCTCCCCATCCTCCATACACCCACTTTAAAATTAACAGCAAATGGCTTCATCAAACGTGAAATCATAAACAGGTAAAGAACGCGTGTACTCTCAAAACAAATTCTGAACATTTGTTACGGCACCTCGGATTGTGGGGCCCTAAAGCTGCAGCAGGGTTAGCTTGCAGGTAAAACTGACTCCCCTGACATCAGTGCTGTTACATAACTTGTATGTCTTTATACAAACGAGAACAAAACACATACTTTACACAGTTTTGTAACAATCTTTATATGTCTATACTACCATTTCTATATGTCTGTGCTACCATCTCTATATGTCTGTGCAACCATCTCTATATGTCTGTACTACCATCTCTATATGTCTGTACAACCATCTCTATATGTCTGTGCTACCATCTCTATATGTCTGTACTACCTTCTTTATATGTCTGTACTACCATCTCTATATGTCTGTACTACCATCTCTATATGACTGTACTACCATCTCTATATGACTGTACTACCATCTCTATATGTCTGTACTACCATCTCTATTTGTCTGTACTACCATCTCTATATGTCTGTGCTACCATCTCTATATGTCTGTACTACCATCTCTATATGACTGTACTACCATCTCTATATGACTGTACTACCATCTCTATATGACTGTACTACCATCTCTATATGTCTGTACTACCATCTCTATATGTCTGTACTACCATCTCTATATGACTGTACTACCATCTCTATATGTCTGTACTACCATCTCTATATGTCTGTACTACCATCTCTATATGACTGTACTACCATCTCTATATGTCTGTACTACCATCTCTATATGACTGTACTACCATCTCTATATGTCTGTACTACCATCTCTATATGACTGTACTACCATCTCTATATGACTGTACTACCATCTCTATATGACTGTACTACCATCTCTATATGTCTGTACTACCATCTCTATATGACTGTACTACCATCTCTTTATGTCTGTACTACCATCTCTATATGTCTGTACTACCATCTCTATATGTCTGTACTACCATCTCTATATGTCTGTACTACCATCTCTATATGTCTGTACTACCATCTCTATATGTCTGTACTACCATCTCTATATGTCTGTACTACCATCTCTATATGTCTGTACTACCATCTCTTTATGTCTGTACTACCATCTCTATATGTCTGTACTACCATCTCTATATGTCTGTACTACCATCTCTATATGTCTGTACTACCATCTCTATATGTCTGTACTACCATCTCTATATGTCTGTACTACCATCTCTATATGTCTGTACTACCATCTCTATATGTCTGTACTACCATCTCTATATGTCTGTACTACCATCTCTATATGTCTGTACTACCATCTCTATATGTCTGTGCTACCATCTCTATATGTCTGTACAACCATCTCTATATGTCTGTACTACCATCTCTATATGTCTGTACAACCATCTCTATATGTCTGTGCTACCATCTCTATATGACTGTACTACCATCTCTATATGTCTGTACAACCATCTCTATATGACTGTGCTACCACCTCTATATGTCTGCGCTACCGTCTCATATCTTAGTGTGTATCTGTGTTAGTGATATCTCATATCTTTGTGTGTGCATGTTTGGGTTAGTGATGTCTCATATCTTTGTGTGCATAGTTATGTTAGTCATATCTCATATCTTTGTGTGTGCATGTCTGGGTTAGTGATATCTCATATCTTTGTGTGCATAATTATGTTAGTCATATCTCATATCTTTGTGTGTGCATGTCTGTGTATGTCACATCTCATATCCCTGTGTGTGCATGGCTATGTTAGCCACATCTCATATCTTTGTGTGTGCATGTCTATGTTGGTCATATCTCATATCTTTGTATGCATGTCTATGTTAGTCATGTGTTATATCTTTGTGTGTGCATGTCTATGTTGGTCATATCTCATATCTTTGTGTGCATGTCTATGTTAGTCATGTGTCATATCTTTGTGTGTGCATGTCTATGTTGGTCATATCTCATATCTTTGTGTGCATGTCTATGTTAGTCATGTGTTATATCTTTGTGTGTGCATGTCCATGTCAGACATATCTCATATCTTTATGTGCATGTCTATGTTAGTCATGTGTCTTATATATTGATCTGTGTCAGTGTTAGTCATGCCTCGTATCGCTGTGTGCATGTCTGTGTTGGTCACTTCTAGTGACTCGGGCAGATGGTGCTCGTAAACCTGGGAGGGCCGACCATCTAAGGGCAGAATCCCCCTACAGAAAAGATAATCTGCTGCCTTGCAGGAAGATTGGGTACAATCAAAGGCTAAGGAAAGCTAACCTGAATAAAATTCTGGCTGAAATCGGATGCACTGGGCCACTGGCGCAGAACACAGCGCAACGTTTTAACGGGTGTTCAATCAGAGTGGATCTGGCAGACTCTCACTTCATGTGAGAGTCTGGAATCCTACTCTGATTGAGTCCTGATCGCAGAGAGAGAGATATGTCTGTACTACCATCTCTATATGTCTGTACTACCATCTCTATATGTCTGTGCTACCATCTCTATATGTCTGTACTACCATCTCTATATGTCTGTACTACCATTTCTATATGTCTGTGCTACCATCTCTATATGTCTGCGCTACCATCTCTATATGTCTGTACTACCATCTTTATATGTCTGTACTACCATTTCTATATGTCTGTGCTACCATCTCTTTATGTCTGTGCTACCATCTCTATATATCTGTACTACCATCTCTATATTGCTATATTGCACTACATTACTGGTAGCATCTGCCATACATATGTGAGCCAGGCCCATCATAAGTTCCCCTATGCAGGTTGCTCATTAACACATACACACGAAAACCATACACATAAACATGTCAAAAGAAAATTGTTTTGTGTTTTCTATTTGTGACGTTCAAATAGTTTATTTTCTCAAAAGTATTTAATGACGTCAGGTACGTTCTTGGTTAGCTGCGGTTCCTCTTGTTTATTTTCTCAATGTGGTCATTATTCTGTTTGTAAAGTTGGTAGAAAGCTGCGTGTTGTCGATCCTTGTAGCAGAATCAGGGGATTGTCTTCATTTCCTGGTTATTATTGCAATCAAATATCAAGTGAGTCGCCGACACTGAACTCGCCATGCTCAAAGTCATGAACAATAATGTAGGTGAATATAGAGAGAGAATTCAAATACAACACAAAATATAACACGTCATAACAATAATAATAATAGTAATAACAACTGCATTAATACATCTTGCAACAAATGTCACAACAATAAGTGATGATTACTTCTAGTCAAAATTGTTGCCGTCACTTGTAGTAATAATAAAACAGTAAAATAGTAAACAGTAAAATAGTAAAACTGTAAAACTGTGGCTGCAGCCATGGTTTAAAAAAATAGAATCAACAAAAAGATACATACAGATATAGACCAAAGGTCTGTCTACCCGAAAACGGCAAAGTACATGGCTACAGAAACAAAAGAAAGAATTATGGTTATAGAAATAATCATGGCTACAGAAACACTAGAAACAATCATGGTTATAGAAACACTATAAAACAATCATGGCTACAAAAACACAAAAAAGAATCATGGTTATAGAAACAATCATGGCTACAGAAACACTAGAAACAATCATGGCTACAGAAACACTAGAAACAATCATGGTTATAGAAACAATCATGGCTACAGAAACACTAGAAATAATCATGGCTACAGAATCACAAGAAAAAATCATGGTTATAGAAACAATCATGGCTACAGAAATACAAGAAATAATCATGGCTACAGAAACACTAGAAACAATCATGGCTACAGAAACACTAGAAATAATCATGGCTACAGAAACACAAGAAAGAATCATGGCTTATGAAACAATCATGGCTACAGAAACACTAGAAATAATCATGGCTATAGAAACAATCATGGCTACAGAAACACTAGAAATAATAATGGCTACAGAAACACAAGAAAGAATCATGGCTATAGAAACAATCATGGCTATAGAAACAATCATGGCTACAGAAACACAAGAAAGAATCATGGCTATAGAAACACTAGAAACAATAATGGCTACAGAAACACTAGAAACAATAATGGCTACAGAAACACTAGAAACAATAATGGCTACAGAAACACTAGAAACAATAATGGCTACAGAAACACTAGAAACAATCATGGCTACAGAAACACTAGAAACAATAATGGCTACAGAAACACTAGAAACAATAATGGCTACAGAAACACTAGAAACAATCATGGCTACAGAAACACTAGAAATAATCATTGCTACAGAAACACTAGAAATAATCATGGCTACAGAAACACAAGAAAGAATCATGGCTATAGAAACAATCATGGCTACAGAAACACTAGAAACAATAATGGCTACAGAAACACTAGAAATAATAATGGCTACAGAAACACTAGAAACAATAATGGCTACAGAAACACAAGAAAGAATCATGGCTATAGAAACAATCATGGCTACAGAAACACTAGAAACAATAATGGCTACAGAAACACTAGAAACAATAATGGCTACAGCAACACTAGAAACATTAATGGCTACAGAAACACTAGAAACAATAATGGCTACAAAAACACTAGAAACAATAATGGCTACAGAAACACTAGAAACAATCATGGCTACAGAAACACAAGAAAGAATCATGGCTATAGAAATAATAATGGCTACAGAAATAATCATGGCTACAGAAACACTAGAAACAATCATGGCTACAGAAACACTAGAAACAATCATGGCAACAGAAACACTAGAAACAATAATGGCTACAGAAACATTAGAAATAATCATGGCTACAGAAACACAAGAAAGAATCATGGCTATAGAAATAATAATGGCTACAGAAATAATCATGGCTACAGAAACACTAGAAACAATAATGGCTACAGAAACACTAGAAATAATCATGGCTACAGAAACACAAGAAAGAATCATGGCTATAGAAATAATAATGGCTACAGAAAAATTATGGCTACAGAAACACTAGAAATAATCATGGCTACAGAAACATTAGAAATAATAATGGCTACAGAAACACTAGAAACAATAATGGCTACAGAAACACTAGAAATAATCATGGCTACAGAAACACAAGAAAGAATCATGACTATAGAAACAATCATGGCTACAGAAACAATCATGGCTACAGAAACAATCATGGCTACAGAAACAATCATGGCTACAGAAACATTCATGGCTACAGAAACATTCATGGCTACAGAAACAATCATGGCTACAGAAACACTAGAAACAATCACGCCTACAGAAACAATAAGAAGGAACCACGACTGTAGATAAATCATCATCTTGTGCTATACCGGTTGGCATAGGCGATCATGTCCTTCCACAACCTTCAAACGACAGCCCATCGTATCAATTCTGTTGTTGACTGTGCCATGACACCAAGCTGTCTAGTGTCTTCTCTCTTTGTCTTCCGCGATCTCTCGTTCCCTTTATTTTGCCAGTTGTAACCAAGTATTTCAACTTTCCTCTTCTCATGATGTGCCCGAAAAATGTTGATTGTTTCTGAAGTTTTTTTAGGAGCTCCCTTTTTGTGTTGGCCTCTTTAAGAATGTCTTCATTGCTTTTTTTTATCTGTCCAGGGAACTTTCAACATTCTTCTGGGAAATCCAATCTCTGCGGCCTCTAATCGTTTCATTTGTTTGTTTACTGTCCATTATTCGCTTACATATGGCAGAATTGGCTCCATACGGCATCGATGAACTCTCTTTCTCACTTCTATTGACATAGATTTGTTGCATACGATGTTTTTCATTTTCTGAAAAACTATTTTGGCCTGAGCTATTCTGCTTTTTATTTCTGTGGTGCATCTCCCATCTGATGTAATTATTGTGTCCAAGTACATGTATTTGACACGTTGCACTTGTTTCAGATTTGTCTTGTTTATTTTTATGCTGCATGATGGTGATGATTGTTTCTTCGATATAACCATTACTTCTGTTTTCTTACTATTCAGACTGAGACCTTTTTTGTTGTTTCGATAAATACACATTTAATATTCGTTAATGGTAAAGGTTTCACGTTGGGTTACCGCAGTAACTTTATTACTGTCACATCCACATGTTTTTGTTACCGCAGTAACTTTATTACTGTCACATCCACATGTTTTTGTTACCGCAGTAACTTTATTACTGTCACATCCACATGTTTTTGTTACCGCAGTAACTTTATTACTGTCACATCCACATGTTTTTGTTACCGCAGTAACTTTATTACTGTCACATCCACATGTTTTTGTTATCGCAGTAACTTTATTACTGTCACATCCACATGTTTTTGTTACCGCAGTAACTTTATTACTGTCACATCCACATGTTTTTGTTACCGCAGTAACTTTATTACTGTCACATCCACATGTTTTTGTTACCGCAGTAACTTTATTACTGTCACATCCACATGTTTTTGTTATCGCAGTAACTTTATTACTGTCACATCCACATGTTTTTGTTATCGCAGTAAAGATGCAACAACACAGGCTATCTGTGAGAGAGAACATCTGATATTCTTGGCTTGAGGCATTCCGTTGCAAAATAGAATGAATGTCATGATGTTGTTGCCATCCTCATGTCAAACAACATGCTGAGGTCGGATACATCGGGTCGGAAGGTAGTGGATGCTACAACTCTTAAGGAAACGTAGATGCAGAAAAAGTTCTTCAAATTCCACATAAAATATGATTCTTGTTACACGCAGCAGGTTTATCTTCACAAAGAATCAGACTTTATCATAGAAGAATCAGTTCTTTTTATTGAAAAAAACATCATTAATCATGTTTATTTAAATATAAATCTGATATTGTTTTCTTTAATTATATTTATTTTGAGATGAATCAAGTTTATGACCACATTATTCAGTCTTGTTTGTGTATCAACCACATTGACTTCATGTCATTCACTGCAACAATGTATTGAACCTCTTCATCTCCTTTCACTGTTTTCATTTTGTTTTTCGCTCTCCATCATCTCATTTAACATAAACATCATCTCATTGAACATAACCATCATCTCATTGAACATAAACATCATCTCATTGAACATAACCATCATCTCATTGAACATAACCATCATCTCATTGAACATAACCATCATCTCATTGAACATAAACATCATCTCATTGAACATAAACATCATCTCATTGAACATAATCGTCATCTCATTGAACATAAACATCATCTCATTAAACATAAACATCATCTCATTGAACATAAACATCATCTCATTGAACATAACCATCATCTCATTAAACATAATCGTCATCTCATTGAACATAAACATCATCTCATTGAACATAACCATCATCTCATTGAACATAAACATCATCTCATTGAACATAATCATCATCTCATTAAACATAAACATCATCTCATTAAACATAATAATCATCTCATTGAACATAACCATCATCTCATTAAACATAACCATCATCTCATTAAACATAAACATCATCTCATTGAACATAACCATCATCTCATTAAACATAAACATCATCTCATTGACCATAACCATCATCTCATTGAACATAACCATCATCTCATTAAACATAAACATCATCTCATTGAACATAAACATCATCTCATTAAACATAACCATCATCTCATTGAACATAAACATCATCTCATTAAACATAACCATCATCTCATTAAACATAAACATCATCTCATTGAACATAACCATCATCTCATTAAACATAAACATCCTCTCATTGAACATAACCATCATCTCCTTAAACATAACCATCATCTCATTAAACATAAACATCATCTCATTGAACATAACCATCATCTCATTCTCATTATCGTCTCATTCATTCTTCTTCTTATCATTACTTTATCGTTATTTCTTATTTTTGTTTTTGTTTCCAGCCCTCCTGCAGGGTTATTGCACACCTCATCTGATGACGTGTCACGTGTATGTTATTTCACAATCTACTGCTGGCTTACTTCCCCTTGGGCATGCCCAATCTATCTTGTAGCACAGAAACATGACCACCGTTACAAGGTTATCAAATCTCATATAATGACACGTGACCGGATGTTGTGAGCATGTTCGCGCCCAGTACCGAAACCAGCTATGATCTACCGTTGAAGTCTGTCTAGAACAACTTTGTTCATCTCTCTCAGAAAGTTTACCACCCACGCATAGGCTGGCCCCTGTTTCTCACAATAATCAAAGAAAGGCTGCAGCTCCCCAAGAAATGTCAACAACGATGTGAGGTTCGTGCTGGGGCTCTGCTCAATATGAGTATGGAAGATGGTGGTGAGTCTCTGAAAGTTTTGCTCATCGACAGCAGCTATTTTAGTTTGAGTGGCCGCTGGCTGCTGCTGTGACGTCACATGTGTTGATGATGTATCAGGTCTCGTTAAATACTTCCTCTTGTTCCTCTCTGCTTCCTTCAGGTCCTCGCTAACTTGTCGATGTCTGATCTTGGTGTTTATGTCCATCTTCAATGTTCTGATTTCTAATTTCATGCCATCAACATCTACAGACTTGACTTTACCTGTCCCCAGAGCTGTCTCCATATCACAGAGTCTGCCCAGCAATGTCTCCATCTTTGATTTATGTTTGTTATTGTCGTTCTCGTTAACTTCGTTCCAGTTCATCTCTTCTCTAACTCCCTCAAGATCGGCTTTCATGTGCCCCAACACCGATGGGAGGGCACTAGCAAAGGTAAGTTCGCTCTGTCCCTTTATTGCCTTCTTGTATTCTTCTCTTGAGTACCTCTTTCCTTGAGGGATTATTGACATCAGATTCTCTAACTGGGTTCGTTTCTTCTCTCCATCTTTGGTTGAGTTGTCAAAGAGGACACATCTGTAGCCACACTCCTTAAACAAATCATTGACGTAACCAGTTTGACCTTTCACCCAACCTTCGAAGGTCAAAGTCTCCCCAAAGTCTCTAGCCTCTTCCACAGCGTTCTCAAAGTTATCACCCTGAGTGATAACACACACACCATAGTCCCGTATAACGTTATCTCCAAGGATAGACTTGATCACTTTCATCGTCTCCTCTTCCTGTTTTGTGAAGCGACTTCCAAATTTTAAGACCAACAAAATGGCCGTAAACCCGTAATTACAAAACTTTAAAGCGACTTCAAATTCTTTAAAAATCTGACCTAACAGGTCAGGCTGAATTTTGTCCGAGCAGCTAATCCCTGGACCATCAATGACGTTGACAATCTTGTCCCCAAAACTTGTACTGTCTTTACCAATCCTGGACCTGGAGCTCTCCACACTGGAGGAAGCACTTCTCTTAAATGTGGCCTTGCCTAAGATAGAGTTCCCCGTTGAACTTTTACCATTTCCGGAACCTCCAATCAGAAGTAGGTCAATGACGTTCTCATCAACTTTAGCAGGGGGCTCCTGTTGAATGTAAGACAGTCAAACTTGTTACAGTTGTTAAATGTGGGTGCTTTCTTTCGTTAAGTTCTTAACAAAGGTCATATCTAAAATAATTTTTTAAAATTCTCTTAAACTAGCCCTGTTCATCTACCAGCATTAAGATAAATCTAGACGGCGCTAGAAGATGCCTCTAAAAAGATGGACACACTTTGGTACGTCTCCATTGGGACTTGTAGCTGATAGAGATGTTCATTTTTATAGATGTGCGTGTGTACGTACGTATGTGTATGTGTGTGTATGTGTTTGTGATCTGGGTACGTTGATTGGAAACCAAGGTTCTTGTATATGCAGATGGTTTTCTTGCAAAAAACTTAAATAATAGTTACATGGTCGCAGTTCAACGTATACGTCTAGTTCTAGGCACGTCCAATAGCGATTGATAAGTGCGTAGATAACGCGAGATAGGTGCGTAGATAATGCGAGATAGGTGTGTAGATAATGCGAGATAGGTGTGTAGATAATGCGAGATAGGTGCGTAGATAACGCGAGATAGGTGAGTAGATAACGCGAGATAGGTGCGTAGATAATGCGAGATAGGTGAGTAGATAACGCGAGATAGGTGCATAGATAACGCGAGATAGGTGAGTAGATAACGCGAGATAGGTGCGTAGATAATGCGAGATAGGTGAGTAGATAACGCGAGATAGGTGCATAGATAACGCGAGATAGGTGCGTAGATAATGCGAGATAGGTGAGTAGATAACGCGAGATAGGTGCGTAGATAATGCGAGATAGGTGTGTAGATAATGCGAGATAGGTGTGTAGATAACGCGAGATAGGTGCGTAGATAACGCGAGATAGGTGCGTAGATAACGCGAGATAGGTGCGTAGATAATGCGAGATAGGTGAGTAGATAACGCGAGATAGGTGCATAGATAACGCGAGATAGGTGAGTAGATAACGCGAGATAGGTGCGTAGATAATGCGAGATAGGTGAGTAGATAACGCGAGATAGGTGCATAGATAACGCGAGGTAAGCGCGTAGATAACGCGAGATAGGTGCATAGATAACGCGAGATAGGTGCATAGATAACGCGAGATAGGTGCATAGATAACGCGAGATAAGCGCGTAGATAACGCGAGATAGGTGCGTAGATAATGCGAGATAGGTGTGTAGATAATGCGAGATAGGTGTGTAGATAACGCGAGATAGGTGCGTAGATAACGCGAGATAGGTGCGTAGATAACGCGAGATAGGTGCGTAGATAATGCGAGATAGGTGAGTAGATAACGCGAGATATGCGCTTAGATAACGCGAGATAGGTGCATAGATAACGCGAGATAAGCGCGTAGATAACACGAGATAGGTGCGTAGATAACGCGAGATAAGCGCTTAGATAACGCGAGATAGGTGCATAGATAACGCGAGATAAGCGCTTAGATAACGCGAGATAAGTGCATAGATAACGCGAGATAGGTGCATAGATAACGCGAGATAAGCGCTTAGATAACGCGAGATAAGTGCATAGATAACGCGAGATAGGTGCATAGATAACGCGAGATAGGTGCATAGATAACGCGAGATAGGTGCATAGATAACGCGAGATAGGTGCGTAGATAACGCGAGATAGGTGCATAGATAACGCGAGATAGGTGCATAGATAACGCGAGATAGGTGCATAGATAACGCGAGATAAGCGCGTAGATAACGCGAGATAGGTGCATAGATAACGAGAAAAAAATTAATTCATTCTGACCGTGGAAAAGACACTCACAGACCCGGCACTTAGATGGTCACCTCCTTGAGTATAATGGACTGTACCAACACTGATGTCCAATAATGATGTCACCTCCTGGACTGTGATGGACTATAATGGACTGATCCAACACTAATGTTCAATAATGATGTCACCTTCTTGACTGTGATAGACTGATCCAACACTAATGTTCAATAATGATGTCACCTCTTGGAATGTGATGGACTGATCCAACACTAATGTCCAATAATGATGTCACCTTCTTGACTGTGATGTAATGGACTGATCCAACACTAATGTCCAATAATGATGTCACCTTCTTGACTGTGATGTGATGGACTGATCCAACACTAACATCCAATAATGATGTCACCTCCTTGACTGTGATAGACTGATCCAACACTAATGTCCAATAATGATGTCACCTCCTTGACTGTGATAGACTGATCCAACACTAACGTCCAATAATGATGTCACCTCCTTGATTGCAATGGGCTGATCCAACACTAATGTCCAATAATGATGTCACCTCCTTGACTGTGATAGACTGATCCAACACTAATGTTCAATAATGATGTCACCTCTTGGACTGTGATGGACTGATCCAACACTAATGTCCAATAGTGATGTCACCTCCTTGACTGCAATGGACTGATCCAACACTAATGTTCAATAATGAGGTCACCTCCTTGACTATAATGGACTGATCCAACACTAATGTCCAATAGTGATGTCACCTCCTTGACTATAATGGACTGATCCAACACTAATGTCCAGCAGGGATGTCACCTCCTTGACTATAATGGACTGATCCAACACTAATGTCCAATAGTGATGTCACCTCCTTGACTATAATGGACTGATCCAACACTAATGTCCAGCAGGGATGTCACCTCCTTGATTGTAATGGACTGATCCAACACTAATGTCCAATAGTGATGTCACCTCCTTGACTATAATGGACTGATCCAACACTAATGTCCAGCAGGGATGTCACCTCCTTGATTGTAATGGACTGATCCAACACTAATGTCCAATAGAGATGTCACCTCCTTGACTATAATGGACTGATCCAACACTAATGTCCAATAGTGATGTCACCTCCTTGACTATAATGGACTGATCCAACACTAATGTCCAGCAGGGATGTCACCTCCTTGACTATAATGGACTGATCCAACACTAATGTCCAGCAGGGATGTCACCTCCTTGATTGTTATACACCAGATGTCCAGTAACAGTTTCTCCACGCCTTCAATTGTGTCGCCCGTGAGTGACGTGGAAACATTGAGGCCAATC
Source organism: Megaustenia siamemsis (assembly GCA_032433765.1). Taxonomy (NCBI): domain Eukaryota; kingdom Metazoa; phylum Mollusca; class Gastropoda; order Stylommatophora; family Ariophantidae; genus Megaustenia; species Megaustenia siamemsis. The sequence continues at coordinate 2,999,510 of JAVIAB010000145.1, read as the reverse complement.
CTCCACAACAATAGCACCGCCCTTGAACGTCCCAGTCCAGTCAGCACTTGTGTACGACTACAACACCTGTCACTGTCTCAACCCTCATCCAATGAAGAACCTCTACAAGTTTCATCCCTTCACTAAATAAGAATCTCAGAACATGTCGCTGCTCTTGATTGGTTGAAAGTTGGAAGGGAGCCGCTATCATGTCGAAATGTTTCCAGATTTCAGTACATACCGCAGGCGTGCCAGCGACACTTATTTGTACCTCAAGGTCACCACCTCCGCTTACCAGACACACAATAATATGGGTCGAACACGCGATTTGTAACACAAATTATCCGGATTCTCACTGAACGACACTTGTGTGTAAGTGCGTGAAAGGGGGGGGGGGGTATGAGGGCGGAGACACATTTTTGGGAAAATATGAGAAGCAATACATCAGAGCTGTCATTCATTCCCTTTGCTACCCATTTAGGCTGAGTGTACCTAGATGCTGTCGATCAGAATCGAACAGGACATCTCCTTAGCAGATCAGTTCACTAGCCACTGCTTCTACCGTGGCTGCCAAAACTGTTCAGGAAACAGTAACCAGATTAGATGACATATCTAATGTCATGTGTCGAATGAGAGGCCTTCTTCAGGATGACATTTAATGTCATGTGTTGAATGAGAAGCCTTGTTCAGGATGACATTTAATGTCATGTGTTGAATGAGAGGCCTTCTTCAGGATGACATTTAATGTCATGTGTTGAATGAGAGGCCTTGTTCAGGATGACATATCTAATGTCATGCGTCGAATGAGAGGCCTTCTTCAGGATGACATCTCTAATGTCATGTGTCGACTCAGACAGACCCTCTTGATGATGACATCTCTAATGTCATGTGACAACTGAGACAGTCCCTCTTGATGATGACATCTCTAATGTCATGTGACAACTGAGACAGTCCCTCTTGATGATGACATCTGTAATGTCATGTGACGACTGAGACAGTCCCTCTTGATGATGACATCTGTAATGTCATGTGACGACTGAGACAGTCCCTCTTGATGATGACATCTCTAATGTCAAGTGACGACTGAGACAGTCCCTCTTGATGATGACATCTCTAATGTCAAGTGATGACTGAGACAGTCCCTCTTCAGGATCTAACATATCACAAAGCTGTTTAACATTGCTGAGTTCAATTGTACACGTCAATCGTTTCTTGCCAGCCGAATTTTACAACATATACATGCCACTGAAAGAAAGGTCTCAGTTTGAATAGTAAGAAAACATAAGTAATGGTCATATCAAAGAAACAATCATCACCAGCATGCAGCATAAAAATAAACAAGACAAATTTGAAAGTGCAACGTGTCAACAAATACTTGGTCGAAATAATTACATCAGATGGAAGATGCACCCCAGAAATAAAAAGCAGAATAGCTCAGGCCAAAATAGCATTTCAGAAAATAAAATATATTTTATGCAACAAATCTATGTCAATAGTAATGAGAAAGAGAGTTCATCGGTGCTACATAGAACCAATTCTGACCTATGGAAGCGAATCATGGACAGTAGGCAAATAAATGAAAAAAACTATTAGAGGCCGCAGAGATGGGGTTTCTCAGAAGAATGTTGAAAGTTCCCTGGACAGCTAAAAAGACCAATGAGGAAGTTCTCAAAGAGGCCAACACAAAAAGGCAGCTCCTAAAAAACATCAGAAAGAATCAATCAACATTTTTTGGGCACATCATGAGAAGAGGAAAGTTGGAATACTTGGTTACAACTGGCATGAATAAAAGGAAAGAGAGATCGCGGACGACAAAGAGAGAAAATACTGGATAGCTTGGTGTCATGGCATGGAAAACAGTCAACAACAGAACTGATACGATGCACTGTGGATAGAAGATTGTGGAGGGACATGATCGCCTACGCCAACCGGTATGGTATATGATGATAATGATATGCAGGAATTTAAATACATTAAAATACCTAATCGTTTGTTAAATATTAACTGTTTTATGACATTGGTTTGTGCTTTCTCCAGTTTTTACCTTTTGGAAAATCCCTGGAGACTAGGAATTGAATTATGTGTGCTAATACGTTCTTCCCTGGCAGCCGTGTGCACAGGGTTGCTCGCCGCACAGGCAGATAACTCCGACTTCGGAGGTACTCATATTTTTTTCTTGCGGTTGTCTCTCTTTGCAAAGTTTCTACTGTATTTATTCGTTCGTATTTGACCGCTTCGGAGTTGGAACAAGACATAAATCATTTCATTTGTAAAGTAACACTGAGTATTGTTAGTGACCTCATCTCTCTATCGGTCTACATGTGGGAGGAGCCATATCAGCGGCGGATATTCAGAGGAGACAACGTAAGCCACGACTCCCTTAACATTTGATCAGAATACATAACACAATCACATACCAGCTCAATGAGTTCAATGTCAGTGTACAACCAGTCACTGTATTCCCTAGTATAGCTGGGATATAGTTCAATGTCAGTGTACAACCAGCCACTGTATTCCCTAGTATAGCTGGGATATAGTTCAATGTCAGTGTACAACCAGTCACTGTATTCCCTAGTATAGCCGTGATATAGTTCAATGTCAGTGTACAACCAGCCACTGTCTTCCCTAGTATAGCCGTGATATAGTTCAATGTCAGTGTACAACCAGTCACTGTATTCCCTAGTATAGCCGTGATATAGATCAATGTCAGTGTACAACCAGTCACTGTATTCCCTAGTATAGCTGTGATATAGTTCAATGTCAGTGTACAACCAGTCACTGTATTCCCTAGTATAGCTACGATATAGTTCAATGTCAGTGTACAACCAGTCATTGTATTCCCTAGTATAGCTAGGATATAGTTCAATGTCTGTGTACAACCAGCCACTGTATTCCCTAGTATAGCTAGGATATAGTTCAATGTCAGTGTACAACCAGTCACCGTATTACCTAGTATTGCCGTGATATAGTTCAATTTCAGTGTACAACCAGCCACTGTATTCCCTAGTATAGCTAGGATATAGTTCAATGTCAGTGTACAACCAGCCACTGTATTCCCTAGTATAGCCGTGATATAATTCAATGTCAGTGTACAACCAGTCACCGTATTCCCTAGTATAGCTGGGATATAGTTCAATGTCAGTGTACAACCAGCCACTGTATTCCCTAGTATAGCCGTGATATAATTCAATGTCAGTGTACAACCAGTCACTGTATTCCCTAGCATAGCTGGGATATAGTTCAATGTCAGTGTACAACCAGTCACTGTATTCCCTAGTATAGCCGTCATATAGTTCAATGTCAGTGTACAACCAGCCACTGTATTCCCTAGCATAGCTGTGATATAGTTCAATGTCAGTGTACAAACCAGCCACCGTATTCCCTAGTATAGCCGTGATATAGTTCAAATAACTCAAGCCGCTACTAATAAATAGGCTTCAATGTCTATGGAGGTCAAAACCTACTACAACCGTACAACGACATCTATAGACCTTGCAATGTTTGTGAGAACAAGGTAGGCCATTTCAACAATTACCTCCCCGTTTCCATGGCAATACAAGATTAACAAATCAGATGACGTTCTATCTTTTATTGAAACATATATGGAAGTAGTGCCGATGAGAAGGAGAATTAATGGTGCCCCCTGTAAGAATCACTGCGCTGTCTTTATATAAACAAACAATCTGAACACAACTTTAAGGTTTTTATATGGCCTTTGGCGTCTTGACAAACGGTTGGTAACAAGCAATCATGATAAGTCAGTATTTTGTATATCAGTGTCTTAAGCTAGATGTTGTTTGCTGAACAACTTCTCTAATGGCTGAATCTGCCAATGTAAGAGTTTTAAATTAACAACAAAACCATATTTTATCATAACTGATAACGCAACTAACTCAGATATTATGATGTCATTATCATTATGATAATTTAGGTTAATAATTGAATGAACTATTTTACTGAGCGCAAGTTGTAGTAATGTCGATGTCTCAAATGATGAGGTGAAAGGTCAGCCTGCAAGTTCAGTCTCACGACCTGTCCTCCTCAAGTTTCGAACTCACTGTCCGCCGCTGGGTCAGACATGTCTGTGGCGTGACGTCCAGTGTCGGATCCTCACTTGGTGAGGTCCTAAGCTAAATGAAACTTCGCCCACCCCTCTCCTCCTCCCCCTCCCCATCCTCCATACACCCACTTTAAAATTAACAGCAAATGGCTTCATCAAACGTGAAATCATAAACAGGTAAAGAACGCGTGTACTCTCAAAACAAATTCTGAACATTTGTTACGGCACCTCGGATTGTGGGGCCCTAAAGCTGCAGCAGGGTTAGCTTGCAGGTAAAACTGACTCCCCTGACATCAGTGCTGTTACATAACTTGTATGTCTTTATACAAACGAGAACAAAACACATACTTTACACAGTTTTGTAACAATCTTTATATGTCTATACTACCATTTCTATATGTCTGTACTACCATTTCTATATGTCTGTGCTACCATCTCTATATGTCTATACTACCATCTCTATATGTCTATACTACCATCTCTATATGTCTGTACTACCATCTCTATTTGTCTGTACTACCATCTCTATATGTCTGTGCTACCATCTCTATATGTCTGTGCTACCATCTCTATATGTCTGTGCTACCATCTCTATATGTCTGTGCTACCATCTCTATATGTCTGTGCTACCATCTCTATATGTCTGTGCTACCATCTCTATATGTCTGTGCTACCATCTCTATATGTCTGTGCAACCATCTCTATATGTCTGTACTACCATCTCTATATGTCTGTACAACCATCTCTATATGTCTGTGCTACCATCTCTATATGTCTGTACTACCTTCTTTATATGTCTGTACTACCATCTCTATATGTCTGTACTACCATCTCTATATGACTGTACTACCATCTCTATATGACTGTACTACCATCTCTATATGTCTGTGCTACCATCTCTATATGTCTGTACTACCATCTCTATTTGTCTGTACTACCATCTCTATATGTCTGTGCTACCATCTCTATATGTCTGTACTACCATCTCTATATGACTATACTACCATCTCTATATGACTGTACTACCATCTCTATATGACTGTACTACCATCTCTATATGTCTGTACTACCATCTCTATATGTCTGTACTACCATCTCTATATGACTGTACTACCATCTCTATATGTCTGTACTACCATCTCTATATGTCTGTACTACCATCTCTATATGTCTGTACTACCATCTCTATATGACTGTACAACCATCTCTATATGTCTGTACTACCATCTCTATATGACTGTACTACCATCTCTATATGACTGTACTACCATCTCTATATGACTGTACTACCATCTCTATATGTCTGTACTACCATCTCTATATGACTGTACTACCATCTCTTTATGTCTGTACTACCATCTCTATATGTCTGTACTACCATCTCTATATGTCTGTACTACCATCTCTATATGTCTGTACTACCATCTCTATATGTCTGTACTACCATCTCTATATGTCTGTACTACCATCTCTATATGTCTGTACTACCATCTCTATATGTCTGTACTACCATCTCTTTATGTCTGTACTACCATCTCTATATGTCTGTACTACCATCTCTATATGTCTGTACTACCATCTCTATATGTCTGTACTACCATCTCTATATGTCTGTGCTACCATCTCTATATGTCTGTACAACCATCTCTATATGTCTGTACTACCATCTCTATATGTCTGTACAACCATCTCTATATGTCTGTGCTACCATCTCTATATGACTGTACTACCATCTCTATATGTCTGTACAACCATCTCTATATGACTGTGCTACCACCTCTATATGTCTGCGCTACCGTCTCATATCTTAGTGTGTATCTGTGTTAGTGATATCTCATATCTTTGTGTGTGCATGTTTGGGTTAGTGATGTCTCATATCTTTGTGTGCATAGTTATGTTAGTCATATCTCATATCTTTGTGTGTGCATGTCTGGGTTAGTGATATCTCATATCTTTGTGTGCATAATTATGTTAGTCATATCTCATATCTTTGTGTGTGCATGTCTGTGTATGTCACATCTCATATCCCTGTGTGTGCATGGCTATGTTAGCCACATCTCATATCTTTGTGTGTGCATGTCTATGTTGGTCATATCTCATATCTTTGTATGCATGTCTATGTTAGTCATGTGTTATATCTTTGTGTGTGCATGTCTATGTTGGTCATATCTCATATCTTTGTGTGCATGTCTATGTTAGTCATGTGTCATATCTTTGTGTGTGCATGTCTATGTTGGTCATATCTCATATCTTTGTGTGCATGTCTATGTTAGTCATGTGTTATATCTTTGTGTGTGCATGTCTATGTTGGTCATATCTCATATCTTTGTGTGCATGCCTATGTTAGTCATGTGTCATATCTTTGTGTGTGCATGTCTATGTTGGTCATATCTCATATCTTTGTGTGCATGTCTATGTTAGTCATGTGTTATATCTTTGTGTGTGCATGTCCATGTCAGACATATCTCATATCTTTATGTGCATGTCTATGTTAGTCATGTGTCTTATATATTGATCTGTGTCAGTGTTAGTCATGCCTCGTATCGCTGTGTGCATGTCTGTGTTGGTCACTTCTAGTGACTCGGGCAGATGGTGCTCGTAAACCTGGGAGGGCCGACCATCTAAGGGCAGAATCCCCCTACAGAAAAGATAATCTGCTGCCTTGCAGGAAGATTGGGTACAATCAAAGGCTAAGGAAAGCTAACCTGAATAAAATTCTGGCTGAAATCGGATGCACTGGGCCACTGGCGCAGAACACAGCGCAACGTTTTAACGGGTGTTCAATCAGAGTGGATCTGGCAGACTCTCACTTCATGTGAGAGTCTGGAATCCTACTCTGATTGAGTCCTGATCGCAGAGAGAGAGATATGTCTGTACTACCATCTCTATATGTCTGTACTACCATCTCTATATGTCTGTGCTACCATCTCTATATGTCTGTACTACCATCTCTATATGTCTGTACTACCATTTCTATATGTCTGTGCTACCATCTCTATATGTCTGCGCTACCATCTCTATATGTCTGTACTACCATCTTTATATGTCTGTACTACCATTTCTATATGTCTGTGCTACCATCTCTTTATGTCTGTGCTACCATCTCTATATATCTGTACTACCATCTCTATATTGCTATATTGCACTACATTACTGGTAGCATCTGCCATACATATGTGAGCCAGGCCCATCATAAGTTCCCCTATGCAGGTTGCTCATTAACACATACACACGAAAACCATACACATAAACATGTCAAAAGAAAATTGTTTTGTGTTTTCTATTTGTGACGTTCAAATAGTTTATTTTCTCAAAAGTATTTAATGACGTCAGGTACGTTCTTGGTTAGCTGCGGTTCCTCTTGTTTATTTTCTCAATGTGGTCATTATTCTGTTTGTAAAGTTGGTAGAAAGCTGCGTGTTGTCGATCCTTGTAGCAGAATCAGGGGATTGTCTTCATTTCCTGGTTATTATTGCAATCAAATATCAAGTGAGTCGCCGACACTGAACTCGCCATGCTCAAAGTCATGAACAATAATGTAGGTGAATATAGAGAGAGAATTCAAATACAACACAAAATATAACACGTCATAACAATAATAATATTAGTAATAACAACTGCATTAATACATCTTGCAACAAATGTCACAACAATAAGTGATGATTACTTCTAGTCAAAATTGTTGCCGTCACTTGTAGTAATAATAAAACAGTAAAATAGTAAACAGTAAAATAGTAAAACTGTAAAACTGTGGCTGCAGCCATGGTTTAAAAAAATAGAATCAACAAAAAGATACATACAGATATAGACCAAAGGTCTGTCTACCCGAAAACGGCAAAGTACATGGCTACAGAAACAAAAGAAAGAATTATGGTTATAGAAATAATCATGGCTACAGAAACACTAGAAACAATCATGGTTATAGAAACACTATAAAACAATCATGGCTACAAAAACACAAAAAAGAATCATGGTTATAGAAACAATCATGGCTACAGAAACACTAGAAACAATCATGGCTACAGAAACACTAGAAACAATCATGGTTATAGAAACAATCATGGCTACAGAAACACTAGAAATAATCATGGCTACAGAATCACAAGAAAAAATCATGGTTATAGAAACAATCATGGCTACAGAAATACAAGAAATAATCATGGCTACAGAAACACTAGAAACAATCATGGCTACAGAAACACTAGAAATAATCATGGCTACAGAAACACAAGAAAGAATCATGGCTTATGAAACAATCATGGCTACAGAAACACTAGAAATAATCATGGCTATAGAAACAATCATGGCTACAGAAACACTAGAAATAATAATGGCTACAGAAACACAAGAAAGAATCATGGCTATAGAAACAATCATGGCTATAGAAACAATCATGGCTACAGAAACACAAGAAAGAATCATGGCTATAGAAACACTAGAAACAATAATGGCTACAGAAACACTAGAAACAATAATGGCTACAGAAACACTAGAAACAATAATGGCTACAGAAACACTAGAAACAATAATGGCTACAGAAACACTAGAAACAATCATGGCTACAGAAACACTAGAAACAATAATGGCTACAGAAACACTAGAAACAATAATGGCTACAGAAACACTAGAAACAATCATGGCTACAGAAACACTAGAAATAATCATTGCTACAGAAACACTAGAAATAATCATGGCTACAGAAACACAAGAAAGAATCATGGCTATAGAAACAATCATGGCTACAGAAACACTAGAAACAATAATGGCTACAGAAACACTAGAAATAATAATGGCTACAGAAACACTAGAAACAATAATGGCTACAGAAACACAAGAAAGAATCATGGCTATAGAAACAATCATGGCTACAGAAACACTAGAAACAATAATGGCTACAGAAACACTAGAAACAATAATGGCTACAGAAACACTAGAAACATTAATGGCTACAGAAACACTAGAAACAATAATGGCTACAAAAACACTAGAAACAATAATGGCTACAGAAACACTAGAAACAATCATGGCTACAGAAACACAAGAAAGAATCATGGCTATAGAAATAATAATGGCTACAGAAATAATCATGGCTACAGAAACACTAGAAACAATCATGGCTACAGAAACACTAGAAACAATCATGGCAACAGAAACACTAGAAACAATAATGGCTACAGAAACATTAGAAATAATCATGGCTACAGAAACACAAGAAAGAATCATGGCTATAGAAATAATAATGGCTACAGAAATAATCATGGCTACAGAAACACTAGAAACAATAATGGCTACAGAAACACTAGAAATAATCATGGCTACAGAAACACAAGAAAGAATCATGGCTATAGAAATAATAATGGCTACAGAAAAATTATGGCTACAGAAACACTAGAAATAATCATGGCTACAGAAACATTAGAAATAATAATGGCTACAGAAACACTAGAAACAATAATGGCTACAGAAACACTAGAAATAATCATGGCTACAGAAACACAAGAAAGAATCATGACTATAGAAACAATCATGGCTACAGAAACAATCATGGCTACAGAAACAATCATGGCTACAGAAACAATCATGGCTACAGAAACATTCATGGCTACAGAAACATTCATGGCTACAGAAACAATCATGGCTACAGAAACACTAGAAACAATCACGCCTACAGAAACAATAAGAAGGAACCACGACTGTAGATAAATCATCATCTTGTGCTATACCGGTTGGCATAGGCGATCATGTCCTTCCACAACCTTCAAACGACAGCCCATCGTATCAATTCTGTTGTTGACTGTGCCATGACACCAAGCTGTCTAGTGTCTTCTCTCTTTGTCTTCCGCGATCTCTCGTTCCCTTTATTTTGCCAGTTGTAACCAAGTATTTCAACTTTCCTCTTCTCATGATGTGCCCGAAAAATGTTGATTGTTTCTGAAGTTTTTTTAGGAGCTCCCTTTTTGTGTTGGCCTCTTTAAGAATGTCTTCATTGCTTTTTTTTATCTGTCCAGGGAACTTTCAACATTCTTCTGGGAAATCCAATCTCTGCGGCCTCTAATCGTTTCATTTGTTTGTTTACTGTCCATTATTCGCTTACATATGGCAGAATTGGCTCCATACGGCATCGATGAACTCTCTTTCTCACTTCTATTGACATAGATTTGTTGCATACGATGTTTTTCATTTTCTGAAAAACTATTTTGGCCTGAGCTATTCTGCTTTTTATTTCTGTGGTGCATCTCCCATCTGATGTAATTATTGTGTCCAAGTACATGTATTTGACACGTTGCACTTGTTTCAGATTTGTCTTGTTTATTTTTATGCTGCATGATGGTGATGATTGTTTCTTCGATATAACCATTACTTCTGTTTTCTTACTATTCAGACTGAGACCTTTTTTGTTGTTTCGATAAATACACATTTAATATTCGTTAATGGTAAAGGTTTCACGTTGGGTTACCGCAGTAACTTTATTACTGTCACATCCACATGTTTTTGTTACCGCAGTAACTTTATTACTGTCACATCCACATGTTTTTGTTACCGCAGTAACTTTATTACTGTCACATCCACATGTTTTTGTTACCGCAGTAACTTTATTACTGTCACATCCACATGTTTTTGTTACCGCAGTAACTTTATTACTGTCACATCCACATGTTTTTGTTATCGCAGTAACTTTATTACTGTCACATCCACATGTTTTTGTTACCGCAGTAACTTTATTACTGTCACATCCACATGTTTTTGTTACCGCAGTAACTTTATTACTGTCACATCCACATGTTTTTGTTACCGCAGTAACTTTATTACTGTCACATCCACATGTTTTTGTTATCGCAGTAACTTTATTACTGTCACATCCACATGTTTTTGTTATCGCAGTAAAGATGCAACAACACAGGCTATCTGTGAGAGAGAACATCTGATATTCTTGGCTTGAGGCATTCCGTTGCAAAATAGAATGAATGTCATGATGTTGTTGCCATCCTCATGTCAAACAACATGCTGAGGTCGGATACATCGGGTCGGAAGGTAGTGGATGCTACAACTCTTAAGGAAACGTAGATGCAGAAAAAGTTCTTCAAATTCCACATAAAATATGATTCTTGTTACACGCAGCAGGTTTATCTTCACAAAGAATCAGACTTTATCATAGAAGAATCAGTTCTTTTTATTGAAAAAAACATCATTAATCATGTTTATTTAAATATAAATCTGATATTGTTTTCTTTAATTATATTTATTTTGAGATGAATCAAGTTTATGACCACATTATTCAGTCTTGTTTGTGTATCAACCACATTGACTTCATGTCATTCACTGCAACAATGTATTGAACCTCTTCATCTCCTTTCACTGTTTTCATTTTGTTTTTCGCTCTCCATCATCTCATTTAACATAAACATCATCTCATTGAACATAACCATCATCTCATTGAACATAAACATCATCTCATTGAACATAACCATCATCTCATTGAACATAACCATCATCTCATTGAACATAACCATCATCTCATTGAACATAAACATCATCTCATTGAACATAAACATCATCTCATTGAACATAATCGTCATCTCATTGAACATAAACATCATCTCATTAAACATAAACATCATCTCATTGAACATAAACATCATCTCATTGAACATAACCATCATCTCATTAAACATAATCGTCATCTCATTGAACATAAACATCATCTCATTGAACATAACCATCATCTCATTGAACATAAACATCATCTCATTGAACATAATCATCATCTCATTAAACATAAACATCATCTCATTAAACATAATAATCATCTCATTGAACATAACCATCATCTCATTAAACATAACCATCATCTCATTAAACATAAACATCATCTCATTGAACATAACCATCATCTCATTAAACATAAACATCATCTCATTGACCATAACCATCATCTCATTGAACATAACCATCATCTCATTAAACATAAACATCATCTCATTGAACATAAACATCATCTCATTAAACATAACCATCATCTCATTGAACATAAACATCATCTCATTAAACATAACCATCATCTCATTAAACATAAACATCATCTCATTGAACATAACCATCATCTCATTAAACATAAACATCCTCTCATTGAACATAACCATCATCTCCTTAAACATAACCATCATCTCATTAAACATAAACATCATCTCATTGAACATAACCATCATCTCATTCTCATTATCGTCTCATTCATTCTTCTTCTTATCATTACTTTATCGTTATTTCTTATTTTTGTTTTTGTTTCCAGCCCTCCTGCAGGGTTATTGCACACCTCATCTGATGACGTGTCACGTGTATGTTATTTCACAATCTACTGCTGGCTTACTTCCCCTTGGGCATGCCCAATCTATCTTGTAGCACAGAAACATGACCACCGTTACAAGGTTATCAAATCTCATATACTGACATGTGACCGGATGTTGTGAGCATGTTCGCGCCCAGTACCGAAACCAGCTATGATCTACCGTTGAAGTCTGTCTAGAACAACTTTGTTCATCTCTCTCAGAAAGTTTACCACCCACGCATAGGCTGGCCCCTGTTTCTCACAATAATCAAAGAAAGGCTGCAGCTCCCCAAGAAATGTCAACATCGATGTGAGGTTCGTGCTGGGGCTCTGCTCAATATGAGTATGGAAGATGGTGGTGAGTCTCTGAAAGTTTTGCTCATCGACAGCAGCTATTTTAGTTTGAGTGGCCGCTGGCTGCTGCTGTGACGTCACATGTGTTGATGATGTATCAGGTCTCGTTAAATACTTCCTCTTGTTCCTCTCTGCTTCCTTCAGGTCCTCGCTAACTTGTCGATGTCTGATCTTGGTGTTTATGTCCATCTTCAATGTTCTGATTTCTAATTTCATGCCATCAACATCTACAGACTTGACTTTACCTGTCCCCAGAGCTGTCTCCATATCACAGAGTCTGCCCAGCAATGTCTCCATCTTTGATTTATGTTTGTTATTGTCGTTCTCGTTAACTTCGTTCCAGTTCATCTCTTCTCTAACTCCCTCAAGATCGGCTTTCATGTGCCCCAACACCGATGGGAGGGCACTAGCAAAGGTAAGTTCGCTCTGTCCCTTTATTGCCTTCTTGTATTCTTCTCTTGAGTACCTCTTTCCTTGAGGGATTATTGACATCAGATTCTCTAACTGGGTTCGTTTCTTCTCTCCATCTTTGGTTGAGTTGTCAAAGAGGACACATCTGTAGCCACACTCCTTAAACAAATCATTGACGTAACCAGTTTGACCTTTCACCCAACCTTCGAAGGTCAAAGTCTCCCCAAAGTCTCTAGCCTCTTCCACAGCGTTCTCAAAGTTATCACCCTGAGTGATAACACACACACCATAGTCCCGTATAACGTTATCTCCAAGGATAGACTTGATCACTTTCATCGTCTCCTCTTCCTGTTTTGTGAAGCGACTTCCAAATTTTAAGACCAACAAAATGGCCGTAAACCCGTAATTACAAAACTTTAAAGCGACTTCAAATTCTTTAAAAATCTGACCTAACAGGTCAGGCTGAATTTTGTCCGAGCAGCTAATCCCTGGACCATCAATGACGTTGACAATCTTGTCCCCAAAACTTGTACTGTCTTTACCAATCCTGGACCTGGAGCTCTCCACACTGGAGGAAGCACTTCTCTTAAATGTGGCCTTGCCTAAGATAGAGTTCCCCGTTGAACTTTTACCATTTCCGGAACCTCCAATCAGAAGTAGGTCAATGACGTTCTCATCAACTTTAGCAGGGGGCTCCTGTTGAATGTAAGACAGTCAAACTTGTTACAGTTGTTAAATGTGGGTGCTTTCTTTCGTTAAGTTCTTAACAAAGGTCATATCTAAAATAATTTTTTAAAATTCTCTTAAACTAGCCCTGTTCATCTACCAGCATTAAGATAAATCTAGACGGCGCTAGAAGATGCCTCTAAAAAGATGGACACACTTTGGTACGTCTCCATTGGGACTTGTAGCTGATAGAGATGTTCATTTTTATAGATGTGCGTGTGTACGTACGTATGTGTATGTGTGTGTATGTGTTTGTGATCTGGGTACGTTGATTGGAAACCAAGGTTCTTGTATATGCAGATGGTTTTCTTGCAAAAAACTTAAATAATAGTTACATGGTCGCAGTTCAACGTATACGTCTAGTTCTAGGCACGTCCAATAGCGATTGATAAGTGCGTAGATAACGCGAGATAGGTGCGTAGATAATGCGAGATAGGTGTGTAGATAATGCGAGATAGGTGTGTAGATAATGCGAGATAGGTGCGTAGATAACGCGAGATAGGTGAGTAGATAACGCGAGATAGGTGCGTAGATAATGCGAGATAGGTGAGTAGATAACGCGAGATAGGTGCATAGATAACGCGAGATAGGTGAGTAGATAACGCGAGATAGGTGCGTAGATAATGCGAGATAGGTGAGTAGATAACGCGAGATAGGTGCATAGATAACGCGAGATAGGTGCGTAGATAATGCGAGATAGGTGAGTAGATAACGCGAGATAGGTGCGTAGATAATGCGAGATAGGTGTGTAGATAATGCGAGATAGGTGTGTAGATAACGCGAGATAGGTGCGTAGATAACGCGAGATAGGTGCGTAGATAACGCGAGATAGGTGCGTAGATAATGCGAGATAGGTGAGTAGATAACGCGAGATAGGTGCATAGATAACGCGAGATAGGTGAGTAGATAACGCGAGATAGGTGCGTAGATAATGCGAGATAGGTGAGTAGATAACGCGAGATAGGTGCATAGATAACGCGAGGTAAGCGCGTAGATAACGCGAGATAGGTGCATAGATAACGCGAGATAGGTGCATAGATAACGCGAGATAGGTGCATAGATAACGCGAGATAAGCGCGTAGATAACGCGAGATAGGTGCGTAGATAATGCGAGATAGGTGTGTAGATAATGCGAGATAGGTGTGTAGATAACGCGAGATAGGTGCGTAGATAACGCGAGATAGGTGCGTAGATAACGCGAGATAGGTGCGTAGATAATGCGAGATAGGTGAGTAGATAACGCGAGATATGCGCTTAGATAACGCGAGATAGGTGCATAGATAACGCGAGATAAGCGCGTAGATAACACGAGATAGGTGCGTAGATAACGCGAGATAAGCGCTTAGATAACGCGAGATAGGTGCATAGATAACGCGAGATAAGCGCTTAGATAACGCGAGATAAGTGCATAGATAACGCGAGATAGGTGCATAGATAACGCGAGATAAGCGCTTAGATAACGCGAGATAAGTGCATAGATAACGCGAGATAGGTGCATAGATAACGCGAGATAGGTGCATAGATAACGCGAGATAGGTGCATAGATAACGCGAGATAGGTGCGTAGATAACGCGAGATAGGTGCATAGATAACGCGAGATAGGTGCATAGATAACGCGAGATAGGTGCATAGATAACGCGAGATAAGCGCGTAGATAACGCGAGATAGGTGCATAGATAACGAGAAAAAAATTAATTCATTCTGACCGTGGAAAAGACACTCACAGACCCGGCACTTAGATGGTCACCTCCTTGAGTATAATGGACTGTACCAACACTGATGTCCAATAATGATGTCACCTCCTGGACTGTGATGGACTATAATGGACTGATCCAACACTAATGTTCAATAATGATGTCACCTTCTTGACTGTGATAGACTGATCCAACACTAATGTTCAATAATGATGTCACCTCTTGGAATGTGATGGACTGATCCAACACTAATGTCCAATAATGATGTCACCTTCTTGACTGTGATGTAATGGACTGATCCAACACTAATGTCCAATAATGATGTCACCTTCTTGACTGTGATGTGATGGACTGATCCAACACTAACATCCAATAATGATGTCACCTCCTTGACTGTGATAGACTGATCCAACACTAATCCAATAATGATGTCACCTCCTTGATTGCAATGGGCTGATCCAACACTAATGTCCAATAATGATGTCACCTCCTTGACTGTGATAGACTGATCCAACACTAATGTTCAATAATGATGTCACCTCTTGGACTGTGATGGACTGATCCAACACTAATGTCCAATAGTGATGTCACCTCCTTGACTGCAATGGACTGATCCAACACTAATGTCCAATAATGTCACCTCCTTGACTGCAATGGACTGATCCAACACTAATGTTCAATAATGAGGTCACCTCCTTGACTATAATGGACTGATCCAACACTAATGTCCAATAGTGATGTCACCTCCTTGACTATAATGGACTGATCCAACACTAATGTCCAGCAGGGATGTCACCTCCTTGACTATAATGGACTGATCCAACACTAATGTCCAATAGTGATGTCACCTCCTTGACTATAATGGACTGATCCAACACTAATGTCCAGCAGGGATGTCACCTCCTTGATTGTAATGGACTGATCCAACACTAATGTCCAATAGTGATGTCACCTCCTTGACTATAATGGACTGATCCAACACTAATGTCCAGCAGGGATGTCACCTCCTTGATTGTAATGGACTGATCCAACACTAATGTCCAATAGAGATGTCACCTCCTTGACTATAATGGACTGATCCAACACTAATGTCCAATAGTGATGTCACCTCCTTGACTATAATGGACTGATCCAACACTAATGTCCAGCAGGGATGTCACCTCCTTGACTATAATGGACTGATCCAACACTAATGTCCAGCAGGGATGTCACCTCCTTGATTGTTATACACCAGATGTCCAGTAACAGTTTCTCCACGCCTTCAATTGTGTCGCCCGTGAGTGACGTGGAAACATTGAGGCCAATCCTCCACAACAATAGCACCGCCCTTGAACGTCCCAGTCCAGTCAGCACTTGTGTACGACTACAACACCTGTCACTGTCTCAACCCTCATCCAATGAAGAACCTCTACAAGTTTCATCCCTTCACTAAATAAGAATCTCAGAACAT
Organism: Megaustenia siamemsis; assembly: GCA_032433765.1. Classification (NCBI taxonomy): domain Eukaryota; kingdom Metazoa; phylum Mollusca; class Gastropoda; order Stylommatophora; family Ariophantidae; genus Megaustenia; species Megaustenia siamemsis. The sequence goes on along the minus strand of JAVIAB010000145.1, from coordinate 2,982,513 downwards.
GTCGCTGCTCTTGATTGGTTGAAAGTTGGAAGGGAGCCGCTATCATGTCGAAATGTTTCCAGATTTCAGTACATACCGCAGGCGTGCCAGCGACACTTATTTGTACCTCAAGGTCACCACCTCCGCTTACCAGACACACAATAATATGGGTCGAACACGCGATTTGTAACACAAATTATCCGGATTCTCACTGAACGACACTTGTGTGTAAGTGCGTGAAAGGGGGGGGGGGGGTATGAGGGCGGAGACACATTTTTGGGAAAATATGAGAAGCAATACATCAGAGCTGTCATTCATTCCCTTTGCTACCCATTTAGGCTGAGTGTACCTAGATGCTGTCGATCAGAATCGAACAGGACATCTCCTTAGCAGATCAGTTCACTAGCCACTGCTTCTACCGTGGCTGCCAAAACTGTTCAGGAAACAGTAACCAGATTAGATGACATATCTAATGTCATGTGTCGAATGAGAGGCCTTCTTCAGGATGACATTTAATGTCATGTGTTGAATGAGAAGCCTTGTTCAGGATGACATTTAATGTCATGTGTTGAATGAGAGGCCTTCTTCAGGATGACATTTAATGTCATGTGTTGAATGAGAGGCCTTGTTCAGGATGACATATCTAATGTCATGCGTCGAATGAGAGGCCTTCTTCAGGATGACATCTCTAATGTCATGTGTCGACTCAGACAGACCCTCTTGATGATGACATCTCTAATGTCATGTGACAACTGAGACAGTCCCTCTTGATGATGACATCTCTAATGTCATGTGACAACTGAGACAGTCCCTCTTGATGATGACATCTGTAATGTCATGTGACGACTGAGACAGTCCCTCTTGATGATGACATCTGTAATGTCATGTGACGACTGAGACAGTCCCTCTTGATGATGACATCTCTAATGTCAAGTGACGACTGAGACAGTCCCTCTTGATGATGACATCTCTAATGTCAAGTGATGACTGAGACAGTCCCTCTTCAGGATCTAACATATCACAAAGCTGTTTAACATTGCTGAGTTCAATTGTACACGTCAATCGTTTCTTGCCAGCCGAATTTTACAACATGATACATGCCACTGAAAGAAAGGTCTCAGTTTGAATAGTAAGAAAACATAAGTAATGGTCATATCAAAGAAACAATCATCACCAGCATGCAGCATAAAAATAAACAAGACAAATTTGAAAGTGCAACGTGTCAACAAATACTTGGTCGAAATAATTACATCAGATGGAAGATGCACCCCAGAAATAAAAAGCAGAATAGCTCAGGCCAAAATAGCATTTCAGAAAATAAAATATATTTTATGCAACAAATCTATGTCAATAGTAATGAGAAAGAGAGTTCATCGGTGCTACATAGAACCAATTCTGACCTATGGAAGCGAATCATGGACAGTAGGCAAATAAATGAAAAAAACTATTAGAGGCCGCAGAGATGGGGTTTCTCAGAAGAATGTTGAAAGTTCCCTGGACAGCTAAAAAGACCAATGAGGAAGTTCTCAAAGAGGCCAACACAAAAAGGCAGCTCCTAAAAAACATCAGAAAGAATCAATCAACATTTTTTGGGCACATCATGAGAAGAGGAAAGTTGGAATACTTGGTTACAACTGGCATGAATAAAAGGAAAGAGAGATCGCGGACGACAAAGAGAGAAAATACTGGATAGCTTGGTGTCATGGCATGGAAAACAGTCAACAACAGAACTGATACGATGCACTGTGGATAGAAGATTGTGGAGGGACATGATCGCCTACGCCAACCGGTATGGTATATGATGATAATGATATGCAGGAATTTAAATACATTAAAATACCTAATCGTTTGTTAAATATTAACTGTTTTATGACATTGGTTTGTGCTTTCTCCAGTTTTTACCTTTTGGAAAATCCCTGGAGACTAGGAATTGAATTATGTGTGCTAATACGTTCTTCCCTGGCAGCCGTGTGCACAGGGTTGCTCGCCGCACAGGCAGATAACTCCGACTTCGGAGGTACTCATATTTTTTTCTTGCGGTTGTCTCTCTTTGCAAAGTTTCTACTGTATTTATTCGTTCGTATTTGACCGCTTCGGAGTTGGAACAAGACATAAATCATTTCATTTGTAAAGTAACACTGAGTATTGTTAGTGACCTCATCTCTCTATCGGTCTACATGTGGGAGGAGCCATATCAGCGGCGGATATTCAGAGGAGACAACGTAAGCCACGACTCCCTTAACATTTGATCAGAATACATAACACAATCACATACCAGCTCAATGAGTTCAATGTCAGTGTACAACCAGTCACTGTATTCCCTAGTATAGCTGGGATATAGTTCAATGTCAGTGTACAACCAGCCACTGTATTCCCTAGTATAGCTGGGATATAGTTCAATGTCAGTGTACAACCAGTCACTGTATTCCCTAGTATAGCCGTGATATAGTTCAATGTCAGTGTACAACCAGCCACTGTCTTCCCTAGTATAGCCGTGATATAGTTCAATGTCAGTGTACAACCAGTCACTGTATTCCCTAGTATAGCCGTGATATAGATCAATGTCAGTGTACAACCAGTCACTGTATTCCCTAGTATAGCTGTGATATAGTTCAATGTCAGTGTACAACCAGTCACTGTATTCCCTAGTATAGCTACGATATAGTTCAATGTCAGTGTACAACCAGTCATTGTATTCCCTAGTATAGCTAGGATATAGTTCAATGTCTGTGTACAACCAGCCACTGTATTCCCTAGTATAGCTAGGATATAGTTCAATGTCAGTGTACAACCAGTCACCGTATTACCTAGTATTGCCGTGATATAGTTCAATTTCAGTGTACAACCAGCCACTGTATTCCCTAGTATAGCTAGGATATAGTTCAATGTCAGTGTACAACCAGCCACTGTATTCCCTAGTATAGCCGTGATATAATTCAATGTCAGTGTACAACCAGTCACCGTATTCCCTAGTATAGCTGGGATATAGTTCAATGTCAGTGTACAACCAGCCACTGTATTCCCTAGTATAGCCGTGATATAATTCAATGTCAGTGTACAACCAGTCACTGTATTCCCTAGCATAGCTGGGATATAGTTCAATGTCAGTGTACAACCAGTCACTGTATTCCCTAGTATAGCCGTCATATAGTTCAATGTCAGTGTACAACCAGCCACTGTATTCCCTAGCATAGCTGTGATATAGTTCAATGTCAGTGTACAAACCAGCCACCGTATTCCCTAGTATAGCCGTGATATAGTTCAAATAACTCAAGCCGCTACTAATAAATAGGCTTCAATGTCTATGGAGGTCAAAACCTACTACAACCGTACAACGACATCTATAGACCTTGCAATGTTTGTGAGAACAAGGTAGGCCATTTCAACAATTACCTCCCCGTTTCCATGGCAATACAAGATTAACAAATCAGATGACGTTCTATCTTTTATTGAAACATATATGGAAGTAGTGCCGATGAGAAGGAGAATTAATGGTGCCCCCTGTAAGAATCACTGCGCTGTCTTTATATAAACAAACAATCTGAACACAACTTTAAGGTTTTTATATGGCCTTTGGCGTCTTGACAAACGGTTGGTAACAAGCAATCATGATAAGTCAGTATTTTGTATATCAGTGTCTTAAGCTAGATGTTGTTTGCTGAACAACTTCTCTAATGGCTGAATCTGCCAATGTAAGAGTTTTAAATTAACAACAAAACCATATTTTATCATAACTGATAACGCAACTAACTCAGATATTATGATGTCATTATCATTATGATAATTTAGGTTAATAATTGAATGAACTATTTTACTGAGCGCAAGTTGTAGTAATGTCGATGTCTCAAATGATGAGGTGAAAGGTCAGCCTGCAAGTTCAGTCTCACGACCTGTCCTCCTCAAGTTTCGAACTCACTGTCCGCCGCTGGGTCAGACATGTCTGTGGCGTGACGTCCAGTGTCGGATCCTCACTTGGTGAGGTCCTAAGCTAAATGAAACTTCGCCCACCCCTCTCCTCCTCCCCCTCCCCATCCTCCATACACCCACTTTAAAATTAACAGCAAATGGCTTCATCAAACGTGAAATCATAAACAGGTAAAGAACGCGTGTACTCTCAAAACAAATTCTGAACATTTGTTACGGCACCTCGGATTGTGGGGCCCTAAAGCTGCAGCAGGGTTAGCTTGCAGGTAAAACTGACTCCCCTGACATCAGTGCTGTTACATAACTTGTATGTCTTTATACAAACGAGAACAAAACACATACTTTACACAGTTTTGTAACAATCTTTATATGTCTATACTACCATTTCTATATGTCTGTACTACCATTTCTATATGTCTGTGCTACCATCTCTATATGTCTATACTACCATCTCTATATGTCTATACTACCATCTCTATATGTCTGTACTACCATCTCTATTTGTCTGTACTACCATCTCTATATGTCTGTGCTACCATCTCTATATGTCTGTGCTACCATCTCTATATGTCTGTGCTACCATCTCTATATGTCTGTGCTACCATCTCTATATGTCTGTGCTACCATCTCTATATGTCTGTGCTACCATCTCTATATGTCTGTGCTACCATCTCTATATGTCTGTGCAACCATCTCTATATGTCTGTACTACCATCTCTATATGTCTGTACAACCATCTCTATATGTCTGTGCTACCATCTCTATATGTCTGTACTACCTTCTTTATATGTCTGTACTACCATCTCTATATGTCTGTACTACCATCTCTATATGACTGTACTACCATCTCTATATGACTGTACTACCATCTCTATATGTCTGTGCTACCATCTCTATATGTCTGTACTACCATCTCTATTTGTCTGTACTACCATCTCTATATGTCTGTGCTACCATCTCTATATGTCTGTACTACCATCTCTATATGACTATACTACCATCTCTATATGACTGTACTACCATCTCTATATGACTGTACTACCATCTCTATATGTCTGTACTACCATCTCTATATGTCTGTACTACCATCTCTATATGACTGTACTACCATCTCTATATGTCTGTACTACCATCTCTATATGTCTGTACTACCATCTCTATATGTCTGTACTACCATCTCTATATGACTGTACAACCATCTCTATATGTCTGTACTACCATCTCTATATGACTGTACTACCATCTCTATATGACTGTACTACCATCTCTATATGACTGTACTACCATCTCTATATGTCTGTACTACCATCTCTATATGACTGTACTACCATCTCTTTATGTCTGTACTACCATCTCTATATGTCTGTACTACCATCTCTATATGTCTGTACTACCATCTCTATATGTCTGTACTACCATCTCTATATGTCTGTACTACCATCTCTATATGTCTGTACTACCATCTCTATATGTCTGTACTACCATCTCTATATGTCTGTACTACCATCTCTTTATGTCTGTACTACCATCTCTATATGTCTGTACTACCATCTCTATATGTCTGTACTACCATCTCTATATATCTGTACTACCATCTCTATATGTCTGTGCTACCATCTCTATATGTCTGTACAACCATCTCTATATGTCTGTACTACCATCTCTATATGTCTGTACAACCATCTCTATATGTCTGTGCTACCATCTCTATATGACTGTACTACCATCTCTATATGTCTGTACAACCATCTCTATATGACTGTGCTACCACCTCTATATGTCTGCGCTACCGTCTCATATCTTAGTGTGTATCTGTGTTAGTGATATCTCATATCTTTGTGTGTGCATGTTTGGGTTAGTGATGTCTCATATCTTTGTGTGCATAGTTATGTTAGTCATATCTCATATCTTTGTGTGTGCATGTCTGGGTTAGTGATATCTCATATCTTTGTGTGCATAATTATGTTAGTCATATCTCATATCTTTGTGTGTGCATGTCTGTGTATGTCACATCTCATATCCCTGTGTGTGCATGGCTATGTTAGCCACATCTCATATCTTTGTGTGTGCATGTCTATGTTGGTCATATCTCATATCTTTGTATGCATGTCTATGTTAGTCATGTGTTATATCTTTGTGTGTGCATGTCTATGTTGGTCATATCTCATATCTTTGTGTGCATGTCTATGTTAGTCATGTGTCATATCTTTGTGTGTGCATGTCTATGTTGGTCATATCTCATATCTTTGTGTGCATGTCTATGTTAGTCATGTGTTATATCTTTGTGTGTGCATGTCTATGTTGGTCATATCTCATATCTTTGTGTGCATGCCTATGTTAGTCATGTGTCATATCTTTGTGTGTGCATGTCTATGTTGGTCATATCTCATATCTTTGTGTGCATGTCTATGTTAGTCATGTGTTATATCTTTGTGTGTGCATGTCCATGTCAGACATATCTCATATCTTTATGTGCATGTCTATGTTAGTCATGTGTCTTATATATTGATCTGTGTCAGTGTTAGTCATGCCTCGTATCGCTGTGTGCATGTCTGTGTTGGTCACTTCTAGTGACTCGGGCAGATGGTGCTCGTAAACCTGGGAGGGCCGACCATCTAAGGGCAGAATCCCCCTACAGAAAAGATAATCTGCTGCCTTGCAGGAAGATTGGGTACAATCAAAGGCTAAGGAAAGCTAACCTGAATAAAATTCTGGCTGAAATCGGATGCACTGGGCCACTGGCGCAGAACACAGCGCAACGTTTTAACGGGTGTTCAATCAGAGTGGATCTGGCAGACTCTCACTTCATGTGAGAGTCTGGAATCCTACTCTGATTGAGTCCTGATCGCAGAGAGAGAGATATGTCTGTACTACCATCTCTATATGTCTGTACTACCATCTCTATATGTCTGTGCTACCATCTCTATATGTCTGTACTACCATCTCTATATGTCTGTACTACCATTTCTATATGTCTGTGCTACCATCTCTATATGTCTGCGCTACCATCTCTATATGTCTGTACTACCATCTTTATATGTCTGTACTACCATTTCTATATGTCTGTGCTACCATCTCTTTATGTCTGTGCTACCATCTCTATATATCTGTACTACCATCTCTATATTGCTATATTGCACTACATTACTGGTAGCATCTGCCATACATATGTGAGCCAGGCCCATCATAAGTTCCCCTATGCAGGTTGCTCATTAACACATACACACGAAAACCATACACATAAACATGTCAAAAGAAAATTGTTTTGTGTTTTCTATTTGTGACGTTCAAATAGTTTATTTTCTCAAAAGTATTTAATGACGTCAGGTACGTTCTTGGTTAGCTGCGGTTCCTCTTGTTTATTTTCTCAATGTGGTCATTATTCTGTTTGTAAAGTTGGTAGAAAGCTGCGTGTTGTCGATCCTTGTAGCAGAATCAGGGGATTGTCTTCATTTCCTGGTTATTATTGCAATCAAATATCAAGTGAGTCGCCGACACTGAACTCGCCATGCTCAAAGTCATGAACAATAATGTAGGTGAATATAGAGAGAGAATTCAAATACAACACAAAATATAACACGTCATAACAATAATAATATTAGTAATAACAACTGCATTAATACATCTTGCAACAAATGTCACAACAATAAGTGATGATTACTTCTAGTCAAAATTGTTGCCGTCACTTGTAGTAATAATAAAACAGTAAAATAGTAAACAGTAAAATAGTAAAACTGTAAAACTGTGGCTGCAGCCATGGTTTAAAAAAATAGAATCAACAAAAAGATACATACAGATATAGACCAAAGGTCTGTCTACCCGAAAACGGCAAAGTACATGGCTACAGAAACAAAAGAAAGAATTATGGTTATAGAAATAATCATGGCTACAGAAACACTAGAAACAATCATGGTTATAGAAACACTATAAAACAATCATGGCTACAAAAACACAAAAAAGAATCATGGTTATAGAAACAATCATGGCTACAGAAACACTAGAAACAATCATGGCTACAGAAACACTAGAAATAATCATGGCTACAGAAACACTAGAAACAATCATGGTTATAGAAACAATCATGGCTACAGAAACACTAGAAATAATCATGGCTACAGAATCACAAGAAAAAATCATGGTTATAGAAACAATCATGGCTACAGAAATACAAGAAATAATCATGGCTACAGAAACACTAGAAACAATCATGGCTACAGAAACACTAGAAATAATCATGGCTACAGAAACACAAGAAAGAATCATGGCTTATGAAACAATCATGGCTACAGAAACACTAGAAATAATCATGGCTATAGAAACAATCATGGCTACAGAAACACTAGAAATAATAATGGCTACAGAAACACAAGAAAGAATCATGGCTATAGAAACAATCATGGCTATAGAAACAATCATGGCTACAGAAACACAAGAAAGAATCATGGCTATAGAAACACTAGAAACAATAATGGCTACAGAAACACTAGAAACAATAATGGCTACAGAAACACTAGAAACAATAATGGCTACAGAAACACTAGAAACAATAATGGCTACAGAAACACTAGAAACAATCATGGCTACAGAAACACTAGAAACAATAATGGCTACAGAAACACTAGAAACAATAATGGCTACAGAAACACTAGAAACAATCATGGCTACAGAAACACTAGAAATAAGCATTGCTACAGAAACACTAGAAATAATCATGGCTACAGAAACACAAGAAAGAATCATGGCTATAGAAACAATCATGGCTACAGAAACACTAGAAACAATAATGGCTACAGAAACACTAGAAATAATAATGGCTACAGAAACACTAGAAACAATAATGGCTACAGAAACACAAGAAAGAATCATGGCTATAGAAACAATCATGGCTACAGAAACACTAGAAACAATAATGGCTACAGAAACACTAGAAACAATAATGGCTACAGAAACACTAGAAACATTAATGGCTACAGAAACACTAGAAACAATAATGGCTACAAAAACACTAGAAACAATAATGGCTACAGAAACACTAGAAACAATCATGGCTACAGAAACACAAGAAAGAATCATGGCTATAGAAATAATAATGGCTACAGAAATAATCATGGCTACAGAAACACTAGAAACAATCATGGCTACAGAAACACTAGAAACAATCATGGCAACAGAAACACTAGAAACAATAATGGCTACAGAAACATTAGAAATAATCATGGCTACAGAAACACAAGAAAGAATCATGGCTACAGAAACACTAGAAACAATAATGGCTACAGAAACACTAGAAACAATAATGGCTACAGAAACACTAGAAATAATCATGGCTACAGAAACACAAGAAAGAATCATGGCTATAGAAATAATAATGGCTACAGAAATAATCATGGCTACAGAAACACTAGAAACAATAATGGCTACAGAAACACTAGAAATAATCATGGCTACAGAAACACAAGAAAGAATCATGGCTATAGAAATAATAATGGCTACAGAAAAATTATGGCTACAGAAACACTAGAAATAATCATGGCTACAGAAACATTAGAAGTAATAATGGCTACAGAAACACTAGAAACAATAATGGCTACAGAAACACTAGAAATAATCATGGCTACAGAAACACAAGAAAGAATCATGACTATAGAAACAATCATGGCTACAGAAACAATCATGGCTACAGAAACAATCATGGCTACAGAAACAATCATGGCTACAGAAACATTCATGGCTACAGAAACATTCATGGCTACAGAAACAATCATGGCTACAGAAACACTAGAAACAATCACGCCTACAGAAACAATAAGAAGGAACCACGACTGTAGATAAATCATCATCTTGTGCTATACCGGTTGGCATAGGCGATCATGTCCTTCCACAACCTTCAAACGACAGCCCATCGTATCAATTCTGTTGTTGACTGTGCCATGACACCAAGCTGTCTAGTGTCTTCTCTCTTTGTCTTCCGCGATCTCTCGTTCCCTTTATTTTGCCAGTTGTAACCAAGTATTTCAACTTTCCTCTTCTCATGATGTGCCCGAAAAATGTTGATTGTTTCTGAAGTTTTTTTAGGAGCTCCCTTTTTGTGTTGGCCTCTTTAAGAATGTCTTCATTGCTTTTTTTTATCTGTCCAGGGAACTTTCAACATTCTTCTGGGAAATCCAATCTCTGCGGCCTCTAATCGTTTCATTTGTTTGTTTACTGTCCATTATTCGCTTACATATGGCAGAATTGGCTCCATACGGCATCGATGAACTCTCTTTCTCACTTCTATTGACATAGATTTGTTGCATACGATGTTTTTCATTTTCTGAAAAACTATTTTGGCCTGAGCTATTCTGCTTTTTATTTCTGTGGTGCATCTCCCATCTGATGTAATTATTGTGTCCAAGTACATGTATTTGACACGTTGCACTTGTTTCAGATTTGTCTTGTTTATTTTTATGCTGCATGATGGTGATGATTGTTTCTTCGATATAACCATTACTTCTGTTTTCTTACTATTCAGACTGAGACCTTTTTTGTTGTTTCGATAAATACACATTTAATATTCGTTAATGGTAAAGGTTTCACGTTGGGTTACCGCAGTAACTTTATTACTGTCACATCCACATGTTTTTGTTACCGCAGTAACTTTATTACTGTCACATCCACATGTTTTTGTTACCGCAGTAACTTTATTACTGTCACATCCACATGTTTTTGTTACCGCAGTAACTTTATTACTGTCACATCCACATGTTTTTGTTACCGCAGTAACTTTATTACTGTCACATCCACATGTTTTTGTTATCGCAGTAACTTTATTACTGTCACATCCACATGTTTTTGTTACCGCAGTAACTTTATTACTGTCACATCCACATGTTTTTGTTACCGCAGTAACTTTATTACTGTCACATCCACATGTTTTTGTTACCGCAGTAACTTTATTACTGTCACATCCACATGTTTTTGTTATCGCAGTAACTTTATTACTGTCACATCCACATGTTTTTGTTATCGCAGTAAAGATGCAACAACACAGGCTATCTGTGAGAGAGAACATCTGATATTCTTGGCTTGAGGCATTCCGTTGCAAAATAGAATGAATGTCATGATGTTGTTGCCATCCTCATGTCAAACAACATGCTGAGGTCGGATACATCGGGTCGGAAGGTAGTGGATGCTACAACTCTTAAGGAAACGTAGATGCAGAAAAAGTTCTTCAAATTCCACATAAAATATGATTCTTGTTACACGCAGCAGGTTTATCTTCACAAAGAATCAGACTTTATCATAGAAGAATCAGTTCTTTTTATTGAAAAAAACATCATTAATCATGTTTATTTAAATATAAATCTGATATTGTTTTCTTTAATTATATTTATTTTGAGATGAATCAAGTTTATTACCACATTATTCAGTCTTGTTTGTGTATCAACCACATTGACTTCATGTCATTCACTGCAACAATGTATTGAACCTCTTCATCTCCTTTCACTGTTTTCATTTTGTTTTTCACTCTCCATCATCTCATTTAACATAAACATCATCTCATTGAACATAACCATCATCTCATTGAACATAAACATCATCTCATTGAACATAACCATCATCTCGTTGAACATAACCATCATCTCATTAAACATAAACATCATCTCATTAAACATAAACATCATCTCATTGAACATAACCATCATCTCATTAAACATAAACATCATCTCATTAAACATAACCATCATCTCATTCAACATAAACATCATCTCATTGAACATAAACATCATCTCATTAAACATAAACATCATCTCATTAAACATAAACATCATCTCATTGAACATAACCATCATCTCATTAAACATAAACATCATCTCATTGAACATAACCATCATCTCATTAAACATAAACATCATCTCATTAAACATAAACATCATCTCATTAAACATAAACATCATCTCATTGACCATAACCATCATCTCATTAAACATAAACATCATCTCATTGACCATAACCATCATCTCATTAAACATAAACATCATCTCATTAAATATAACCATCATCTCATTAAACATAACCATCATCTCATTAAACATAACCATCATCTCATTAAACATAACCGTCATCTCATTGACCATAACCATCATCTCATTGACCATAACCATCATCTCATTCTCATCATCGTCTCATTCATTCTTCTTCTTATCATTATTGATTATCGTTATTTCTTATTTTTGTTTTTGTTTCCAGCCCTCCTGCAGGGTTATTGCAGACCTCATCTGATGACGTGTCACGTGTATGTTATTTCACAATCTACTACTGGCTTACTTCCCCTTGGACATGCCCAATCTATCTTGTAGCACAGAAACATGACCACCGTTACAAGGTTATCAAATCTCATATACTGACATGTGACCGGATGTTGTGAGCATGTTCGCGCCCAGTACCGAAAACAGCTATGATCTACCGTTGAAGTCTGTCTAGAACAACTTTGTTCATCTCTCTCAGAAAGTTTACCACCCACACATAGGCTGGCCCCTGTTTCACACAATAATCAAGGAAAGGCTGCAGGTCCCCAAGAAATGTCAACATCGATGTGAGGTTCGTGCTGGGGCTCTGCTCAATATGAGTTTGGAAGATGGTGGTGAGTCTCTGAAAGTTTTGCTCATCGACAGCAGCTATTTTAGTTTGAGTGGCCGCTGGCTGCTGCTGTGACGTCACATGTGTTGATGATGTATCAGGTCTCGTTAAATACTTCCTCTTGTTCCTCTCTGCTTCCTTCAGGTCCTCGCTAACTTGTCGATGTTTGATCTTGGTGTTTATGTCCATCTTCAATGTTCTGATTTCTAATTTCATGCCATCAACATCTACAGACTTGACTTTACCTGTCCCCAGAGCTGTCTCCATATCACAGAGTCTGCCCAGCAATGTCTCCATATTTGATTTATGTTTGTTATTGTCGTTCTCGTTAACTTCGTTCCAGTTCATCTCTTCTCTAACTCCCTCAAGATCGGCTTTCATGTGCCCCAACACCGATGGGAGGGCACTAGCAAAGGTAAGTTCGCTCTGTCCTTTTATTGCCTTCTTGTATTCTTCTCTTGAGTACCTCTTTCCTTGAGGGATTATTGACATCAGATTCTCTAACTGGGTTCGTTTCTTCTCTCCATCTTTGGTTGAGTTGTCAAAGAGGACACATCTGTAGCCACACTCCTTAAACAAATCATTGACGTAACCAGTTTGACCTTTCACCCAACCTTCGAAGGTCAAAGTCTCCCCAAAGTCTCTAGCCTCTTCCACAGCGTTTTCAAAGTTATCACCCTGAGTGATAACACACACACCATAGTCCCGTATAACGTTATCTCCAAGGATAGACTTGATCACTTTCATCGTCTCCTCTTCCTGTTTTGTGAAGCGACTTCCAAATTTTAAGACCAACAAAATGGCCGTAAACCCGTAATTACAAAACTTTAAAGCGACTTCAAATTCTTTAAAAATCTGACCTAACAGGTCAGGCTGAATTTTGTCCGAGCAGCTAATTCCTGGACCATCAATGACGTTGACAATCTTGTCCCCAAAACTTGTACTGTCTTTACCAATCCTGGACCTGGAGCTCTCCACACTCGAGGAAGCACTTCTCTTAAATGTGGCCTTGCCTAAGATAGAGTTCCCCGTTGAACTTTTACCATTTCCGGAACCTCCAATCAGAAGTAGGTCAATGACGTTCTCATCAACTTTAGCAGGGGGCTCCTGTTGAATGTAAGACAGTCAAACTTGTTACAGTTGTTAAATGTGGGTGCTTTCTTTCGTTAAGTTCTTAACAAAGGTCATATCTAAAATAATTTTTAAAAATTCTCTTAAACTAGCCCTGTTTATCTACCAGCGTTAAGATAAATCTAGACGGCGCTAGAAGATGCCTCTAAAAAGATGGACACACTTTGGTACGTCTCCATTGGGACTTGTAGCTGATAGAGATGTTCATTTTTGTAGATGTGCGTGTGTACGTACGTATGTGTATGTGTGTGTATGTGTGTGTGATCTGGGTACGTTGATTGGAAACCAAGGTTCTTGTATATGCAGATGGTTTTCTTGCAAAAAACTGAAATAATAGTTACATGGTCGCAGTTCAACGTATACGTCTAGTTCTAGGCACGTTCAATAGCGATTGATAAGTGCGTAGATAACGCGAGATAGGTGCGTAGATAATGCGAGATAGGTGTGTAGATAATGCGAGATAGGTGTGTAGATAATGCGAGATAGGTGCGTAGATAACGCGAGATAGGTGCGTAGATAACGCGAGATAGGTGCGTAGATAATGCGAGATAGGTGAGTAGATAACGCGAGATAGGTGCATAGATAACGCGAGATAGGTGAGTAGATAACGCGAGATAGGTGCGTAGATAATGCGAGATAGGTGAGTAGATAACGCGAGATAGGTGCATAGATAACGCGAGATAGGTGCGTAGATAATGCGAGATAGGTGAGTAGATAACGCGAGATAGGTGCGTAGATAATGCGAGATAGGTGTGTAGATAATGCGAGATAGGTGTGTAGATAACGCGAGATAGGTGCGTAGATAACGCGAGATAGGTGCGTAGATAACGCGAGATAGGTGCGTAGATAATGCGAGATAGGTGAGTAGATAACGCGAGATAGGTGCATAGATAACGCGAGATAGGTGAGTAGATAACGCGAGATAGGTGCGTAGATAATGCGAGATAGGTGAGTAGATAACGCGAGATAGGTGCATAGATAACGCGAGGTAAGCGCGTAGATAACGCGAGATAGGTGCATAGATAACGCGAGATAGGTGCATAGATAACGCGAGATAGGTGCATAGATAACGCGAGATAAGCGCGTAGATAACGCGAGATAGGTGCGTAGATAATGCGAGATAGGTGTGTAGATAATGCGAGATAGGTGTGTAGATAATGCGAGATAGGTGCGTAGATAACGCGAGATAGGTGCGTAGATAACGCGAGATAGGTGCGTAGATAATGCGAGATAGGTGAGTAGATAACGCGAGATAGGTGCATAGATAACGCGAGATAGGTGAGTAGATAACGCGAGATAGGTGCGTAGATAATGCGAGATAGGTGAGTAGATAACGCGAGATAGGTGCATAGATAACGCGAGATAGGTGCGTAGATAATGCGAGATAGGTGAGTAGATAACGCGAGATAGGTGCGTAGATAATGCGAGATAGGTGTGTAGATAATGCGAGATAGGTGTGTAGATAACGCGAGATAGGTGCGTAGATAACGCGAGATAGGTGCGTAGATAACGCGAGATAGGTGCGTAGATAATGCGAGATAGGTGAGTAGATAACGCGAGATAGGTGCATAGATAACGCGAGATAGGTGAGTAGATAACGCGAGATAGGTGCGTAGATAATGCGAGATAGGTGAGTAGATAACGCGAGATAGGTGCATAGATAACGCGAGGTAAGCGCGTAGATAACGCGAGATAGGTGCATAGATAACGCGAGATAGGTGCATAGATAACGCGAGATAGGTGCATAGATAACGCGAGATAAGCGCGTAGATAACGCGAGATAGGTGCGTAGATAATGCGAGATAGGTGTGTAGATAATGCGAGATAGGTGTGTAGATAACGCGAGATAGGTGCGTAGATAACGCGAGATAGGTGCGTAGATAACGCGAGATAGGTGCGTAGATAATGCGAGATAGGTGAGTAGATAACGCGAGATATGCGCTTAGATAACGCGAGATAAGCGCTTAGATAACGCGAGATAAGTGCATAGATAACGCGAGATAGGTGCATAGATAACGCGAGATAAGCGCTTAGATAACGCGAGATAAGTGCATAGATAACGCGAGATAGGTGCATAGATAACGCGAGATAGGTGCATAGATAACGCGAGATAGGTGCATAGATAACGCGAGATAGGTGCGTAGATAACGCGAGATAGGTGCATAGATAACGCGAGATAGGTGCATAGATAACGCGAGATAGGTGCATAGATAACGCGAGATAAGCGCGTAGATAACGCGAGATAGGTGCATAGATAACGAGAAAAAAATTAATTCATTCTGACCGTGGAAAAGACACTCACAGACCCGGCACTTAGATGGTCACCTCCTTGAGTATAATGGACTGATCCAACACTGATGTCCAATAATGATGTCACCTCCTGGACTGTGATGGACTATAATGGACTGATCCAACACTAATGTTCAATAATGATGTCACCTTCTTGACTGTGATAGACTGATCCAACACTAATGTTCAATAATGATGTCACCTCTTGGAATGTGATGGACTGATCCAACACTAATGTCCAATAATGATGTCACCTTCTTGACTGTGATGTAATGGACTGATCCAGCACTAATGTCCAATAATGATGTCACCTTCTTGACTGTGATGTGATGGACTGATCCAACACTAATGTCCAATAATGATGTCACCTTCTTGACTGTGATGTGATGGACTGATCCAACACTAACATCCAATAATGATGTCACCTCCTTGACTGTGATAGACTGATCCAACACTAATGTCCAATAATGATGTCACCTCCTTGACTGTGATAGACTGATCCAACACTAACGTCCAATAATGATGTCACCTCCTTGATTGCAATGGGCTGATCCAACACTAATGTCCAATAATGATGTCACCTCCTTGACTGTGATAGACTGATCCAACACTAATGTTCAATAATGATGTCACCTCTTGGACTGTGATGGACTGATCCAACACTAATGTCCAATAGTGATGTCACCTCCTTGACTGCAATGGACTGATCCAACACTAATGTCCAATAATGTCACCTCCTTGACTGCAATGGACTGATCCAACACTAATGTTCAATAATGAGGTCACCTCCTTGACTATAATGGACTGATCCAACACTAATGTCCAATAGTGATGTCACCTCCTTGACTATAATGGACTGATCCAACACTAATGTCCAGCAGGGATGTCACCTCCTTGATTGTAATGGACTGATCCAACACTAATGTCCAATAGTGATGTCACCTCCTTGACTATAATGGACTGATCCAACACTAATGTCCAGCAGGGATGTCACCTCCTTGATTGTAATGGACTGATCCAACACTAATGTCCAATAGTGATGTCACCTCCTTGACTATAATGGACTGATCCAACACTAATGTCCAATAGTGATGTCACCTCCTTGACTATAATGGACTGATCCAACACTAATGTCCAGCAGGGATGTCACCTCCTTGACTATAATGGACTGATCCAACACTAATGTCCAGCAGGGATGTCACCTCCTTGATTGTTATACACCAGATGTCCAGTAACAGTTTCTCCACGCCTTCAATTGTGTCGCCCGTGAGTGACGTGGAAACATTGAGGCCAATCCTCCACAACAATAGCACCGCCCTTGAACGTCCCAGTCCAGTCAGCACTTGTGTACGACTACAACACC
This sequence comes from Megaustenia siamemsis, assembly GCA_032433765.1. Classification (NCBI taxonomy): domain Eukaryota; kingdom Metazoa; phylum Mollusca; class Gastropoda; order Stylommatophora; family Ariophantidae; genus Megaustenia; species Megaustenia siamemsis. The sequence goes on along the minus strand of JAVIAB010000145.1, from coordinate 2,965,208 downwards.
TGTCACTGTCTCAACCCTCATCCAATGAAGAACCTCTACAAGTTTCATCCCTTCACTAAATAAGAATCTCAGAACATGTCGCTGCTCTTGATTGGTTGAAAGTTGGAAGGGAGCCGCTATCATGTCGAAATGTTTCCAGATTTCAGTACATACCGCAGGCGTGCCAGCGACACTTATTTGTACCTCAAGGTCACCACCTCCGCTTACTAGACACACAATAATATGGGTCGAACACGCGATTTGTAACACAAATTATCCGGATTCTCACTGAACGACACTTGTGTGTAAGTGCGTGAAAGGGGGGGGGGGTATGAGGGCGGAGACACATTTTTGGGAAAATATGAGAAGCAATACATCAGAGCTGTCATTCATTCCCTTTGCTACCCATTTAGGCTGAGTGTACCTAGATGCTGTCGATCAGAATCGAACAGGACATCTCCTCAGCAGATCAGTTCACTAGCCACTGCTTCTACCGTGGCTGCCAAAACTGTTCAGGAAACAGTAACCAGATTAGATGACATATCTAATGTCATGTGTCGAATGAGAGGCCTTCTTCAGGATGACATTTAATGTCATGTGTTGAATGAGAGGCCTTGTTCAGGATGACATTTAATGTCATGTGTTGAATGAGAGGCCTTCTTCAGGATGACATTTAATGTCATGTGTTGAATGAGAGGCCTTCTTCAGGATGACATTTAATGTCATTTGTTGAATGAGAGGCCTTCTTCAGGATGACATTTAATGTCATGTGTTGAATGAGAGGCCTTCTTCAGGATGACATTTAATGTCATGTGTTGAATGAGAGGCCTTGTTCAGGATGACATTTAATGTCATGTGTTGAATGAGAGGCCTTGTTCATGATGACATTTAATGTCATTTGTTGAATGAGAGGCCTTCTTCAGGATGACATTTAATGTCATGTGTTGAATGAGAGGCCTTCTTCAGGATGACATTTAATGTCATGTGTCGAATGAGAGGCCTTCTTCAGGATGACATTTAATGTCATGTGTCGAATGAGAGGCCTTCTTCGGGATGACATTTAATGTCATTTGTTGAATGAGAGGCCTTCTTCAGGATGACATTTAATGTCATGTGTTGAATGAGAGGCCTTCTTCAGGATGACATTTAATGTCATGTGTCGAATGAGAGGTCTTCTTCAGGATGACATTTAATGTCATGTGTTGAATGAGAGGCCTTCTTCAGGATGACATTTAATGTCATGTGTTGAATGAGAGGCCTTCTTCAGGATGACATATCTAATGTCATGTGTCGAATGAGAGGCCTTCTTCAGGATGACATCTCTAATGTCATGTGTCGACTCAGACAGACCCTCTTGATGATGACATCTGTAATGTCATGTGACAACTGAGACAGTCCCTCTTGATGATGACATCTGTAATGTCATGTGACGACTGAGACAGTCCCTCTTGATGATGACATCTGTAATGTCATGTGACGACTGAGACAGTCCCTCTTGATGATGACATCTCTAATGTCAAGTGACGACTGAGACAGTCCCTCTTGATGATGACATCTCTAATGTCATGTGACGACTGAGACAGTCTCTCTTGATGATGACATCTCTAATGTAAAGTGACGACTGAGACAGTCCCTCTTCAGGATCTAACATATCACAAAGCTGTTTAACATTGCTGAGTTCAATTGTACACGTCAATCGTTTCTTGCCAGCCGAATTTTACATCATGATACATGCCACTGAAAGAAAGGTCTCAGTTTGAATAGTAAGAAAACAGAAGTAATGGTCATATCAAAGAAACAATCATCACCAGCATGCAGCATAAAAATAAACAAGACAAATTTGAAAGTGTAACGCGTTAAATACTTGGCCGAAATAATTACGTCAGATGGGAGATGCACCACAGAAATAAAAAGCAGAATAGCTCAGGCCAAAATAGAATTTCAGAAAAGGAATTATATCTTATGCAACAAATCTATGTCAATAAAAAATGTCGATGAAAGAGAGTTCATCGGTGCTATATAGAACCAATTCTGACCTATGGAAGCGAATCATGGACAGTAGACAAACAAATGAAAAAACGATTAGAGGCCGCAGAGATGGGATTTCTCAGAAGAATGTTGAAAGTTCCCTGGACAGATAAAAAGACCAATGAGGAAGTTCTCAAAGAGGCCAACACAAAAAGGGAGCTCCTAAAAAACATCAGAAAGAAACAATCAACATTTTTCGGGCACATCATGAGAAGAGGAAAGTTGGAATACTTGGTTACAACTGGCAAGATAAAAGGAAAGAGAGATCGCGGACGACAAAGAGAGAAAATACTGGATAGCTTGGTGTCATGGCATGGAAAACAGTCAACAACAGAACTGATACGATGTACTGTAGATAGAAGATTGTGGAGGGACATGATCGCCTACGCCAACCGGTATGGTACATGATGATAATGATATACCGGAATTTAAATACATTAAAATAACATAATTTAAATACATTAAAATAACAGAATTTAAATACATTAAAATACCAGAATTTAAATACATTAAAATAACAGAATTTAAATACATTAAAATAACAGAATTTAAATACATTAAAATAACAGAATTTAAATACATTAAAATACCAGAATTTAAATACATTAAAATAACAGAATTTAAATACATTAAAATACCAGAATTTAAATACATTAAAATACCTAATTGTTTGTTAAATATTAACTGTTTTATGACATTTGTTTGTGCTTTCTCAAGCTTTCACCTTTGGGGAAATCCCTAGAGAATAGGAATTTAATTATGTGTGCTAATCTGTTCTTCCCTGGAAGCCGTGTGCACAGGGTCCCTCGCCGCACAGGCAGATAACTCCGACTTCGGAGGTACTCATATTTTTTTTCCGTCGATGAGTAATTGATGTTTTAAGCCTGGTCTCGCTGCTGAGACCAGGACTGGTTGCCGCAGAGAGAAATCTTAAATAAAAATATCTACTGGTGAAGCCGGGATTTGAACTCACAACCTCTCTGTCTCGAGACCGGCGTCTTGCCTCGAGACCAACTAGTCCTCTCGGTCTCATGAAATTGTGAAAGAAATAACGTCAATCGCTCATGTCAGTACTAACGTTAATTTCTCATGTCAGTACTAACTTTAATTTCTCATGTCAGTACTAACGTTAATTTCTCATGTCAGTACTAACGTTAATTTCTCATGTCAGTACTAACGTTAATTTCTCATGTCAGTACTAACGTTAATTTCTCATGTCAGTACTAACGTTAATTTCTCATGTCAGTACTAACGTTAATTTCTCATGTCAGTACTAACTTTAATTTCTCATGTCAGTACTAACGTTAATTTCTCATGTCAGTACTAACGTTAATTTCTCATGTCAGTACTAACTTTAATTTCTCATGTCAGTATTAACTTTAATTTCTCATGTCAGTACTAACGTTAATTTCTCATGTCAGTACTAACGTTAATTTCTCATGTCAGTACTAACGTTAATTTCTCATTTCAGTACTAACGTTGGGTGTCCGGTTAGCGCAATCGATAGGCGGTTGGCTTACCACGGCAACAGCCGGGGTTCGTTCCCTGGCGAGGACACCTGGGTTTTACTAATTCCCTAAAAATTAGTGGGAGCCGCGATAGCTCAGTGGTTAGTGAACTGGACTACTACGGACAAGGGGTAGGGTTCGATCCCAACCGACGGCTCCGGGTTCACCCAGCCTTAAATGGGTACCGGATTTTTTCTGGGAAAGTAAACCAGCACGGGCGTAATACCGACCACATTACCCCAAAAATCATGTGCTGAAGGTCTGTAAAATATAGGGTCACTAACACCATATTTCCCTATACGCCACTTGGCGTGACGGGGGTACTTTACTTTTTTAGTACTAACGTTAATTTCTCATGTCAGTACTAACTTTAATTTCTCATGTCAGTACTAACGTTAATTTCTCATGTCAGTACTAACTTTAATTTCTCATGTCAGTACTAACTTTAATTTCTCATGTCAGTATTAACGTTAATTTCTCATGTCAGTACTAACTTTAATTTCTCATGTCAGTACTAACTTTAATTTCTCATGTCAGTACTAACTTTAATTTCTCATGTCAGTACTAACGTTAATTTCTCATGTCAGTACTAACGTTAATTTCTCAAGTAATCAATTAAAAAAAAGGTAAAGTACGAGAATCGGCATCTTAGCCCGCGAGTTTTCATCCATATGTACTCAGCCGTCTATCCAGAAGTTTTCGGAGACTCCTGTATCGTGTCGCTTCAAGCATCGTAACTCACGAGCGAAGCGCCATTCCTCACCTTCCCAGAGTGCAAACCCTGGTACCCATTTTTACCAGCGGCTGGGTCGACCGTGGGGGTATCTTTTTTTATTTTTCCAACCACTAATTCAATTCACAAATTGCTTCCAGCAAAAATCGAACATGGGTTGTCCGTATATCGGTATCTAGTGGGGTGGTAACATGGGTTGTCCGTGTGTCGGTATCTGGTGGGGTGGTAACATGGGTTGTCCGTATGTCGGTATCTGGTGGGGTGGTAACATGGGTTGTCCGTATGTCGGTATCTGGTGGGGTGGTAACATGGGTTGTCCGTATGTCGGTATTTGGTGGGGTGGTAACATGGGTTGTCCGTATGTCGGTATCTGGTGGGGTGGTAACATGGGTTGTCCGTATGTCGGTGGCCGTGACCGTAACCTCCGCGACTTTCTTGTCAGAGGTCGTCTTCCAGCTTCCCTCCCTAGCCATAGAGGTACTATTCGCTGCAACCGCAGAGTGTGTAAAACCTGTGACCACGTTCTCCAGACGGACACTGTTCTCTTTCCTAATGGTCCTTTCGAGATCAGAGAGGGATTCACTTGCACATCGCGTAATATCATTTATGCCATCATCTGCAAGAGATGCAAGTTAACCTACATCGGTCAATCTGGTCGTCGAATCGGCGATAGGTGCCGAGAACATTTATACGACATCACCCGAGAAGCTGGCACTCCTGTAGCTGCCCACTTTAACTCGAGTGGCCATCACGGTATAGCCGATGTCTGGGTCACTGGCTTAGTATCATGCTCTTCTGATCACCATAGTCGTCTCACTCTTGAGCACCGTCTGATCGCTCGCTGGGGTTGCCTTACCCCTCGTGGCATCAATGTATCCCAGTCCCTCTAAGGACCCATCTTCCTCTGTACCCTTCTCCCACCCCTACTCTTCTTCTCATCTCATATTTATGCTCATCTGCTCCTTGTCTTCACACCTACTCTTCTTCTCATCTCATATTTATGCTCATCTGCTCCTTGTCTTCACCCCTATCCTTCTGACCCTTCCATCTCCCCCCCCCTTCTTTTTTCTTTCTCCGTATTACCTTTTTATCCTTCTCATCCTCATCGCTTTCTCCGTTTCCCCTCTTCCTTTCCTCTCCAGGCACTCCTGCCAGCGTATTATTCTCTGTGTATCCCCTCCGCTTCTCATCCTATCTTTTACCTGTCTGACCATCTTTGACCATCTCTTATATCTATACTACGTTAATTTGACCATCTCTTATATCTATACAACGTTAATTTGACCATCTCTTATATCTATACTACGTTAATTTGACCATCTCTTATATCTATACAAGGTTAATTTGACCATCTCTTATATCTGTACAACGTTAATTTGACCATCTCTTATATCTGTACTACGTTAATTTGACTTTAGAACCACAAAATACTAAGACTTGGCCACCGAGTGACGTCAGCAGAGATTCCTGGATGAGGCAGCAGTGGAGGTTGGCGCGTGTTGCAGCCATGTCCCATTACGACTTATTCCGGAAACTATAATTAAAGGTTTGCTAAATTACCGCCATCTGTGCCAAAAATGACGTCGTGTTGACTGTGGTGAAGTTGTGCCAACAATGACGTCGTGTTGACTGTGGTGAAGTTGTGCCAACAATGACGTCGTGTTGACTGTGGTGAAATTGTGCCAACAATGACGTCGTGTTGACTGTGGTGAAGTTGTGCCAACAATGACGTGTTGACTGTGGTGAAGTTTTGCCAACAATGACGTGTTGACTGTGGTGAAGTTGTGCAAACAATGACGTGTTGAATGTGGTGAAGTTGTAACAACAATGACGTGTTGACTGTGGTGAAGTTGTGATAACAATGACGTGTTGAATGTGGTGAAGTTGTAACAACAATGACGTGTTGACTGTGGTGAAGTTGTGCCAACAATGACGTGTTGAATGTGGTGAAGTTGTAACAACAATGACGTGTTGACTGTGGTGAAGTCGTAACAACAATGACGTGTTGACTGTGGTGAAGTCGTAACAACAATGACGCGTTGACTGTGGTGAAGTCGTAACAACAATGACGTGTTGACTGTGGTGAAGTCGTAACAACAATGACGTGTTGACTGTGGTGAAGTTGTGCCAACAATGACGTCGTGTTGACTGTGGTGAAGCCGTAACAACAATGACGTGTTGACTGTGGTGAAGTCGTAACAACAATGACGTCGTGTTGACTGTGGTGAAGTCGTAACAACAATGACGTGTTGACTGTGGTGAAGTCGTAACAACAATGACGCGTTGACTGTGAAGAAGTCGTAACAACAATGACGTGTTGACTGTGGTGAAGTCGTAACAACAATGACGTGTTGACTGTGGTGAAGTTGTGCCAACAATGACGTCGTGTTGACTGTGGTGAAGTCGTAACAACAATGACGTGTTGACTGTGGTGAAGTCGTAACAACAATGACGTGTTGACTGTGGTGAAGTCGTAACAACAATGACGTGTTGACTGTGGTGAAGTTGTGCCAACAATGACGTCATGTTGACTGTGGAGATGTCGTACCAACAATGACGTCGTGTTGACTGTGGAGATGTCGTACCAACAATGACGTCGTGTTGACTGTGGAGATGTCGAACCAACAATGACGTCGTGTTGACTGTGGAGATGTCGTACCAACAAAGACGTCGTGTTGACTGTGGAGATGTCGGACCAACAATGACGTCATGTTGACTGTGGAGATGACGTACCAACAATGACGTCGTGTTGACTGTGGAGATGTCGTACCAACAATGACGTCGTGTTGACTGTGGAGATGTCGTACCAACAATGACGTCGTGTTGACTGGAGATGTCGGACCAACAATGACGCCATGTTGACTGGAGATGTCGTACCAACAATGACGTCATGTTGACTGTGGAGATGTCGTACCAACAATGACGTCGTGTTGACTGGAGATGTCGTACCAACAATGACGTCGTGTTGACTGTGGAGATGTCGTACCAACAATGACGTCGTGTTGACTGTGGAGATGTCGTACCAACAATGACGTCGTGTTGACTGTGGAGATGTCGTACCAACAATGACGTCGTGTTGACTGTGGAGATGTCGTACCAACAATGACGTCATGTTGACTGTGGAGATGTCGTACCAACAATGACGTCGTGTTGACTGTGGAGATGTCGTACCAATAATGACGTCGTGTTGACTGTGGAGATGTCGTACCAACAATGACGTCATGTTGACTGTGGAGATGTTGTGCCAACAATGACGTCGTGTTGACTGTGGAGATGTCGTACCAACAATGACGTCGTGTTGACTGTGGAGATGACGTACCAACAATGACGTCATTTTGACTGTGGAGATGTTGTGCCAACAATGACGTCATGTTGACTGTGGAGATGTCGTACCAACAATGACGTCGTGTTGACTGTGGAGATGTCGGACCAACAATGACGTCGTGTTGACTGGAGATGTCGGACCAACAATGACGTCATGTTGACTGGAGATGTCGTACCAACAATGACGTCATGTTGACTGTGGAGATGTCGTACCAACAATGACGTCGTGTTGACTGGAGATGTCGTACCAACAATGACGTCGTATTGACTGTGGAGATGTCGTACCAACAATGACGTCGTGTTGACTGTGGAGATGTCGGACCAACAATGACGTCGTATTGACTGTGGAGATGTCGTAGCAACAATGACGTCATGTTCACTGTGGAGATGTCGGACCAACAATGACGTCGTGTTGACTGTGGAGATGTCGTACCAACAATGACGTCATGTTGACTGTGGAGATGTCGTACCAACAATGACGTCATGTTGACTGTGGAGATGTTGTGCCAACAATGACGTCATGTTGACTGTGGAGATGTCGTACCAACAATGACGTCGTATTGACTGTGGAGATGTCGTACCAACAATGACGTTGTGTTGACTGTGGAGATGTCGTACCAACAATGACGTCGTGTTGACTGTGGAAATGTCGTACCAACAATGACGTCGTGTTGACTGTGGTGATGTCGTACCAACAATGACGTCATGTTGACTGTGGAGATGACGTACCAACAATGTCGTAGGTGTTGACTGTGGAGATGTCGTACCAACAATGACGTCGTGTTGACTGTGGTGATGTCGTACCAACAATGATGTAGTGTTGACTGTGGAGATGTCGTACCAACAATGACGTCGTCTTGACTGTGGAGATGTCGTACCAACAATGACGTCATGTTGACTTTGGAGATGTCGTACCAACAATGACGTCATGTTGACTGTGGAGATGTCGTACCAACAATGACGTCGTATTGACTGTGGAGATGTCGGCCCAACAATGACGTCATGTTGACTGTGGAGATGTCGTACCAACAATGACGTCGTATTGACTGTGGAGATGTCGTACCAACAATGACGTCATGTTGACTGTGGAGATGTCGTACCAACAATGACGTCATATTGACTGTGGAGATGTCGTACCAACAATGACGTCGTATTGACTGTGGAGATGTCGGCCCAACAATGACGTCGTGTTGACTGGAGATGTCGTACCAACAATGAAGTCATGTTGACTGGAGATGTCGTACCAACAATGACGTCGTGTTGACTGTGGAGATGTTGGCCCAATGACGTCATGTTGACTGTGGAGATGTCGTACCAACAATGACGTCGTGACTGTGGAGATGTCGTACCAACAATGACGTCGTATTGACTGTGGAGATGTCGTACCAACAATGACGTCGTATTGACTGTGGAGATGTCGTACCAACAATGACGTCGGACTGTGGAGATGTCGTACCAACAATGACGTCGTATTGACTGTGGAGATGTCGTACCAACAATGACGTCATGTTGACTGTGGAGATGTCGTACCAACAATGACGTCATGTTGACTGGAGATGTCGTACCAACAATGACGTCATGTTGACTTTGGAGATGTCGTACCAACAATGACATCGTATTGACTGTGGAGATGTCGTACCAACAATGACGTCATGTTGACTGGAGATGTCGTACCAACAATGACGTCATGTTGACTGGAGATGTCGTACCAACAATGACGTCATGTTGACTGGAGATGTCGTACCAACAATGACGTCATGTTGACTTTGGAGATGTCGTACCAACAATGACGTCGTATTGACTGTGGAGATGTCGTACCAACAATGACGTCGTATTGACTGTGGAGATGTCGCACCAACAATGACGTCATATTGACTGTGGAGATGACGTACCAACAATGACGTCGTATTGACTGTGGAGATGTCGTACCAACAATGACGTCGTATTGACTGTGGAGATGTCGTACCAACAATGACGTCATGTTGACTGGAGATGTCGTACCAACAATGACGTAATGTTGACTGGAGATGACGTACCAACAATGACGTCGTATTGACTGTGGAGATGACGTACCAACAATGACGTCGTATTGACTGTGGAGATGACGTACCAACAATGACGTCGTATTGACTGTGGAGATGACGTACCAACAATGACGTCATGTTGACTGTGGAGATGTCGGACCAACAATCCCAATGGACTGATGCTCGTCGAGAACTCCACACTTGAGCGTGGTCACTACCCGAAAGTAAAATCTAACGTTATGAGACAAGCGATTTATCTATCAGACTGCAACATGTACAACATCAAACATCAGGTATCAAACATAAAACATCAGACATCAAACATCACTGGATCGCACACTTCTAACATTTGGTGAAAGTCGGCAGTTTCAAAGTAATCTATTTAACCCATCCAGACATTTCAACTTATACCAGTAGCCGGCTAAATATGTGACGTCATTGTAATCAGATGAATTGGCCGGACACGCGACCGAAATAGAGTATTTAAGAGCGACACGTATAAGTAGTGAGTCAGTGAAGATGTCACACATCATGGAGGGAGCATCACTAAATGTTTCCTGGAGCTGTGGCAGATGTGGGTGACTGGTTAGTGAGACGCGTAGATTCACCCACATCCCGTGCAGACCAGGGTCTCATCTTTGACGTGCACGAGCACGTGAGCTTCCAGGCACACACATAGCAGGGGAGTCGCTTGGCAATCACGAGTCCGGCTGGGCCGTTCATGTCCTTAGAGTGTCGAGAAGGTAAAAGTAACGGTAAAGGTAAAAGTAAAGGTAACGATAACGATAAAGGTAAAGCTAAAGGTAAAGGTAAAAGTAAAAGTAAAGCTAAAGGTAAAGGTAAAAGTAAAAGTAAAAGTAAAGCTAAAGGTAAAGGAAAAAATAAAGCTAAAGCTAAAGGTAAAAGTAAAAGTAAAGCTAAAGGTAAAGGAAAAAATAAAGGTAAAGGTAAAGGTAAAAAAGGTAAAAGTAAAGGTAAAGGTAAAAGGTAAAGGTAAAAGTAAGGTAAAAGTAAAGGTAAAAGTAAAGGTAAAAGTAAAGGTAAAAGGAAAGGTAAAAATTAAGGTAAAAGTAAAAGTAAAGGTAAACGTAAAGGTAAAGGTAAAGTACGAGACTTGAACCGGCGTCTTAGCACGCCAGTTTCCACCCATATGTGCTCGGCCACCTGTCCAGAAATGTTCTGAGATTTCTGGATAGTGTCGCTTCAAGCATCGAAACTCACGATGCAAGGCGACATTCCTCACCTTCCCAGGGTAATACCCTGGTACCCATTTTGCCAACGGCTGGGTCGACCATGGGGGTATTTTTTTTCCAACCACGAGTACAACTCACACTGCTCCCAGCGGGAATCGAACACGGGTTGTCCGAACGTCGGTAGTCCAGTCGGGTGGTTTTCCCAACTCGGCTACTTCGTGAAGATAGAAGGCCAAAGCACTCCCTCAACGAGTCTTCTGATGATCAGATTAGCTCTTATTTCGAAACTCTTTATAACAAGTTTCCTTCCATCATAACGTGTCATGTTCTCACATCAACAATAATGTTCACTCTTCATGTTCTCACATCAACAATAATGTTAACTCTTCATGTTCTCACATCAACATTAATGTTAACTCTTCATGTTCTCACATCAACATTAATGTTAACTCTTCATGTTCTCACATCAACATTAATGTTAACTTGCCATGTTCTCACATCAACAATAATATTAACTTGTCATGTCCTCATGTTAGCACTAATATTAACTTGTCATGTCCCCATGTCAGCACTAATGTTAACTTGTCACGTCCTTGTGCTAACACTCAAATAAAAACAAAAAGCAGAAAACAACGAGAAAGAGAGAGAGAGAGAGGGAGTAGAAGAGAGACCCAATGACGTGTAGTTACCTGTTCATCCATGTTGACGGAATCAACGTCACCAGTTGGTGCAGTCTTGATGACGTCAGCTTGTGATTCTCCGGTCAGCTTGGATTGACTGTGAGTTGAGTGTACCGTCAGTGGGCTGGTAGTGTCAGCATCATCGTGTGGTTGTTTAGATGGTGTATAGGTGGTTGTAGCAGCAACATCACCTCGACCACTTATAACTGTGTGCTGGTCGAACTGTGACATCATCTTTAGCGTCTCTCTCTCATTGGTCACAAGGTCTTCCTCAAACTGGGACACGTCACTTAGAAGCTGAAGATGTCCAGTCTCCCCAGGTCTGTCCTCCAGAATCCTCTCTTTCAGATCTGCTAAACTATCGCTAGTAGACCGGAAACTGTTCATCCTTGCTTTAATATTTAGTTCATGGAACTCCAGCCAATTACGCTTCAACTCATCAAACCTGTTCTTTGAGGTCCTGACATTGTTAGCGCCGACCTGGCGTGTCTCTCCAGATGTGTGCTGCGATGGCTGACCGGAAGTTGCAGTGTGCGACTGCTTGTGTTCATCGCTGCTGTGCCGCTTGTCCGAGTTTGTTTTCAAGCTTCTTTTCTCCATATGTGAGCTGGTCTTAATCTCTTTTTCTTCAGGCGATTCTGTCTCCATTAAGTTGACCTGATCGGGTGTTGCTAGCCCGGAGTGTTGTGGACTTTCCCTTGAGTGTTTCTCTGACCTTCCTTTTCCAGTGTGGCTGAAACTATGTAAATCTGTGCGTGTTTCGGCCCCATATGTACTAGCAGCAACATTGATAGGGTGAGTATCATATTTGTAAGGTGTATATGTCGAGGCAACTGTTGATTGATTATTTAATTCTGTCTCCATCCCTGCATCATTTTCAGGCCAAGAGATGAAGTCTTCATCCTCTGCCAGGGGGTGATCGATCACATTTCCTGGTTTTGTCTGAGTTGGCTGATTGTTAGGCCACACGTTTGACGTGGTCTGGGCTGCTGGATAACAAGATGCAGATCCTGGCGTAGTTCGACTATTCAAGCCTCCAGCCACGGATGGTCGCGTGTTGTGGGACGACAGCCTGTCCGCTCCTGACTTTTTTGTACCTTGGTCTGTCCGATTACTTCGTGGAAGCATTTGGTCTAAATGTATAGCCTGGTTACCTGTTGTTAGACCACCTGTAGCTTGGTTAACTGTTGCTTGATCACCTGTAGCTTGGTTACCTGTAGCTTGATCACCTGTAGTCTGGTTACCTGTAGTTAGACCACCTGTAGCCTGGTTATCTGTTGCTTGATCACCTGTAGTCTGGTTACCTGTAGTTAGACCACCTGTAGTCTGGTTACCTGAGACTTGGTTACCTGTTGCTTGATCACCTGTAGTCTGGTTACCTGAGGCTTGGTCACCTGTTGCTTGATCACCTGTAGTCTGGTTACCTGTAGCTTGAATACCTGTAGCCTGGTTACGTCTAGCCTGGTTACCTGTAGCCTGGTTACCTGTAGTGTTACGTAATACTCCCATAGAAATACTGGCAGTGTCTGACGATGTCTCCTGCCTCGCTTTTCTCACCTGCTTTAGCTTGTTTACCTGATTCCCTGGCCGACCTGGTAACATCAAATACTCGTAGTTACTTCATGAACGGTGACAATAGAAACTGTCATCTCTTATTAAATGACATTTGTTACATTGATCAGATCTCATTCTCTAACAACTGATTGTGATATCATCTCTAACAACTGATTGTGATATCATCTCTAACAACTGATTCTGATATCATCTCTAACAACTGATTGTGATATCATCTCTAACAACTGATTCTGATATCATCTCTAACAACTGATTGTGATATCATCTCTAACAACTGATTGTGATATCATCTCTAACAACTGATTGTGATATCATCTCTAACAACTGATTGTGATATCATCTCTAACAACTGATTGTGATATCATCTCTCATTAAATGACATTTGTTACATTGATCAGATCTCATTCTCTAACAACTGATTGTGATATCATCTCTAACAACTGATTGTGATATCATCTCTAACAACTGATTGTGATATCATCTCTAACAACTGATTGTGATATCATCTCTAACAACTGATTGTGATATCATCTCTCATTAAATGACATTTGTTACATTGATCAGATCTCATTCTCTAACAACTGATTGTGATATCATCTCTAACAACTGATTGTGATATCATCTCTAACAACTGATTGTGATATCATCTCTAACAACTGATTGTAATGTGTCCAGGAAGTCAACATTGCGTGTCTATAAAAGTAGATGAAATCGTTGTGAGACTAGAATCAGATTGTCAAGACTTGAGTTACAACATGGCCGATGTCACAGTCAACAGAAAGAGAGAGGTCGATTCGCTACTTCCAATAATTAAAAGATAGAGAGAAGAAGGAGAGAGAGAGAGAGAAAGAGAGCTATGTGGATTCATGAACTCGCTTGTGCCAACAACTGAAGAGAAACACGTACATGAGGTGGCCACAAAGGTGGCTGCAGTTAAAGAGGCGGAAGTAAAGCAAATATAGATGTTGATAAATGGATCTTTAAATATGAATATGGATAAATAGATGTTTAAATATATAAGCTGATAAATAGATCTTTAAGTATTAATATGGATAAATAGATGTTTAAATATATAAGCTGATAAATAGATCTTTAAATATGAATATGGATAAATAGATGTTTAAATATATAAGCTGATAAATAGATCTTTAAATATGAATATGGATAAATAGATGTTTAAATATATAAGCTGATAAATAGATCTTTAAGTATTAATATGGATAAATAGATCTTATAATATAAAAGTTGCATATAAGCTGATAAATAGATCTTTAAGTATTAATATCGATAAATCGATCTTTAAATATACAAGCTGATAAATTGATCTTTTAGTATTAATAATAATAAATATATCTTTAATATAAAAGTTGATAAATAGATCTTTAAATATTATCATCATCATCATCATCATCATCATCGAGTGGCATCTCCGCAACGAAGGTTGGCTACCATGGAGCGCCATTCCGCTCTGTCTCTTGCTTTGATGGTGCAGGTTGTCATAGGCTGATTTCTCCATCTTTTGATGTTACTCGTCCATGTTTGTCTTGGTCTGCCTTAGCCTCTTTTACCTTGTATTTTCCCCTCCAAGATTACTTTTAGTAGGATGTTGTGTCTTTTAACATGGCCCAAAAATCGCATTTGTCTTGTTTGAGTTGTGTTTAGTAGTTTTGTTTTCATTTTTAGTTGTTTTAAGAATTCATCGCTTGTTTTCTTTTCCTCACATCCAATTCTACCTATTCTTCTATATATCCACATTTCAAAGGCTTTAAATATACAAGTTGATAAATAGATATTTAAATATAAATATTGAAAAATATATAGATCGTTAGGGAGCCACGATAGTTCAGTGGTTAGTGAACTGGACTACGACGGACAAGAGGTAGGGTTCGATCCCAACCGACGGCCTCCGGTTCACCCAGCCTTAAATGGGTACCGAACTTTTTTTTCTGGGAAAGTAAAGCGGCACGGGCGTAATACCGACCACAATACTCTAAAAATCTTGTGCTGAAGGTCTGTAAAAGTTATGGCCACTAACACCATATACCCTATACGCCACTTGGCGTGACGGGGTACTTGACTTATATAGATCGTTAAATACACAGCTTTTGAGAACGCTGTTGTTTTCTTCACCCCCCCCCCTTTCCCCCCTTTTCGGTCACAATAAGAGCGAGAGAAAAGACACTAGAACAGGACAAGTCTGTGTGACCGCCAGGCAGGCCACCAAATTGATCTCACTGTGGGTTGGACACCCACTGCCAGAAGAAAACAGTTCGAATCAAGCAGCAGAGAAACAACCCATCGCCACCTAAAGAAGAAAGCCCGAGAGTTGAAAGGTGAACCCACAAACACCCCAACTAGTGTGACGTTTCAGCTGCAGGTGCTATAGACGGCTGACGTCATTCTACCCACAACCACTCCTGTACTCAAAGTTTAATACGTCATGCTAGTTGCAGTTTTCTGGGCTTTCCCTTTCAGTCTTCAGGCTTACTTCGACAGAGGGTAATGGGAAACCTAAAGCTGCAGTTTCGGTGCCAAAGACATAGGCGGTCACATTCGTGGATGTTGGAGAAAACTGACTTGGCTGTATCCTTGTAGGCGTTATAGTCTGTTGTTAGCTCTTAGTGTTGAGTAGGTGGTGTGTGTGTAGGTTAATGTGAGTGTTGAGTAGGTGATGTGTGTAGGTTGTTGTGAGTGTTGAGTAGGTGGTGTGTGTGTAGGTTATTGTGAGTGTTGAGTAGGTGGTGTGTGTGTAGGTTATTGTGAGTGTTGAGTAGGTGGTGTGTAGAGGTTATTCTGAGTGTTCAGTAGGTGGTGTGTGTGTGGGTTGTTGTGAGTGTTGAGTAGGTGGTGTGTGTGTGTAGGTTGTTGTGAGTGTTGAGTAGGTGGTGTGTGTTGGTTGTTGTGAGTGTTGAGTAGGTGGTGTGTGTAGGTTGTTGTGAGAGTTGAGTAGGTGGTGTGTGTGTAGGTTGTTGTGAGTGTTGAGTAGGTGGTGTGTGTAGGTTGTTGTGAGTGTTGAGTAGGTGGTGTGTGTGTGTGTGTGTAGGTTGTTGTGAGTGTTGAGTAGGTGGTGTGTGTAGGTTGTTGTGAGTGTTGAGTAAGGTGTGTGTGTAGGTTGTTGTGAGTGTTGAGTAGGTGGTGTGTGTAGGTTGTTGTGAGTGTTGAGTAAGGTGTGTGTGTGTGTAGGTTGTTGTGAGTGTTGAGTAAGGTGGTGTGTGTGTAGGTTGTTGTGAGTGTTGAGTAGGTGGTGTGTGTGTAGGTTGTTGTGAGTGTTGAGTAGGTGGTGTGTGTGTATATTGTTGTGAGTGTTGAGTAGGTGGTGTGTGTAGGTTGTTGTGAGTGTTGAGTAGGTGGTGTGTGTGTAGGTTGTTGTGAGTGTTGAGTAGGTGGTGTGTGTAGGTTGTTGTGAGTGTTGAGTAGGTGGTGTGTGTGTAGGTTGTAGTGAGTGTTGAGTAGGTGGTGTGTGTAGGTTGTTGTGAGTGTTGAGAAGGTGGTGTGTGTGTAGGTTGTTGTGAGTGTTGAGTAGGTGGAGTGTGTGTAGATTGTTGTGAGTGTTGAGTAGGTGGTGTGTGTGTAGGTTGTTGTGAGTGTTGAGTAGGTGGTGTGTGTAGGTTGTTGTGAGTGTTGAGTAGGTGGTGTGTGTGTGTAGGTTGTTGTGAGTGTTGAGTAGGTGGTGTGTGCAGGTTGTTGTGAGTGTTGAGTAGGTGGTGTGTGTGTAGGTTGTTGTGAGTGTTGAGTAGGTTGTGTGTGTGTAGGTTGTTGTGAGTGTTGAGTAGTTGGTGTGTGTAGGTTATTGTTAGTGTTGAATAGGTGGTGTGTGTGTAGATTGTTGTGAGTGTTGAGTAGGTGATGTGTGTGTAGATTGTTGTGAGTGTTGAGTAAGTGGTGTGTGTAGGTTGTTATGAGTGTTGAGTAGGTGGTGTGTGTGCAGATTGTTGTGAGTGTTGAGTAAGTGGTGTGTGTTTGTGTAGATTGTTGTGAGTGTTGAGTAGGTGGTGTGTGTGTGTAGATTGTTGTGAGTGTTGAGTAGGTGGTGTGTGTGTAGATTGTTGTGAGTGTTGAGTAGGTGGTGTGTGTGTGTGTAGGTTGTTATGAGTGTTGAGTAGGTGGTGTGTGTAGGTTGTTGTGAGTGTTGAGTAGGTGGTGTGTGCATAGGTTGTTGTGAGTGTTGAGTAGGTGGTGTGTGTAGATTGTTGTGAGTGTTGAGTAGGTGGTGTGTGTAGATTGTTGTGAGTGTTGAGTAGGTGGTGTGTGTGTAGGCTGTTGTGAGTGTTGAGTAGGTGGTGTGTGTGTAGACTGTTGTGAGTGTTGAGTAGGTGGGGTGTGCAGTTGGTTGTGAGTGTTGAGTAGGTTGTGTGTATATTGTTGTGAGTGTTGAGTAGGTGGGGTGTGTGCAGATTGTTGTGAGTGTTGAGTAAGTGGTGTGTGTTTGTGTAGATTGTTGTGAGTGTTGAGTAGGTGGTGTGTGTGTGTAGATTGTTGTGAGTGTTGAGTAGGTGGTGTGTGTGTAGATTGTTGTGAGTGTTGAGTAGGTGGTGTGTGTGTGTGTAGGTTGTTATGAGTGTTGAGTACGTGGTGTGTGTAGGTTTGTGAGTGTTGAGTAGGTGGTGTGTGCATAGGTTGTTGTGAGTGTTGAGTAGGTGGTGTGTGTAGATTGTTGTGAGTGTTGAGTAGGTGGTGTGTGTAGATTGTTGTGAGTGTTGAGTAGGTGGTGTGTGTGTAGGCTGTTGTGAGTGTTGAGTAGGTGGTGTGTGTGTAGACTGTTGTGAGTGTTGAGTAGGTGGGGTGTGCAGTTGGTTGTGAGTGTTGAGTAGGTTCTGTGTATATTGTTGTGAGTGTTGAGTAGGTGGGGTGTGCAATTTGTTGTGAGTGTTGAGTAGGTTGTGTGTGTATATTGTTGTGAGTGTTGAGTAGGTGGTGTTTGTGTGTAGGTTGTTGTGAGTGTTGAGTAAGTGGTGTGTGTAGGTTGTTGTGAGTGTTGAGTAGGTGGTGTGTGTGTAGGTTGTTGTGAGTGTTGAGTAGGTGGTGTGTGCAGGTTGTTGTGAGTGTTGAGTAAGGTGTGTGTGTAGATTGTTGTGAGTGTTGAGTAGGTGGTGTGTGTAGATTGTTGTGAGTGTTGAGTAGGTGGGGTGTGCAGTTGGTTGTGAGTGTTGAGTAGGTTGTGTGTATATTGTTGTGAGTGTTGAGTAGGTGGGGTGTGCAATTTGTTGTGAGTGTTGAGTAGGTTGTGTGTGTATATTGTTAGAGTGTTGAGTAGGTGGTGTTTGTGTGTAGGTTGTTGTGAGTGTTGAGTAAGTGGTGTGTGTAGGTTGTTGTGAGTGTTGAGTAGGTGGTGTGTGTGTGTAGGTTGTTGTGAGTGTTGAGTAGGTGGTGTGTGCAGGTTGTTGTGAGTGTTGAGTAAGGTGTGTGTGTAGGTTGTTGTGAGTGTTGAGTAGGTGGTGTGTGTGTAGATTGTTGTGAGTGTTGAGTAAGGTGTGTGTGTGTGTAGGTTATTGTGAGTGTTGAGTAGGTGGTGTGTGTGTAGGTTGTTGTGAGTGTTGAGTAGGTGGTGTGTGTGTAGGTTGTTGTGAGTGTTGAGTAGGTGGTGTGTGTGTAGATTGTTGTGAGTGTTGAGTAGGTGGTGTGTGTAGGTTGTTGTGAGTGTTGAGTAGGTGGTGTGTGTGTAGGTTGTTGTGAGTGTTGAGTAGGTGGTGTGTGTAGGTTGTTGTGAGTGTTGAGTAGGTGGTGTGTGTGTAGGTTGTAGTGAGTGTTGAGTAGGTGGTGTGTGTAGGTTGTTGTGAGTGTTGAGAAGGTGGTGTGTGTGTAGGTTGTTGTGAGTGTTGAGTAGGTGGTGTGTGTGTAGGTTGTTGTGAGTGTTGAGTAGGTGGTGTGTGTAGGTTGTTGTGAGTGTTGAGTAGGTGGTGTGTGTGTAGATTGTTGTGAGTGTTGAGTAGGTGGTGTGTGTGTAGGTTGTTGTGAGTGTTGAGTAGGTGGAGTGTGTGTAGATTGTTGTGAGTGTTGAGTAGGTGGTGTGTGTGTAGGTTGTTGTGAGTGTAGAGTAGGTGATGTGTGTAGGTTGTTGTGAGTGTTGAGTAGGTGGTGTGTGCGTAGATTGTTGTGAGTGTTGAGTAGGTGGTGTGTGTGTAGGTTGTTGTGAGTGTTGAGTAGGTGGTGTGTGTGTAGGTTGTTGTGAGTGTTGAGTAGGTTGTGTGTGTGTAGGTTGTTGTGAGTGTTGAGTAGTTGGTGTGTGTAGGGTTATTGTGAGTGTTGAGTAGGTGGTGTGTGTGTAGATTGTTGTGAGTGTTGAGTAGGTGATGTGTGTGTAGATTGTTGTGAGTGTTGAGTAAGTGGTGTGTGTAGGTTGTTATGAGTGTTGAGTAAGTGGTGTGTGTTTGTGTAGATTGTTGTGAGTGTTGAGTAGGTGGTGTGTGTGTGTAGATTGTTGTGAGTGTTGAGTAGGTGGTGTGTGTGTAGATTGTTGTGATTGTTGAGTAGGTGGTGTGTGTGTGTAGGTTGTTATGAGTGTTGAGTAGGTGGTGTGTGTAGGTTGTTGTGAGTGTTGAGTAGGTGGTGTGTGTATAGGTTGTTGTGAGTGTTGAGTAGGTGGTGTGTGTAGATTGTTGTGAGTGTTGAGTAGGTGGTGTGTGTAGATTGTTGTGAGTGTTGAGCAGGTGGTGTGTGTGTAGGCTGTTGTGAGTGTTGAGTAGGTGGTGTGTGTGTAGACTGTTGTGAGTGTTGAGAAGGTGGTGTGTGTATGTTGTTGTGAGTGTTGAGTAGGTGGTGTGTGTATAGGTTGTTGTGAGTGTTGAGTAGGTGGGGTGTGCAGTTGGTTGTGAGTGTTGAGTAGGTTGTGTGTATATTGTTGTGAGTGTTGAGTAGGTGGGGTGTCTAATTTGTTGTGAGTGTTGAGTAGGTTGTGTGTGTATATTGTTGTGAGTGTTGAGTAGGTGGGGTGTGCAGTTTGTTGTGAGTGTTGAGTAGGTTGTGTGTGTATATTGTTGTGAGTGTTGAGTAGGTGGGGTGTGTATATTGTTGTGAGTGTTGAGTAGGTTGTTTGTGTATTTTGTTGTGAGTGTTGAGTAGGTGGTGTTTGTGTGTAGGTTGTTGTGAGTGTTGAGTAGGTGGTGTGTGTAGTTTGTTGTGAGTGTTGAGTAGGTTGTGTGTGTAGTTTGTTGTGAGTGTTGAGTAGGTTGTGTGTGTATATTGTTGTGAGTGTTGAGTAGGTTGTGTGTGTAGGTTGTTGTGAGTGTTGAGTAGGTTGTGTGTGTAGTTTGTTGTGAATGTTGAGTAGGTTGTGTGTGTAGTTTGTTGTGAGTGTTGAGTAGGTTGTGTGTATATTTTTGTGAGTGTTGAGTAGGTGGTGTGTGTAGGTTGTTGTGAGTGTTGAGTAGGTTGTGTGTGTAGTTTGTTGTGATTGTTGAGTAGGTTGTGTGTGTATATTGTTGTGAGTGTTGAGTAGGTGGGGTGTGCAGTTTGTTGTGAATGTTGAGTAGGTTGTGTGTGTATATTGTTGTGAGTGTAGAGTAGGTGGGGTGTGCAGTTTGTTGTGAGTGTTGAGTAGGTTGTGTGTGTATATTGTTGTGAGTGTTGAGTAGGTGAGGTGTGTATATTGTTGTGAGTATTGAGTAGGTTGTGTGTGTATATTGTTGTGAGTGTTGAGTAGGTGGTGTTTGTGTGTAGGTTGTTGTGAGTGTTGAGTAGGTGGTGTGTGTAGTTTGTTGTGAGTGTTGAATAGGTTGTGTGTGTAGTTTGTTGTGAGTGTTGAGTAGGTTGTGTGTGTATATTGTTGTGAGTGTTGAGTAGGTGGTGTGTGTAGGTTGTTGTGAGTGTTGAGTAGGTTGTGTGTGTATATTGTTGTGAGTGTTGAGTTTGTTGTGTGTGTATATTGTTGTGAGTATTGAGTAGGTGGTGTGTGTAGGTTGTTGTGAGTGTTGAGTAGGTTGTGTGTGTAGTTTGTTGTGAGTGTTGAGTAGGTTGTGTGTGTATATTGTTGTGAGTGTTGAGTAGGTGGTGTGTGTAGGTTGTTGTGAGTGTTGAGTAGGTTGTGTGTGTAGTACACCACAAAAAGGGAGCTTCTAAGAAACATCAGAAAGAAACAACCGTCGACATTTTTCTGTCACAACATGAGAAGAGGAATGTTGCAATATTTGGTTACAACTGGCAAAATACAGGGAAATAGAGATCGGGGACGACAGAGAGAGAGAAGTTACTAGGTAACTTGGTATCGTGTCATGGAAAACAGTCAACAAAAGAATTGATACGATGCACGGTAGATTGTCAAAGGACAAGAGGTTGGGTTGGATCCCAACCACGGCTTCCGGTTCACCCAGCCTTTAATGGGTACCGGATTTTTTTTCTGGGAAAGTAAATCGGCACGGACGTAATACCGACCACATTACCACAAAAATCATGTGCTGAAGGTCTGTAAAATGTATGGTCACTAACACCATATCCCTATACACCACTTGCCGTGACGGGGGTATTTTAATTTTTTTTTTTTTAACGGTAGATACTGGATGGACAAGATCGCCTAAGCAACCGGGTGGCACATGATGATTCCACATTTTGTTTATTTTATACAATATTGATATCTTTTAAGATCTTTAACCTGCCTATGTATCACAACATATAATTAATCTACAGGTACACGGTAACAACTTACTGTAGGTTATACTCGATAAAGATATAAAGCAACTTACCTGCAAGCTGGATCTCCCTGCAATGGCCCGTCAACAGAAAGTAACCCGCTAGCTTTCATCGGGCCGCGGTTTTCCAGGAAAACCTGGTTTTACCACTGACGTGTAAATGTAGGTCAGAACTTGTCCTCGAGAAACAGTCACGAGGGGCGAACGTGAATGTTGATTAGACCTGGTTAAGGAGTCAGGGGCGGTGAAGTCCCTCGTGGTGTATGTACATGGTTAGGGTTATCTGATAGTCAGAAGTTAACTCCAGAAGCCTGGAGCAAGTTCTAACCGGTCGGTCATCTATGGAAGAACCAGGCCGTTGTACATCACAATCTAGTTTAAGGTCAAACCCCTAGCTGGTCGACGCGATCAATGTGAATCGTCATCAAACCTATCATAGGCTGTCATCAGATACATCATTGGCTAACTGTCTTCAAATCTGTCTTTGGCTAACTATCATCATATATATATCATTGGCTAACTATCATATATATATATGGAAAGTGATGTCATTATCTTAGAAAGTGATGTCATGATCTTAGAAAGTGATGTCATGATCTTAGAAAGTGATGTCATGATCTTAGAAAGTGATGTCATGATCTTAGAAACGATGTCATGATCTTAGAAAGTGATGTTCTGATCTTGGAAAGTGATGTCATGATCTTGGAAAGTGATGTTATGATCTTGGAAAGTGATGTCATTATCTTAGAAAGTGATGTAATGATCTTGGATAGTGGTGTCATGATCATGGATAGTGATGTCATGATCTTAGAAAGTGATGTCATGATCAAGGAAAGTGATGTCATGATCTTGGAAAGTGATGTCATGATCTTAGAAAGTGATGTCATGATCTTAGAAAGTGATGTCATGATCTTGGATAGTGATGTCATGATCTTGGTTAGTGATGTCATGATCTTGGAAAGTGATGTCATGATTTTGGAAAGTGATGTCATGATCTTGGAAAGTGATGTCATGATCTTAGAAAGTGATGTCATGATCTTATAAAGTGATGTCATGATCTTAGAAAGTGATGTCATGATCTTAGAAAGTGATGTCATGATCTTAGAAAGTGATGTCATGATCTTGGAAAGTGATGTCATGATCTTAGAAAGTGATGTCATGATCTTAGAAAGTGATGTCATGATCTTAGAAAGTGATGTCATGATCTTGGAAAGTGATGTCATGATCTTAGAAAGTGATGTCATGATCTTAGAAAGTGATGTCATGATCTTAGAAAGTGATGTCATGATCTTGGAAAGTGATGTCATGATCTTAGAAAGTGATGTCATGATCTTAGAAAGTGATGTCATGATCTTAGAAAGTGATGTCATGATCTTAGAAAGTGATGTCATGATCTTAGAAAGTGATGTCATGATCTTAGAAAGTGATGTCATGATGTTAGAAAGTGATGTCATGATCTTAGAAAGTGATGTCATGATCTTAGAAAGTGATGTCATGATCTTGGAAAGTGATGTCATTATCTAGAAAGTGATGTAATGATCTGGATAGTGGTGTCATGATCATGGATAGTGATGTCATGATCTTAGAAAGTGATGTCATGATCAAGGAAAGTGATGTCATGATCTTGGAAAGTGATGTCATGATCTTAGAAAGTGATGTCATGATCTTAGAAAGTGATGTCATGATCTTGGATAGTGATGTCATGATCTTGGTTAGTGATGTCATGATCTGGAAAGTGATGTCATGATTTTGGAAAGTGATGTCATGATCTTGGAAAGTGATGTCATGATCTTAGAAAGTGATGTCATGATCTATAAAGTGATGTCATGATCTAGAAAGTGATGTCATGATCTTAGAAAGTGATGTCATGATCTTAGAAAGTGATGTCATGATCTTGGAAAGTGATGTCATGATCTTAGAAAGTGATGTCATGATCTTAGAAAGTGATGTCATGATCTTAGAAAGTGATGTCATGATCTTGGAAAGTGATGTCATGATCTTAGAAAGTGATGTCATGATCTTAGAAAGTGATGTCATGATCTTAGAAAGTGATGTCATGATCTTGGAAAGTGATGTCATGATCTTAGAAAGTGATGTCATGATCTTAGAAAGTGATGTCATGATCTTAGAAAGTGATGTCATGATCTTAGAAAGTGATGTCATGATCTTAGAAAGTGATGTCATGATCTTAGAAAGTGATGTCATGATGTTAGAAAGTGATGTCATGATCTTAGAAGTGATGTCATGATCTTAGAAAGTGATGTCATGATCTTGGAAAGTGATGCCGTGAGTAGAAGATAGCATGCTAGGAGGAAAGTGATGCCGTGAGTAGAAGATAGCATGCTAGGAGGAAAGTGATGCCGTGAGTAGAAGATAGCATGCTAGGAGGAAAGTGATGCCGTGAGTAGAAGATAGCATGCTAGGAGGAAAGTGATGCCGTTAGTAGAAGATAACATGCTAGGAGGAAAGTGATGCCGTTAGTAGAAGATAACATGCTAGGAGGAAAGTGATGCCGTGAGTAGAAGATAGCATGCTAGGAGGAAAGTGATGCCTTGAGTAGAAGATAGCATGCTAGGAGGAAAGTGATGCCGTTAGTAGAAGATAACATGCTAGGAGGAAAGTGATGCCGTGAGTAGAAGATAGCATGCTAGGAGGAAAGTGATGCCGTGAGTAGAAGATAGCATGCTAGGAGGAAAGTGATGCCGTGAGTAGAAGATAGCATGCTAGGAGGATAGTGATGCCGTGAGTAGAAGATAGCAGGCTAGGAGGATAGTGATGCCGTGAGTAGAAGATAGCAGGCTAGGAGGATAGTGATGCCGTGAGTAGAAGATAGCAGGCTAGGAGGATAGTGATGCCGTGAGTAGAAGATAGCAGGCTAGGAGGATAGTGATGCCGTGAGTAGAAGATAGCATGCTAGGAGGATAGTGATGCCGTGAGTAGAAGATAGCAGGCTAGGAGGATAGTGATGCCGTGAGTAGAAGATAGCATGCTAGGAGGATAGTGATGCCGTGAGTAGAAGATAGCAGGCTAGGAGGATAGTGATGCCGTGAGTAGAAGATAGCAGGCTAGGAGGATAGTGATGCCGTGAGTAGAAGATAGCAGGCTAGGAGGATAGTGATGCCGTGAGTAGAAGATAGCAGGCTAGGAGGATAGTGATGCCGTGAGTAGAAGATAGCAGGCTAGGAGGATAGTGATGCCGTGAGTAGAAGATAGCAGGCTAGGAGGATAGTGATGCCGTGAGTAGAAGATAGCAGGCTAGGAGGATAGTGATGCCGTGAGTAGAAGATAGCAGGCTAGGAGGATAGTGATGCCGTGAGTAGAAGATAGCAGGCTAGGAGGATAGTGATGCCGTGAGTAGAAGATAGCAGGCTAGGAGGATAGTGATGCCGTGAGTAGAAGATAGCAGGCTAGGAGGATAGTGATGCCGTGAGTAAATGTAATAACCTGATAAGAACAATGTATGAAGGAATGAAATGTAGTGTGGTGCATGAAGGACAGCTTACAGAAGCATTCGAAATAAGAACAGGAGTAAGGCAGGGATGCCTTCTGTCTCCATTTCTCTTTCTACTGGCCATAGATTGGATTATAAAAATAACTCAAAACAACAGAAATGGAATCCAGTGGTCACTGACCAAGCAACTTGATGATTTAGACTTTGCTGATGACATAGCTCTCCTATCACACAGCCATCAACAGATGCAGGATAAAATGAGCATACTTGATGAGAGATCACAACAGATGGGACTGAAGATTATTAGAGATAAGACCAACATTATGAGAATTAATACAGTTGGCAATAACCAAATAAAACTAGGAGAAATACCTCTACGAGACGTACAATCTTACATATATCTGGGCAGTAATATAGATAAAGAGGAAGGGACAGAGAATGATAACAAAATAATTATATCAAAATCATCATCATCGAGTGCCGTCTCCGCAACGAAGGTTGGCTACCATGGAGCGCCATTCTGCTCTGTCTCTTGCTTTGATAGTACAGGTTGTCATAGGCTGATTTGTCCATCTTTTGATGTTACTCGTCCATGTTAGTCTCGGTCTGCCTCTGCCTCTTTTACCTTGTATTTTCCCCTCCAGGATTACTTTTCGTAGGCCGCTGTGTCTTTAATATGGCCCAAAAATCGCATTTGTTTTGTTTGAATTGTGTTTAGTAGCTCTATTTTTATTTTAATTATATCAAAACCAAGAGAATTATTCGTTGCACGGAAAACGTATGGAAATGGAAATCCAAAGAAATTATGTTAAATAAAATATTTAAAAAAAAATATAAAACTTTACTGTTAAATCAGTCCTATTATATGGCTGTGAACTATGGAGAGCAACAAAAATGACAATCTCGAAGACACGGACCTTCATTAATGGATCCTAATAACGAAAAAAGTAAAGTACCCCCAGTCACGCCAAGTGGTGTATAGGGAATATGGTGTTTGTGACCATAAATTTTACAGACCTTCGGCACATGATTTTTGGGGTAATGCGGTCGGTATTACGACCGTGCCGCTTTACTTTCCCAGAAAAAAATCCGGTACCCATGAAAGGCTGGGTGAACCCGGAAGCCGTCGGTTTGGATCGAACCCTACCTCTTGTCCTTTGAAGTCCAGTTCACTAAATTAATGGATCCTTGAACAGAATAAAATTATGGAAATGGCAGGACAAAATCACTAAAGTGGAGTTAAGGAAAAGTATGAGTCAAATACCAGGGGACAAAGAGATACAGCGACGACGATGGCGCTGGATAGGACACACATAGCTGAAGCCAACTGAGAGTATTACACAACAAATCCTTCTATTTTTTAATCCCTAGGGGAAGAAACACTGAGGAAGACCAAAATATTGTTGTAGAAGAAAGGTGGGAGCAGAGATGAAGGTGATGGGGAAGACACGGAATGATTTAAAAGAATGGCAAGAAACAGAACGACTTGGAAAGTGTTTGTTGAAGACCTATGCTCCACCGGGAGCTGAAGTGTTTGTTGAAGACCTATGCTCCACCGGGAGCTGAAAGTGTTTGTTGAAGACCTATGCACCACAGGAAGCTGAAAGTGTTTGGTGAAGACCTATGCTCCACCGGGAGCTGAAAGTGTTTGTTGAAGACCTATGCACCACAGGAAGCTGAAAGTGTTTGGTGAAGACCTATGCTCCACCGGGAGCTGAAAGTGTTTGTTGAAGACCTATGCACCACGGGAAGCTGAAAGTGTTTGTTGAAGACCTATGCTCCACCGGGAGCTGAAAGTGTTTGTTGAAGACCTATGCTCCACCGGGAGCTGAAAGTGTTTGTTGAAGACCTATGCTCCACCGGGAGCTGAAAGTGTTTGTTGAAGACCTATGCACCACGGGAAGCTGAAAGTGTTTGTTGAAGACCTATGCTCCACCGGGAGCTGAAATTGTTTGTTAAAGACCTATGCACCACAGGAAGCTGAAAGTGTTTGTTGAAGACTATGCTCCACAGGGAGCTGAAAGTGTTTGTTGAAGACCTATGCTCCACCGGGAGCTGAAAGTGTTTGTTGAAGACCTATGCACCACAGGAAGCTGAAAGTGTTTGTTGAAGACCTATGCTCCACAGGAAGCTGAAAGTGTTTGTTGAAGACCTATGCTCCACAGGGAGCTGAAAGCGTTTGTTGGAGACCTTTGCTCCACAGGGAGCTGAAAGCGTTTGTTGGAGACCTTTGCTCCACAGGGAGCTGAAAGCGTTTGTTGGAGACCTTTGCTCCACAGGGAACTGAAAGCGTTTGTTGAAGACCTATGCTCCACATGGAGCTGAATGTGTTTGTTGTAAAACTATGCTCCACGGGGAGCTGAAAGTGTTTGTTTTGAGGCCTAAGCTCCACAGGGAGCTGAAAGGAAGAAGTCTATTTATTAGTTTGTCTCCAGAAGTAACGATACAGCTGAAATAGGAAAGGAATAAGAGTACACAGTGTGAGATCGATGATTAAGGGTTGTCAAAGGGTTGTCAAAGGGTTGTCAATATTTGTCCCAGAAGTTGCCAAATGTGCTTGAGGATCTTACAAGTAGAGTCAAAGAGGAGTGGTTGATGTGGAGAAAGTGGACACTGGATGAAGGAAGAACGTGATGGACAGAAAGGAAAGAATATCTTTTTGTTAATGGTAGAGGTCGACCTAGAGACACATTAAAATAACATTAAAGAGAGAGGCAATAACAACAGGCACCAGCTCCACCGCAGAGATTGAGCAGCTCATCCAGAAGAGAGCCGTGTGGCGAGGTACACAGCTGGTGCTAGGTCTGACAGTTGAAAGGTCGTCGGACACAAGGTCTGACAGTTGAAAGGTCGTCGGACACAAGGTCTGACAGTTGAAAGGTCGTCGGACACAAGGTCTGACAGTTGAAAGGTCGTCAGACACAAGGTCTGACAGTTGAAAGGTCGTCAGACACAAGGTCTGACAGTTGAAAGGTCGTCAGACACAAGGTCTGACAGTTGAAAGGTCGTCAGACACAAGGTCTGACAGTTGAAAGGTCGTCAGACACAAGGTCTGACAGTTGAAAGGTCGTCAGACACAAGGTCTGGAATGTCTGGCCTAATGTAACGTCTTCGGCTCATGAGGACAATAGACAGACAGATAAACAGATAGAGAGACAGACAGACAGACAGAAAGACAGACAGACAGAAATGATAGACAGACAGAAAGACAGACAGACAGACAGAACGGATAGACAGACAGACAGACAGGATAGACAGACAGACAGACAGAAAGACAGGATAGACAGACAGAAAGACAGGATAGACAGACAGAAAGACAGGATAGACAGACAGAAAGACAGGATAGACAGACAGACAGAAAGACAGGATAGACAGACAGACAGACAGGATAGACAGACAGACAGACACACAGAAAGACAGGATAGACAGACAGATAGATAGATAGATAGATAGATAGAAAACGTACAAAACATTACACATGGTTTGTCCAAATTATGCCAAACTGCATCATCCTAGTTGTAGCTTAATTATGGGGCCCCCCTGACAGTTTTATAGAACATAAACTTGTGAGCCACCACTAACAGTCTTATGAATATAAACTTGTGGACCGCCCCTGACAGTCTTATTGAACATAAACTCGTGGACCGCCCCTGACAGTCTTATTGAATATAAACTTGTGGGCAGCCCCTGACAGTCCTATGAACATTAACTTGTGAGCCGCCCTGACAGTCTTATTGAATATAAACTTGTGGGCAGCCCCTGACAGTCTTATTGAACATGAACTTGTGGGCCGCCCCTGACGGTCTTATTGAACATAAACTTGTGAGCCGCCCCTGACAGTCTTATTGAACATAAACTTGTGAGCCGCCCCTGACGGTCTTATTGAACATTAACTTGTGAGCCGCCCCTGACAGTCTTATTGAACATAAACTTGTGAGCCGCCCCTGACGGTCTTATTGAACATGAACTTGTGGGCCGCCCCTGACGGTCTTATTGAACATAAACTTGTGAGCCGCCCCTGACGGTCTTATTGAACATAAACTTGTGGGCCGCCCCTGACGGTCTTATTGAACATAAACATGTGGGCCGCCCCTGACGGTCTTATTGAACATAAACTTGTGGGCCGCCCCTGACAGTCTTTTTGAACATAAACTTGTGGGCCGCCACTGACGGTCTTATTGAACATAAACTTGTGGGCCGCCCCTGACAGTCATATTGAACATAAACTTGTGGACCGCCCCTGACAGTCTTATTGAACATAAACTTGTCGGCCGCCCCTGATGGTCTTATTGAACATAAACTTGTGGGCCGCCCTGACGGTCTTATTGAACATAAACTTGTGGGCCGCCCCTGACGGTCTTATTGATTATAAACTTGTGGGCCGCCCCTGACAGTCTTATTGAACATAAACTTGTGGGCCGCCCCTGACAGTCTTATTGAACATAAACTTGTGGGCCGCCCCTGACAGTCTTATTGAACATAAACTTGTGGGCCGCCCCTGACAGTCTTATTGAACATAAACTTGTGGGCCGCCCCTGACAGTCTTATTGAACATAAACTTGTGGGCCGCCCCTGACAGTCTTATTGAACATAAACTTGTGGGCCGCCCCTGACAGTCTTATTGAACATAAACTTGTGGGCCGCCCTGACAGTCTTATTGAACATAAACTTGTGGGCCGCCCCTGACAGTCTTATTGAACATAAACTTGTGGGCGCCCCTGACAGTCTTATTGAACATAAACTTGTGTCTGTCACTAGACAAAGATTATACTTTTAGCGCCACATCTTATCAGCGCCTCACCTTGACAGCGCCCCACTCGGCTACATATTGTTTGACAACCAACCACAACTAGCCTTCAATGTCAAAGTGACTAATCTGAGGCCCTGAAAGGACCGAAACAAATAGTTTGTTTACTCCAACAGTGACTCAGGTACAGTACACAAATACTACGAGGTGTCCCAAAAACCACAAACCAGACAATAAATCACAATAACACCACAGTTATGTCCATGTTTCGCTGTCTTATATCAAATGATGTGGCCCGTACCATGTATCTTGTTTGATATTGTAGGGGAGTCAAGTATTAAACTGCTGTGTTGCAATAAGCATGTCTTTTGGTTTGTGGTCGGTTTTCTTGCTTGCCGTTATCTACCTTAACTATACAGTCTTAACTTATGGATATTGATCATGGACAGTAGGACAACAGAGAAGAAAATCACTGGAGTCTGTAGAAATGTGGTTTTACAGAAGAATGTTGAGAATACCATGGACAGCTAAAGAGAGTAATGAAAACATTATGAAAGAGGCCAAAGCAAAAAGAGAGCTAATATTAGGAAGAAACAATCATCATTTTTTGGCCATGTAATGAGATGGGAACATCTGGAATATATTGTAACAACTAGGAAAATGAGGGACGAAGAGATAGAGGGAAGCAAAGAGAAAAAATACCAGACAGCTTAAGAGAATGGCTTGGCAGAAGGTCAACTACAGGAATGATAAATAGCTGTCGAGATTGAAAGTTGTGGACAGACATGATCACCTACGCCAGCAGGCATGGCGCTTGATGATGATGATGATTATCTACCTTCCGCAATTCTGTTAGTCAAGTACCTATTTTTTCTCTCTCTGCACACTAGAAAATGTCGAGCTATATCGCAGCCACATTAACTCACCGCCACTCCACCTCGCTACCACTTCGTTAACTGATGCTAGCCATCAAACCTCGGTCAACAGCATCAACATTCTGCTCCAAGCTAACTCTACCTACCTCAACATAGGAGTTATCTTTCAGTAATAAATGTTTATACTTTACTAATAAATGTATATTGTACTAATGTTTATAATTTACTAACATATTTTATATATTTACTAACAAATGTTATATTTTACTAACCCATGTTTATAATTTATTAACAAATGTTCATATTTTACTAACAAATGTTTATAATTTACTAACAAATGTTCATATTTTACTAACAAATGTTTATAATTTACTAACAAATGTTCATATTTTACTAATAAATGTTTGTATTTAACTAGTAAATGAATATATTTTACAAGTGTATGTTTATATTTTACTGAAAAAAAATGTTATATTTCACAAATAACTCTTCATTTATTTAATAATAAATATTTATATTTTACTATAAATGTTTATATTTAACTATTTAATGTTTAACCAAAAGATGTTTATATTTTAGTTATAAATGTTTATATTTTACTTATAAATGTTTATACAGTAAAGTCTCGATTATGCGGTACTCAATAATCCGGAATTCTCAATTTAACGGACTTTTTTTTTTTAATTATTATAGGGAGAAAGCTTGAATCATGTTTTGTTCAGTTAAATTAAATGCCTTTATCCGGAAATCGAAAACGCTACAACACGGTTTGTGCGCTGCGCTTACTTCTACAGGCTCTATCATTACACAATATTGCGTTTACAATAGTGTATTTGCAGTAATATACTTCAAATAGGAGCGAACATATTTTATTCAATCCAGACATTGTGTCTCCAAATATTCCAAGTAAAAGAGACAGACAGTCTATATCTTCACTTTTTCCCCCGACTAAATGTTTTTGTCGGGAAATCTTAGTCGTGCCAAAAACACTTATCTACATGATTTTACAAATTTGCTTAATTTTCTCATAGCCTGCTTTAGATCTAAAGTTGGTCATGAATTTGTCAAAAATATGGCGTTTGACAGTCTGACCGAACATTAGAAGCAGACGTATTGTTTGTGAAAATTGAAGAGCCCATAACTTTGATGATTATAAATCAAAGGTTGAGCAGCCGGCGTGCAGTGACATAGAGATGGTGAGAAGAAAGGGGGAGGGGTTCAAAAATTACCGACTGGAAATTCAAAAAGAGTAAGATACAGAGTTTGACGTTAGTTTGTCTCAGACATTTGTGCAAGCTGAAATTCGTTCCATCAGTATAAATTATACATGATATGCTATAAACGCATGTGTGCATACTTTTTAACGGAATACATATTTGTGTTAAATAATGGCCTCTGCGAGTGCAGACCACACCTCAATTTCCCGCAAAGGTAAACGCAAGCGAACTGTATTGACACTGAACCAGAAGATTGAAATCGCTAGTAGACTTGAAAAAGGCGTTAATCGCAACGTTTTGATGACTGAATTTGGCATAGCCTCTTCAACATTATATGACATACGAAATCAAAAAGATGAGTTGTTTAAGTTTGCGTCGGAGTCTGAAAGCAGCAACAATATACACCAGAGACGAAGTATGAAACGGCCAAAATTGGAAAAACTCGACGACGTCCTTTATGTGTGGTTTTTAGAAAGAAGAAGAAAAGGAATGCCAATATCAGGACCCATGTTGATAGAGAAAGCTAGTGAATGTCACACGAATTGAAATATTTCTGAGCATTGCAATTTTTCAATCATGTTTTTTTCATAAATTTTGAGTTTGGTTTTCTTACTCTCGATTATCCAGAAAAATTCAATTATCCAGAATGGGTTCTTCCCCGAGCATTCCGGATAATCGAGACTTTACTGTATTTTACTTATAAATGTTTATATTTTACTTAAAATGTGTTTATATCTTACTAATTTTAAAAACGTATATAATACATCAACATGAGTTTATTTCTCCTAACATACACTTGTCTGTATGATGGCAAGTTTTGGCCAACGTTGTTATGTTTCTGTTTGACCCACATTTGTTGAAGCTGGGAGGGTCAAGGTTCCTGGTACAACAACACACCACAGCCAACCATAGACCTGCTATCTATAGCTGGCTGTGGACAGACACGGGAAATAACGTTTTCCTAGAAATGGTAACGCTCGCGCTTGATTTCTCGAAAATCGGGGAAGTTTCTGATTCGTCATTTCTGGTAAAAGTGGGTTTACGATTATACGAGGTTTTCGTGAATGTGGTGGCAGCTGCAAGAATTTATGGATGTTTGTGGTTAGTAGATGGTGTGTGTGTGGGTATGTTGGAGTTGAAGGGAGTGTTTGGGTTATGTTGAGGGGAGTGTTTGGGTAATGTTGGAGTTGAGGGAAGTGTTTGGGTTATGTTGGAGTTGAGGGGAGTGTTGAGTTATGTTGGAGTGGAGGGAAGTGTTTGAGTTATGTTGGAGTTGAGGGAGTGTTTGGGTTATGTTGGAGTTGAGGGCAATGTTTGAATTATGTTGAGGGCAGTGTTTGGGTTATGTTGAGGGCAGTGTTTGGGATTTGTTGAGGGCAGTGTTTGGGTTACGTTGGAGTTGAAGGGAGTGTTAGAGTTATGTTGAGGAAGTGTTTGGGTTATGTTGAGGGCAGTTTTTGGATTATGTTGAGGGCAGTGTTTGAGTTATGTTGAGTGCATTGTTTGGGTTATGTTGAGTGCAGTGTTTGGGTTTTGTTGAGGGTAGTGTTTGGGTTATGTTGAAGGCAATGTTTGGGTTATGTTGGAGTTGAAGGGAGTGTTAGAGCTATGTTGAAGGGAGGGTTTGGGATATGTTGGAGTTGAGGGGATTGTTTGGGTAATGTTGGAGTTGTGGGGAGTGTTGGGTTATATTGAGGGGAGTGTTTGGTTATGTTGAAGTTGAAGAGAGTGTTCAAGTTATATTGAGGGGAGTGTTAGAGTTATGTTGAGGGGAGTTTTTGGTTATGTTGAAGTTGAGGGGAGTGTTAGAATTATGTTGAGGGCAGTGTTTGGGTTATTTCGAGGAGAGTGTTTGGGTTATTTTGAGGGGATTGTTTGGGTACTGTTGGAGTTGAGGGGAGTGTTTGGGTTATGTTGGAGTTGAGGAGAGTGTTTGGGTTATTTTGAGGGGAGTGTTTGGGTTATTTTGAGGGGAGTGTTTGGGTTATGTTGAGGGGAATGTTTGGGTTATGTTGGGGTAGTGTTTGGGTTATTTTGGAGGTGATTGAAGTGTTTTAGTTATGCTGAGGATGTGTTTGGGTTATGTTGGAGTTAAGGGGAGTGTTTGGGTTATGATGAAGGAGTGTTTGTGTAATATTGAGTGGAGTGTTTGAGTTATGTTGATGGGAGTGTTTGGGTAATGTTGAGTGGAGTGTTTGGGTTATGTTGAGGGGAGTGTTTGGGTTATGTTGAACGGAGTGTTTGTGTTAGATTGAGGGGAGTGTTTGGGTTCGGTTGAGGGGAGTGTTTGGGTAATTTTGAGGTGAGTCTTTTGGTTATGTTGGAGTTAATGGAGTTTAGTGGTATTCCAACGTCCCCAGGTGGATGAAGTATGTCAGTGGTGTCCCAACAACCTCCAGGTTGATGAAGTCTTTCAGTGGTGCCCCAACCACCCCCAGGTTGATGACGTCTGTCAGTGGTGCCCCAACGACCTCCAGGTTGATGACGTCTGTCAGTGGTGCCCCAACCACCCCAGGTTGATGACGTCTGTCAGTGGTGCCCCAACCACCCCCAGGTTGATGACGTCTGTCAGTGGTGCCCCAACCACCCCCAGGTTGATGACGTCTGTCAGTGGTGCCCCAACCACCCCCAGGTTGATGACGTCTGTCAGTGGTGCCCCAACCACCCCCAGGTTGATGACGTCTGTCAGTGGTGCCCCAACCACCCCCAGGTTGATGACGTCTGTCAGTGGTGCCCCAACCACCCCCAGGTTCATGACGTCTGTCAGTGGTGCCCCAACCACCCCCAGGTTGATGACGTCTGTCAGTGGTGCCCCAACCACCCCCAGGTTGATGACGTCTGTCAGTGGTGCCCCAACCACCCCCAGGCTGATGACGTCTGTCAGTGGTGCCCCAACCACCCCCAGGTTGATGAAGTCTGTCAGTGGTGCCCCAACCACCCCCAGGTTGATGAAGTCTGTCAGTGGTGCCCAACCACCCCCAGGTTGATGACGTCTGTCAGTGGTGCCCCAACCACCCCCAGGTTAATGAAGTCTGTCAGTGGTGCCCCAACCACCCCCAGGTTGATTACGTCTGTGATTGGTGCCCCAACCACCCCCAGGTTGATGACGTCTGTCAGTGGTGCCCCAACCACCCCCAGGTTGATGACGTCTGTCAGTGGTGCCCCAACCACCCCCAGGTTGATGACGTCTGTCAGTGGTGCCCCAACCACCCCCAGGTTGATGAAGTCTGTCAGTGGTGCCCCAACCACCCCCAGGTTGATGACGTCTGTCAGTGGTGCCCCAACCACCCCCAGGTTGATGACGTCTGTCAGTGGTGCCCCAACCACCCCCAGGTTAATGAAGTCTGTCAGTGGTGCCCCAACCACCCCCAGGTTGATGACGTCTGTCAGTGGTGCCCCAACCACCCCCAGGTTGATGACGTCTGTCAGTGGTGCCCCAACCACCCCCAGGTTGATGACGTCTGTCAGTGGTGCCCCAACCACCCCAGGTTGATGACGTCTGTCAGTGGTGCCCCAACCACCCCCAGGTTGATGAAGTCTGTCAGTGGTGCCCCAACCACCCCCAGGTTGATGACGTCTGTCAGTGGTGCCCCAACCACCCCCAGGTTGATGACGTCTGTCAGTGGTGCCCCAACCACCCCCAGGTTGATGACGTCTGTCAGTGGTGCACCAACGTCCCCCCAGTTTTTTTAATGAAGAACAAACCTACAAAATGCCACTATTTTTCTTCCTTGGTCCACTCGACTTCTCGTTATCGTTAAATATGCATTAAGTGGGCCTAAGTGATCGCTTGTCGTGTTTTCTAGCACGCTGTGATGTTGCCAAGTTCACCACTACTAGGTGGAGTAGAGTCTTGATCAATTCTGGTTTGCTCATCCTGAGTCAAGCAGCAATCTTGCTAACCAACCACAGCCCGACGCAATATGTGGTCGTGGTCCAACTAATTAACTAAATATATAACCAATTGAATACATGAATTAACTCATTAAATGTATTAAATAACAAATTACGTTAATTAACAAACTCAGTAAATAACTAACTATCTGAATTATTAAATATCTGGTCTATTAACTCAATAATAAAATATATGATCCACTGACTCTCATAAATAATAAAATATTTGATCTACTGACTCTTATAATCAAATAACTACTCTACTGACTTGTAAATGATGAAATAACTACTCTACTGACTCTGGTAAATGATGAAATAACTACTCTACTGACTCTGGTAAATGATGAAATAACTACTCTAATGACTCTGGTAAATGATGAAATAACTACTCTACTGACTCTGGTAAATGATGAAATAACTACTCTACTGACTCTGGTAAATGATGAAATAACTACTCTACTGACTCTGGTAAATGATGAAATAACTACTCTACTGACTCTGGTAAATGATGAAATAACTACTCTACTGACTCTGGTAAATGATGAAATAACTACTCTACTGACTCTGGTAAATGCTGAAATAACTACTCTACTGACTCTGGTAAATGATGAAATAACTACTCTACTGACTCTTGTAAATGCTGAAATAACTACTCTACTGACTCTGGTAAATGATGAAATAACTACTCTACTGACTCTTGTAAATGATGAAATAACTACTCTACTGACTCTGGTAAATGATGAAATAACTACTCTACTGACTCTTGTAAATGATGAAATAACTACTCTACTGACTCTGGTAAATGATGAAATAACTACTCTACTGACTCTGGTAAATGATGAAATAACTACTCTACTGACTCTGGTAAATGATGAAATAACTACTCTACTGACTCTGGTAAATGATGAAATAACTACTCTACTGACTCTTGTAAATGATACAATTGCTGATCGATTGACTCTTGTAAATTATTATATTTTTGTCCCTGGCTAAGCTAGCGACTACTTCTCCCCATCGATGACTCTTATAGGACGCTGTGCAGGCGTAGGTGCGTCGTGTCGTAAATTCTACCTATTGTCCTTTCGAGCCGTAGCCAGCCCATAGGGCATAGACCCAGATACTCTTTCTCTTATCTAAATTTTGTATTCTAGCAGTTTTCAATTCTTGTAAAGATCTTTTATCAAATCTCGGCATTCTCAATTCTCTGTTCTGTGCAAGCAGCTCTATCTCATTGAGGGAGCCGATTCCTGCTGCTCTTGCCTCTCTCATCAATGTTCTTCTCAGTGTCTCTCTGGGTCGGCCTCTTTTCCTTTTACCTCATGTCGTGGGTTACAGCAAGATATTCTTTTTAAACCTTTCACTCCAACACATCCGACTTCAGCACTGTTTTTGAGTACCGCATTGCCTTCCCTCTTTCGCTCGGCCAGACTGGACTGGGTATTCTGTTTCTGGGAGCACCACGAAGAGGTGGAGTATTATTCTTCATACCTCTGGTCCACAGATCATGACGAAAACAGTTAGCTGTGATTACAGGCAGTTTCAGCCCTGGTGATAGCAGATATCTTCTTCCCAGTCAAGTGGTAGAATATGTGATCGACCGACTCAATCACTAGCAGTTTGTGCATGATCGCGTTGACCTTCATTCTTGGACCTTCTGGAGCGATGAGACAGCATCAACACCTCCTATAACTCTCTGATATCTCAACCTCTCTGAAGACTTTCGTTGTGCGCTTTCGGCGTCGAGATCTAAAGACATCGATGGATCTCTAGATCTGTGTTCGCCATTTCTTGTTGTTAACATTCTTCTCAACTAAGAATAGCAAAATGTTACGTCTTCTCAGCATTCCTATATGGTGCAGAAACATGGACATTAGACAAGAAAACAGAACAGAGAATGGAAGCCTTTGAAATGTGAATATATAGAAGAATAGGTAGAATTGGATGGAAGGAAAGAAAACAAACGATGAAGTTTTAAAACAACTAAAAATGAAAAGAGAACTACTAAACACAATTCAAACAAGACAAATACGATTTTTGGGGCTTGTTAAAAGACACAACAGCCTACTAAAAGTAATCCTGGAGGGAAAATACAAGGTAAAAGAGGCAGAGGTAGACCAAGATTAACATGGACGAGTAAAATCAAAAGATGGACAAGTCAGCCTATGACAACCTGCACCATCAAAGCAAGAGACAGAGCAGAATGGCGCTCCATGGTAGCTAACCTTCATTGCGGAGATGGCACTCGATGATGATGAACTTTCTTTCACGACCGAGGTCCACTATAACATCCCTCACTTCCACGCAAGCTCCCTTTATACTATTTCTCTCTTTACTGTCTCCCTCCCTCTCTCTCTCTCTCTCTCTCTCTCTAACCTTTTCTCTCTGTCCCTCTAATTCTCTTGGTCTCTCCCTGTTTAAAGTCAAGAGCCCCCGTCACGCAAACTGACGTATAGGGAATATGGTGTTAGTGACCATCATTTTTACAGACCTTCAGCACATGAATTGTGGGTAATGTGGTCAGTATTACGCCCGTGCTGCTTTACTTTTCCAGAAAAAATTCGGTACCCATTTAAATCCTTAGTGAACCCGGAAGCCGTCGGTTGGGATGGAACCCTACCTCTTGTCCTGTCCTTGTTTAAGATTCCTTTACTCCACTCGCTCAGAATGATCATCTTCTTCTTTTCTCTTCTCACTGATACCTAAAAGGTGTTGTGTTTATATCATTTGTCGTTCTTGAGCTGCTCGAACTGTCTGAATTAGTGATTTTCCTTTGTTGTTACATGTCTCTGTCACTGCATCTATCCATCTTCTTTTCTCTTTCTCACTGATACCTAAAAGGTGTTGTGGTTTATATCATTTGTCGTTCTTGAGCTGCTCGAACTGTCTGAATTAGTGATTTTCCTTTGTTGTTACATGTCTCTGTCACTGCATCTATCCATCTTCTTCTCTCTTCTCACTGATACCTAAAAGGTGTTGTGGTTTATATCATTTGTCGTTCTTGAGCTGCTCGAACTGTCTGAATTAGTGATTTTCCTTTGTTGTTACATGTCTCTGTCACTGCATCTATCCATCTTCTTTTCTCTTTTCTCACTGATACCTAAAAGGTGTTGTGGTTATATCATTTGTCGTTCTTGAGCTGCTCGAACTGTCTGAATTAGTGATTTTCCTTTGTTGTTACATGTCTCTGTCACTGCATCTATCCATCTTCTTCTTTTCTCTTTTCACTGATACCTAAAAGGTGTTGTGGTTTATATCATTTGTCGTTCTTGAGCTGCTCGAACTGTCTGAATTAGTGATTTTCCTTTGTTGTTACATGTCTCTGTCACTGCATCTATCCATCTTTTTCTTTTCTCTTTTCACTGATACCTAAAAGGTGTTGTGGTTATATCATTTGTCGTTCTTGAGCTGCTCGAACTGTCTGAATTAGTGATTTTCCTTTGTTGTTACATGTCTCTATCACTGCATCTATCCATCTTCTTCTTTTCTCTTTCTCACTGATACCTAAAAGTTGTTGTGGTTTATATCATTTGTCGTTCTTGAGCTGCTCGAATTGTCTGAATTAGTGATTTTCCTTTGTTGTTACATGTCTCTGTCACTGCATCTATCCATCTTCTTCTGGGTCTTCCTCTTGGTCTTTTTCCATGCATTCTCGAGAAGAACGCCCTTGATGGTGATTGGTGAGGATTCATTCTGACCAGGTGGCCCAACCATTTAAGTTGTTGCTGGCAGGATTTTCTTGTCAGAATGATCATTATAGTCAATCTCTCAATATCTGTCTGTCTGTCTATCTTGGTCTGTCTATCTTGGTCTGTCTATCTTTGTCTGTTTCTCCCTATTGCTCTCACTGACTCTAGATATATCCCATTGTCTCTTAGTCTCTCTTTGACTGTCACTGCCATTACTTGCTTCCCTTTATCTATGTAACTCCACGTCTCTGTGACTCTACATCAGCCTGTCTGCACATCTCTGTGACTCTACATCAGTCTGTCTGCACATCTATGTGACTCTACATCAGCCTGTCTGCACATCTCTGTGACTCTACATCAGCCTGTCTGCACATCTCTGTGACTCTACATCAGTCTGTCTGCACATCTCTGTGACTCTACATCAGCCTGTCTGCACATCTCTGTGACTCTACATCAGCCTGTCTGCACATCTCTGTGACTCTACATCAGCCTGTCTGCACATCTCTGTGACTCTACATCAGCCTGTCTGCACATCTATGTGACTCTACATCAGCCTGTCTGCACATCTCTGTGACTCTTCATCAGCCTGTCTGCACATCTATGTGACTCTACATCAGCCTGTCTGCACATCTCTGTGACTCTACATCAGCCTGTCTGCACATCTATGTGACTCTACATCAGTCTGTCTGCACATCTCTGTGACTCTACATCAGTCTGTCTGCACATCTCTGTGACTCTACATCAGCCTGTCTGCACATCTCTGTGACTCTACATCAGTCTGTCTGCACATCTCTGTGACTCTACATCAGTCTGTCTGCACATCTCTGTGACTCTACATCAGTCTGTCTGCACATCTCTGTGACTCTACACCAGTCTGTCTGCACATCTCTGTGACTCTACATCAGTCTATCTGCACATCTATGTGACTCTACATCAGTCTGTCTGCACATCTCTGTGACTCTACATCAGTCTGTCTGCACATCTCTGTGACTCTACATCAGTCTGTCTGCACATCTCTGTGACTCTACATCAGTCTGTCTGCACATCTCTGTGACTCTACACCAGTCTGTCTGCACATCTCTGTGACTCTACATCAGTCTATCTGCACATCTATGTGACTCTACATCAGTCTGTCTGCACATCTCTGTGACTCTACATCAGTCTGTCTGCACATCTCTGTGACTCTACATCCCTCTAACGATACCCTATTGCCATCTTCATTTCTCTCCACAGCCTCATGTTGTATCAACTCATTAACATCCTAATTTCACCGACTCTTCACCGACTCATCACCGACTCTTCACCGACTCATCACCGACTCATCACCGACTCATCACCGACTCTTCACCGACTCATCACCGACTCATCACCGACTCTTCACCGCCCACGTTTCACTTCTACCAGTTCAAGTTGCAACACATCTCATCATAAAATTCTTCACAAAATTATAACAAGAAACATAACAAATTTGTAAAACTATAACTTTAATATAATGCTGTTTGTGTTTTTTTTTTACAAAAAAAAAATGACAAAAATATCTACTGATTCCAATGTCAATTGTGTTTGTGTGAGCTGAAAGTGTTTGTTGAAGACCTATGCTCCACAGGGAGCTGAAAGTCATCAGTCGTTGCACGCTGTGCGCCATACTGAGGAGGTGATGTGAGCACCTATGGGACATGTTCGGAGTGCAATGATGATAACCCTCAAATAACTCAATAACTCAATAACTCAAGAATAATAGAAAACATGTTGGAAATATAATTCTTTGAAACAATAGATTGAAGTAGTATTTGCATATAACTTCCGCCTACTTGTAAGATCAAAGGTCAGTGAATCTATTTTTAGAGTGTACACAAATATTTCTGACAAGATAGATCTGAAGTTAAAACAATTTCTCGAGAACATCACACAAGCCAGTTATTGTTATTAATTCTTCATTTCTAGTTTCTGACATAATTTATATTCCATGCAATAAGTAGTTTGAATTTTGAACAACAAGCGCACGCACACACAGACACACACACGCACGCACACACACGCACGCACACACGCACACACACACACACACACACACACGCACACACACACACAACGTACCAGCTGAAACAATCTCCGTCAGTTTAATTATTTACCTCCAGTAATTCTTGTCAACAAAATAAACATAAACAAGAAATCAGTTGGAGACTTTCTCGTGTGCAATGTTCTATTTTTAGTCACTAGTGTTTATGCAACATCAGATACGACCTCTTGTCATCAATGTCCTTGAACTTTAGACGAAGCTTGTACGTTATTGTTGGAGGGGGAGGAGGGGGGAAGAGAAGTGAACATAACAACTAAAATGCCAGCAACATAACGCTGTGACAATTGTCTTTATCTTCAAACTGACGATTTCCTCTTCGCCTTCGTTTCATCTCACTGTTGATTTGATGACAATGGTAGGTTCTGTGTGTCTCATAGTTGGCACCTTAGCTGTAATTATGTCACTTTCGTCCCGGTATATCCAACACAGATAGCAATTTATCATGATGAGGCTGCAGTCCAAATAACAGACTTATCTGAGTTACAATTCAAGACATGGCACTGGATGTTAGTTATATTTTACCAAATTCCACTGGATATATGTTACAATTTACAACTTGGCACGTGATGTTAGTTACAGTCGACAACATTCCACTGAATATATGTTACAATTTATAACTTGGCACTTGATGTTAGTTACAGTCTACAACATTCCACTGGATATATGTTACAATTTATAACTTGGCACTTGATGTTAGTTACAGTCGACAACATTCCACTGAATATATGTTACAATTTATAACTTGGCACTTGATGTTAGTTACAGTCTACAACATTCCACTGAATATACGTTACAATTTACGACTTGGCACATGATAGTGTGGATAACGTGCTAGCCGGACACCGGCTCAGTTGTTACCGTTGAAGTCTGTCTAGAACATCTTGTTTCATCTCTCTCAGAAAGTTTACCACCCACGCATAGGCTGGCCCCTGTTTCACACAATAATCAAAGAAAGGCTGCAGCTCCCCAAGAAATGTCAACAACGATGTGAGGTTCGTGCTGGGGCTCTGCTCAATATGAGTATGGAAGATGGTGGTGAGTCTCTGAAAGTTTTGCTCATCGACAGCAGCTATTTTACTTTGAGTGCCCGCTGGCTTCTGCTGTGACGTCACATGCGTTGATGATGAATCAGGTCTCGTTAAATACTTCCTCTTGTTCCTCTCTGCTTCCTTCAGGTCCTCGCTAACTTTTCGATGTTTGATCTTGGTGTTTATGTCCATCTTCAATGTTCTGATTTCTAATTTCATGCCATCAACATCTACAGACTTGACTTTACCTGTCCCCAGAGCTGTCTCCATATCACAGAGTCTGCCCAGCAATGTCTCCATATTTGATTTATGTTTGTTATTGTCGTTCTCGTTAACTTCGTTCCAGTTCATCTCTTCTCTAACTCCCTCAAGATCGGCTTTCATGTGCCCCAACACCGATGGGAGGGCACTAGCAAAGGCAAGTTCGCTCTGTCCCTTTATTGCCTTCTTGTATTCTTCTCTTGAGTACCTCTTTCCTTGAGGGATTATTGACATCAGATTCTCTAACTGGGTTCGTTTCTTCTCTCCATCTTTGGTTGAGTTGTCAAAGAGGACACATCTGTAGCCACACTCCTCAAACAAATCTTTGACGTAACCAGTTTGACCTTTCACCCAACTTTTGAAGGTCAAAGTATCCCCAAAGTCTCTAGCCTCTTCCACAGCGTTCTCAAAGTTATCACCCTGAGTGATAACACACACACCATAGTCCCGTATAACGTTATCTCCAAGGATAGA
The DNA here is from genome assembly GCA_032433765.1 of Megaustenia siamemsis. NCBI lineage: Eukaryota > Metazoa > Mollusca > Gastropoda > Stylommatophora > Ariophantidae > Megaustenia > Megaustenia siamemsis. The sequence continues at coordinate 2,921,830 of JAVIAB010000145.1, read as the reverse complement.
CTTGATCACTTTCATCGTCTCATCTTCCTGTTTTGTGAAGCGACTTCCAAATTTTAAGACCAACAAAATGGCCGTAAACCCGTAATTACAAAGCTCTAAAGCGACTTCAAATTCTTTAAAAATCTGATCCAACAGGTCAGGCTGAATTTTGTCCGAGCAGCTAATCCCTGGACCATCAATGACGTTGACAATCTTGTCCCCAAAACTTGTACTGTCTTTACCAATCCTGGACCTGAAGCTCTCCACACTCGAGGAAGCACTTCTCTTAAATGTGGCCTTGCCTAAGATAGAGTTCCCGTTGAACTTTTACCATTTCTGGAACCTCCAATCAGAAGTAGGTCAATGACGTCAACATCAACTTTGGTAGGGGGCTCCTGTTGAAAGTGAAACAGCAAAAGTTATTACAGTTTAATTATTCATTTCTTGATTTTCTTCTTAAATAAAAATATATAGTTTAAACACAAAACAGAAAATGTAATTATGAATCATCTCCATGTCCTTATCTTTCTCTACCTGTCAGGAGAGAGGTCTCCATGTCCTTCTCTTTCTCTACCTGTCAGGAGAGAGGTTTCGATGTCCTTATCTTTCTCTACCTGTCAGGAGAGAGGTCTCCATGTCCTTCTCTTTCTCTACCTGTCAGGAGAGAGGTCTCCATGTCCTTCTCTTTCTCTACCTGTCAGGAGAGAGGTTTCGATGTCCTTATCTTTCTCTACCTGTCAGGAGAGAGGTCTCCATGTCCTTCTCTTTCTCTACCTGTCAGGAGAGAGGTCTCCATGTCCTTCTCTTTCTCTACCTGTCAAGAGAGAAGTCTCCATGTCCTTCTCTTTCTCTACCTGTCAGGAGAGAGGTCTCCATGTCGTTCTCTTTCTCTACCTGTCAGGAGAGAGGTCTCCATGTCCTTCTCTTTCTCTACCTGTCAAGAGAGAAGTCTCCATGTCCTTCTCTTTCTCTACCTGTCAGGAGAGAGGTCTCCATGTCGTTCTCTTTCTTTACCTGTCAGGAGAGAGGTCTCCATGTCCTTCTCTTTCTCTACCTGTCAGGAGAGAGGTCTCCATGTCCTTCTCTTTCTCTACCTGTCAGGAGAGAGGTCTCCATATCCTTCTCTTTCTCTACCTGTCAGAAGAGAGGTCTTGATGTCCTCTTTCTCTACCTGTCAGGACAGAGGTCTCCATGTCCTTCTCTTTCTCTACCTGTCAGGAGAGAGGTCTCCATGTCCTTCTCTTTCTCTACCTGTCGGGAGAGAGGTCTCCATGTCCTTCTCTTTCTCTACCTGTCAGGAGAGAGGTCTTGATGTCCTTCTCTTTCTCTACCTGTCAGGAGAGAGGTCTCCATGTCCTTCTCTTTCTCTACCTGTCAGGAGAGAGGTCTCCATGTCCTTCTCTTTCTCTACCTGTCGGGAGAGAGGTCTCCATGTCCTTCTCTTTCTCTACCTGTCAGGAGAGAGGTCTTGATGTCCTTCTCTTTCTCTACCTGTCAGAAGAGAGGTCTCCATGTCCTTCTCTTTCTCTACCTGTCAGGAGAGAGGTCTCCATGTCCTTCTCTTTCTCTACCTGTCAGGAGAGAGGTCTCCATATCCTTCTCTTTCTCTACCTGTCAGAAGAGAGGTCTTGATGTCCTTCTCTTTCTCTACCTGTCAGGACAGAGGTCTCCATGTCCTTCTCTTGCTCTACCTGTCGGGAGAGAGGTCTCCATGTCCTTCTCTTTCTCTACCAGTCAGGAGAGAGGTCTCCATGTCCTTCTCTTGCTCTACCTGTCAGGAGAGAGGTCTTGATGTCATTCTCTTGCTCTACCTGTCAATCTATGTCACACACAACCACTTGTCTATATGACACACCATCACTTGTTTATGGCACACACCACCACTTGTTTATGTCACACAGCACCACTTGTTTATGTCACACACCATCACTTGTTTATGGCACACACCACCACTTGTTTATGTCACACACCACCACTTGTTTATGTCACACAGCACCACTTGTTTATGTCACACAGCACCACTTGTTTATGTCACACACCACCACTTGTTTATGTCACACACCACCACTTGTTTATGTCACACACCACCACTTGTTTATGTCACACACCACCACTTGTTTATGTCACACACCACCACTTGTTTATGTCACACACCACCACTTGTTTATGTCACACACCACCACTTGTTTATGTCACACACCACCACTTGTTTATGTCACACACCACCACTTGTTTATGTCACACACCACCACTTGTTTATGTCACACACCACCACTTGTTTATGTCACACACCACCACTTGTTTATGTCACACACCATCACTTGTTTATGTCACACACCACCACTTGTTTATGTCACACACCACCACTTGTTTCCGCCCAGTAAAATGATACCTACTACCAGCTCAACAGACACGAACGAGCATTTATAGACACCGAACAGACCACAGCAGATTGAAGTACCAGCTTGTCAACACTTTAAAGATAGGAACCTCTGATAGATGTGGCTGTGGGACAGGTAAAGTGATTGCTGGACATCTGCTACAATCATTCACGACGTAAAGTGACTGCTGGACATCTGTTACAATTATTCACAACGTAAAATGACTGCTGGACATCTGCTACAATCATTCACGACGTAAAGTGACTGCTGGACATCTGCTACAATCATTCACAACGTAAAGTGACTGCTGAACATCTGCTACTATCATTCACAACGTAAAGTGACTGCTGGACATCTGCTACAATCATTCACGACGTAAAGTGACTGCTGGATATCTGTTACAATCATTCACAACGTAAAGTGACTGCTGAACATCTGCTACAATCATTCACAACGTAAAGTGACTGCTGGACATCTGCTACTATCATTCACAACGTAAAGTGACTGCTGGATATCTGTTACAATCATTCACGACGTAAAGTGACTGCTGGATATCTGTTACAATCATTCACGACGTAAAGTGAACAGAGAAGGCTCACCACTACATACCTGGAAATGCTGCAGATATCACGAACATTGAGATAACCACTACATACCTGGATACGTTGCAGATATCACGAACATTGAGATAACCACTACATACCTGGAAATGCTGCAGATATCACGAACATTGAGATAACCACTATATACCTGGATACGTTGCAGATATCACCAACATTGAGATAACCATTACATACCTGGATACGTTGCAGATATCACCAACATTGAGATAACCATTACATACCTGGATACGTTGCAGATATCACGAACATTGAGATAACTACTACATACCTGGATACGTTGCAGATATCACGAACATTGAGATAACTACTACATACCTGGATACGTTGCAGATATCACGAACATTGAGATAACCACTACATACCTGGATACGTTGCAGATATCACGAACATTGAGACAACCACTACATACCTGGATACGTTGCAGATATCACGAACATTGAGATAACCACTACATACCTGGATACGTTGCAGATATCACGAACATTGAGATAACCACTACATACCTGGATACGTTGCAGATATCACGAACATTGAGATAACCACTACATACCTGGATACGTTGCAGATATCACGAACATTGAGATAACCACTACATACCTGGATACGTTGCAGATATCACGAACATTGAGATAACCACTACATACCTGGATACGTTGCAGATATCACGAACATTGAGACAACCACTACATACCAAAAACTTATTCACTTTTTCTCTCAAGAACAATGGAAGAACCTCACCAAAGTCAGCTCGCACTGACTTTTCATTCTCGCCTCCTTGAATTCTTCTCTTGAGTACCTCTTTCCTTGAGGGATTATTGACATCAGATTCTCTACCTGGATTAGTTTCTTCTCTCCATCCCAGGTTGAGTTGTCAAAGAGGACACATCTGTAGCCACACTCCTCAAACAAATCTTTGACGTAACCAGTTTGACCTTTCACCCAACCTTCGAAGGTCAAAGTATCCCCAAAGTCTCTAGCCTCTTCCACAGCGTTCTCAAAGTTATCACCCTGAGTGATAACACACACACCATAGTCCCGTATAACGTTATCTCCAAGGATAGACTTGATCACTTTCATCGTCTCCTCTTCCTGTTTTGTGAAGCGACTTCCAAATTTTAAGACCAACAAAATGGCCGTAAACCCGTAATTACAAAGCTCTAAAGCGACTTCAAATTCTTTAAAAATCTGACCTAACAGGTCAGGCTGAATTTTGTCCGAGCAGCTAATCCCTGGACCATCAATGACGTTGACAATCTTGTCCCCAAAACTTGTACTGTCTTTACCAATCCTGGACCTGGAGCTCTCCACACTCGAGGAAGCACTTCTCTTAAATGTGGCCTTGCCTAAGATAGAGTTCCCCGTTGAACTTTTACCATTTCCGGAACCTCCAATCAGAAGTAGGTCAATGACGTTCTCACCTGCTCTGGCTAAGGGCTTCTGTTGAATGAGAAACAGTAACATTTGTTACAGCTGTAAATGACCATTTATTTTGTTGTTGTAAAGCTCTTAACAAGAAGTAGAACATAACAAAGTGCGTCTCGTTTAAAGCGTCCTGATTCATCATTGAATTAGCTCTATACAGCGTCACGGTAAGCTCTATACAGCGTCACGGTAAGCTTTATACAGCGTCACGGTAAGCTCTATACAGCGTCACGGTAAGCTCTATACAGCGTCACGGTAAGCTCTTTACAACGTCACGGTAAGCTCTGACCAGAGGAGCAACCCTCGACGTGCCCTCAGCTTGTAAATAATAAAGGTGTTCATGACGGTTGAGTTTCCGGTGTGACCCAAGATGGTGGTGTATTTTTCCCGGCTCGACCCAAGGAAGTGTGATTTCATTGCTGTGTGATTCTGAATGAAGAAAATAAAAAGCTCTCATGGTGTATCCACGTGCCGAAGAGCTGATTGACTGTGTAGGCCAGTTTATAATGTGGAAACCGGTTCTGGACCGTGCGACTGAGTGAGTCCACGTGAGTCTAGACCATGCAGACGTCGACATGCAGCGACAAAATCAACAATGATGACAAGATGTATTCAGTTGAAGACTAAACGACAACATCGAAGAAGGAAAACAAGATAAGGTAAACGTGGTGGTATGCAACTGTCGAAGTGTGAGAGGCTAGGCCTAAAGTATGTGCTCGTTACTTATTGGAATTGTGGGTCCATAAATCAACGACGGCCCATTCTTGATAAGCTACTGTGCGGCGCCGATATAATGGTTTTGCAAGAAACTCTTCTTGGTGACAGGACAGTAAGTACTCCTGGCTTTCATTGTTTTTACAATAGACGACACCTTGGGCAGGCCATCCTTGTGCGTAACAATATGGTGGCAGCTGAGGTTGATATGTCTGCGTGAGACAATGCAGAATTACAGGTACATGCGGTTAGGGTGCAGTCTCCAGTTCATTTCGTGATTGTTAATGTGTATGCCTGTAATGGGCAGGTGAACACACAACAATGGCAGAATCTCTTCGAGTTCGATGAAGAGAACGTCATTTTCTGCGGAGACTTTAATGCTATAGGAAACCAGTGGGGTAACGTCATAACCAATAAACAGGGAGAAGACCTAGAGAACGTACTGGTGTCGGCCGATTTAGTGTGCTTGAATGATGGAAGAGCAACAAGAATGGCCACTCGAACAGGGGACTCTGATAATGTCATAGACCTGGCACTGGTGTCTAAACCTTCGCACCGGTTTGCAGGTGGAGTGCACTGGGGTTCCACGGAAGTGATCACTATCCATGTGTTCTCAGAACCCATGTATTTCAGAAAGGCAGAAATAGGAGCCAGAAAAGCAAGCTCAACACATTCCACTATGAGCACACAGACCAGGACAGCGGCGAAGACATGGTAGAAAGTCAGAAGGAATGGAAGAACACAACCTGAGCTCTTGAAGCGTCTGAAAGTAGAGGTCGACCAAAAAATTATGTACTTTAAACTATGTGCTAAGCAGGCTATATAGATGCCAAGTGGGATGATTTCTGCAAAAAAGTGTGCTCAGAAAATATCGCTAGCCACATTCTGGCGCCTTCATCAGAGCATGAATGGCACACCACGACACAGAGGCATACCAGACTTTCAGAGCACAGGCCGGATATGGCACAAATCTGATGAGAGCAAAGGGAAGGCCCTGCTTGCCCGCTACATTGAGCAGACGGACCAAAGAAATGAGGCTGTAAGAATGAGGATACGGGGATCGCTGTCAAAATTGTGTAAGGATGTAGGGCTGGGAGAAGATCTCACAATCACAACCGATACCATTCGCACAGCACTTAAATGGTTACACAACACTGCTCCAGCACGCTTAGCAGGCAGAATAGTCAAGGAAGACATTGGTGCATACGTCATGACCACGAGTAGCATGACGATGGAGGCGATGGCAGTGACCAAGGCATTCAAATGATTAGTCACAAGGCTAAACCCACGTCTGAATAGTGAGTAATTCGATGAGCATGATAAAAAAAAGTGGAGGTGGGCTCTGGACGCAGGCAATGGGTAGAGTCGTTACAGCAATGGGTAGAGTTGTTACAGCAATGAGTAGAGTTGTTACAGCAATGGGTAGAGTCGTTACAGCAATGGGTAGAGTTGTTGCAGCAGTGGGTAGAGTCGTTACAGCAATGGGTAGAGTCGTTACTGCAATGGGTAGAGTCGTTACAGCAATGGGTAGAGTTGTTACAGCAATGGGTAGAGTCGTTACTGCAATGGGTAGAGTTGTTACAGCAATGGGTAGAGTCGTTACAGCAATGGGTAGAGTTGTTACAGCAATGGGTAGAGTCGTTACTGCAAAGGGTAGAGTCGTTACAGCAATGGGTAGAGTCGTTACAGCAATGGGTAGAGTTGTTACAGCAATGGGTAGAGTTGTTACAGCAATGGGTAGAGTTGTTACAGCAATGGGTAGAGTTGTTACAGCAATGGGTAGAGTTGTTACAGCAATGGGTAGAGTTGTTACAGCAATGGGTAGAGTTGTTACAGCAATGGGTAGAGTTGTTACAGCAATGGGTAGAGTTGTTACAGCAATGGGTAGAGTTGTTACAGCAATGGGTAGAGTTGTTACAGCAATGGGTAGAGTTGTTACAGCAATGGGTAGAGTTGTTACAGCAATGGGTAGAGTCGTTACAGCAATGGGTAGAGTCGTTACAGCAATGGGTAGAGTTGTTGCAGCAATGGGTAGAGTCGTTACAGCAATGGGTAGAGTCGTTACAGCAATGGGTAGAGTTGTTACAGCAATGGGTAGAGTTGTTGCAGCAATGGGTAGAGTTGTTACAGCAATGGGTAGAGTTGTTACAGCAATGGGTAGAGTTGTTACAGCAATGGGTAGAGTTGTTACAGCAATGGGTAGAGTCGTTACAGCAATGGGTAGAGTCGTTACAGCAATGGGTAGAGTTGTTACAGCAATGGGTAGAGTTGTTACAGCAATGGGTAGAGTCGTTACAGCAATGGGTAGAGTTGTTGCAGCAATGGGTAGAGTTGTTGTAGCAATGGGTAGAGTTGTTGTAGCAATGGGTAGAGTTGTTGTAGCAATGGGTAGAGTTGTTACAGCAATGGGTAGAGTTGTTACAGCAATGGATAGAGTTGTTACAGCAATGGATAGAGTTGTTACAGCAATGGGTAGAGTTGTTACAGCAATGGGTAGAGTTGTTGTAGCAATGGGTAGAGTTGTTACAGCAATGGGTAGAGTTGTTGTAGCAATGGGTAGAGTTGTTACAGCAATGGGTAGAGTTGTTACAGCAATGGGTAGAGTTGTTACAGCAATGGGTAGAGTTGTTACAGCAATGGGTAGAGTTGTTGTAGCAATGGGTAGAGTTGTTACAGCAATGGGTAGAGTTGTTGTAGCAATGGGTAGAGTTGTTACAGCAATGGGTAGAGTTGTTACAGCAATGGGTAGAGTTGTTGTAGCAATGGGTAGAGTTGTTACAGCAATGGATAGAGTTGTTACAGCAATGGATAGAGTTGTTACAGCAATGGATAGAGTTGTTACAGCAATGGGTAGAGTTGTTGTAGCAATGGGTAGAGTTGTTACAGCAATGGGTAGAGTTGTTGTAGCAATGGGTAGAGTTGTTACAGCAATGGGTAGAGTTGTTACAGCAATGGGTAGAGTTGTTACAGCAATGGGTAGAGTTGTTACAGCAATGGGTAGAGTTGTTGTAGCAATGGGTAGAGTTGTTGTAGCAATGGGTAGAGTTGTTACAGCAATGGGTAGAGTTGTTACAGCAATGGGTAGAGTTGTTACAGCAATGGGTAGAGTCGTTACAGCAATGGGTAGAGTCGTTACAGCAATGGGTAGAGTTGTTACAGCAATGGGTAGAGTTGTTACAGCAATGGGTAGAGTTGTTGCAGCAATGGGTAGAGTTGTTACAGCAATGGGTAGAGTTGTTACAGCAATGGGTAGAGTTGTTACAGCAATGGGTAGAGTTGTTACAGCAATGGGTAGAGTTGTTACAGCAATGGGTAGAGTTGTTACAGCAATGGGTAGAGTTGTTACAGCAATGGGTAGAGTTGTTGTAGCAATGGGTAGAGTTGTTACAGCAATGGGTAGAGTTGTTGTAGCAATGGGTAGAGTTGTTACAGCAATGGGTAGAGTTGTTACAGCAATGGGTAGAGTTGTTACAGCAATGGGTAGAGTCGTTACAGCAATGGGTAGAGTTGTTGTAGCAATGGGTAGAGTTGTTACAGCAATGGGTAGAGTTGTTACAGCAATGGATAGAGTCGTTGTAGCAATGGGTAGAGTTGTTACAGCAATGGGTAGAGTTGTTGTAGCAATGGGTAGAGTTGTTACAGCAATGGGTAGAGTTGTTGCTGACGTCACAAATGCGAAAGGTCACCGTTAACTACGTCCTTGAACATGCGGGAGTACGTGGAAATGAAAGAGCGGACAGGTTGGCTTGTTGCGCTGTTGTTGAGGTCGGTCAACCAATGGATCGGGCGGACATCATCAATGCCTTCTGAGATGTGGGAAGGACACAGGACTTCGACAACCATGAATCAACGTCACTCCTTCGGATGAAAGAGATGGGAGTTAAGATGGGCACAGCCAGAAATGAGAAACTTAGTGGCCGTGTAAGAAGACTTATCAACCAACACAGAACTGGAGTCGTCAGTCGCTGGACACTGAGGGAATTGCTGAGGAGGGGATCTGAGCACCTATGGACATGTTCGGAGTGCAATGATGATGACCCGCAAATAACTCAATGGTGTTCATGTTTATATATGTTCTATGTGATGATCTACTAAGATCTATTTGTGTTACCTATTCTATCCATGGAACAAGTTTCATTGCAATAAAAAATTTCCCATATCTGTTCCACAGCTTGTCAGGTTGTCAAGGAATGTCCACAAATGTATCGTTGAGAAGGTCGCTCCGTGCACGCCCTACTCGACTTCACAGACGATGATTTCAATCCTCCTTAGTCGCCTTTTGCCTCATGCAATGTAGGTAACAGTGACTCTGTTCTTTTCTCTCATGACAGGTATGGCAGGTAACAGTGGCTCTGCTCTTTTCTCTCATGACAGGTATGGCAGGTAACAGTGACTCTGTTCTTTTCTCTCATGACAGGTATGGCAGATAACAGTGGCTCTGTTCTTTTCTCTCATGACAGGTATGGCAGGTAACAGTGGCTCTGCTCTTTTCTCTCACGACAGGTATGGCAGGTAACAGTGGCTCTGTTCTTTTCTCTCATGACAGGTATGGCAGGTAACAGTGGCTCTGCTCTTTTCTCTCATGACAGGTATGGCAGGTAACAGTGACTGTGTTCTTTTCTCTCATGACAGGTATGGCAGGTAACAGTGGCTCTGCTCTTTTCTCTTATGACAGGTATGGCAGGTAACAGTGGCTCTGCTCTTTTCTCGCACGACAGGTCTGGCAGGTAACAGTGGCTCTGTTCTTTTCTCTCACGACAGGTATGGTAGGTAACAGTGGCTCTGTTCTTTTCTCTCATGACAGGTATGGTAGGTAACAGTGGCTCTGTTCTTTTCTCTCACGACAGGTATGGCAGGTAACAGTGGCTCTGTTCTTTTCTCTCACGACAGGTATGGCAGGTAACAGTGGCTCTGTTCTTTTCTCTCACGACAGGTATGGCAGGTAATAGTGGCTCTGTTCTTTTCTCTCATGACAGGTATGGCAGGTAACAGTGGCTCTGTTCTTTTCTCTCACGACAGGTATGGCAGGTAACAGTGGCTCTGTTCTTTTCTCTCACGACAGGTATGGTAGGTAACAGTGGCTCTGCTCTTTTCTCTCATGACAGGTATGGCAGGTAACAGTGGCTCTGCTCTTTTCTCTCATGACAGGTATGGCAGGTAACAGTGACTCTGTTCTTTTCTCTCATGACAGGTATGGCAGGTAACAGTGGCTCTGCTCTTTTCTCTCATGACAGGTATGGCAGGTAACAGTGGCTCTGCTCTTTTCTCGCACGACAGGTCTGGCAGGTAACAGTGGCTCTGTTCTTTTCTCTCACGACAGGTATGGTAGGTAACAGTGGCTCTGTTCTTTTCTCTCACGACAGGTATGGTAGGTAACAGTGGCTCTGTTCTTTTCTCTCACGACAGGTATGGCAGGTAACAGTGGCTCTGTTCTTTTCTCCCCTCATGGTGGGGACCCTGGTAGCCACACGGGGGCAACCATCACCATGAGGTCATGCGCCACTGATTGTGAAGACCATCGCACTATTAGTCTCATGAGCCATATGACGAAAGTATTACTAAGAATAATCATGAGACGTGTAAGGAACAAAATAAAACCAGAAATAAGTGAGGAACAATGTGGATTTGTGGAAGGAAAGGGCACCAATAATGCAATATACATCTTAAGAACATTGATAGAAAGATCTATAGAGGTAAAGAAAGATCTATATATGTGCTTTATAGACTACATGAAAACATTTGACAAACTAAAGCATGCGCCGATCTCCTGCTGCATTGAACATTAAAAAAAAAAGTAAAGTGCCCCCGTCACGCCAAGTGGCGTATGGGGAATACGGTGTTGGTACCCATTAAAGGCTGGGTGAACCCGGAAGCCGTCGGTTGGGATCGAACCCTACCCCGTGTCCTTTGTGGTCCAGTTCACTAACCACTGAGCTATCGCGGCTCCCATATTGAACCTAAAGACTGACCTATATTCGGCATTTACTAACTGAGACTTCCGGTCAATATGGCGGATAGGCGACAAGAACCATTGAGGCTCAGTCTGAAAAGTGTTCCTTGTTGTAGTTTCCTCATAGTTCAAGTCCGGCCTGCCACAGGAGCTACTGAGTTTAGTGCTATGTACGCACCTTGAGCTGTGTTTTTCATTTGAATCGTGTTTCGATACTTCGATTGTTTACGATGAATGATTATATCGTAAGCCGAAGGACAGTTCAGCTGCGTTCACTTTCGGTGCTGCTTTGCCTTATGTCTTTTGGCGTGTGTTTTTAGTTGCTATGATGGGGACTGCAGCTGCCTTTCTTTGTTTGGATCCTTCAATGAGATGAGTTGCTAATTCGGATGATTCCACTGGCACGGGCGGTTGAGCGATTATGGATTTTAACTCGTTTGTAGTTATACCGGGGCCTTCGACTAACCCTAACATAACCATAACCCTAACCATAACCCTATAATATGTAAATTTATTCTGCGTGACATTTCTCATCGAATCTTATAAAGAAATAACAGACAACAATAGCGAGAGAAAGTAACAAGAAAGGTCGCAGTGTCAACAGTCAACAACAAAAAACAGAAGTAATGTTCATATCGCAGTAAGGTCCCTAAAAAATCTCGCAGCAAAAAAATAAACAGGAGAAATCAACAAACAAGTGCAGAGCCAAGAGAGAAGAAAATCAACGGTCGACACACTTTCTAACTGCGTCTGATGATCAGATTATCCCGCTGGGGGCCAAACTCTAAGTAAAGTTTTTGACATTATAATGTGCCATGTCCCCATGTCAGCACTAATGTTAACTTGTCATGTCCTCATGTCAGCACTAATGTTAACTTGCCATGTCCCAATGTCGCCACTAATGTTAACTTGTCATGTCCCATGTCATGTCGCCATGTCTAATGTTAACTTGTCATGTCCCCATGTCATGCACTAATGTTAACTTGCCATGTCAGCACTAATGTCATGTCCACTAATGTTAACTAATGTTAACATGTCCCCATGTCGCCACTAATGTTAACTTGTCATGTCCCCATGTCAGCACTAATGTTAACTTGCCATGTCCCATGTCGCCACTAATGTTAACTTGTCATGTCCCCATGTCTAATGTTAACTTGCCATGTCCCCATGTCAGCACTAATGTTAACTTGTCATGTCCCCATGTCAGCACTAATGTTAACTTGTCATGTCCCCATGTCAGCACTAATGTTAACTTGCCATGTCCCATGTCAGCACTAATGTCTTGCCATGTCCCCATGTCAGTACACTAATGTTAACTTGCCATGTCCCCATGTCAGCACTAATGTTAACTTGCCATGTCCCAATGTCGCCACTAATGTTAACTTCTCATGTCCCCATGTCGCCACTAATGTTAACTTGTCATGTCCCCATGTCAGCACTAATGTTAACTTGCCATGTCCCAATGTCGCCACTAATGTTAACTTGCCATGTCCCAATGTCGCCACTAATGTTAACATGCCATGTCCCAATGTCGCCACTAATGTTAACTTGCCATGTCCCAATGTCGCCACTAATGTTAACTTGCCATGTCCCAATGTCGCCACTAATGTTAACTTGTCATGTCCCAATGTCGCCACTAATGTTAACTTGCCATGTCCCAATGTCGCCACTAATGTTAACTTGCCATGTCCCAATGTCGCCACTAATGTTAACTTGCCATGTCCCAATGTCGCCACTAATGTTAACTTGCCATGTCCCAATGTCGCCACTAATGTTAACTTGCCATGTCCCAATGTCACCACTAATGTTAACTTGCCATGTCCCAATGTCGCCACTAATGTTAATTTGCCATGTCCCAATGTCACCACTAATGTTAACTTGTCATGTCCCAATGTCACCACTAATGTTAACTTGCCATGTCCCAATGTCACCACTAATGTTAACTTGCCATGTCCCAATGTCGCCACTAATGTTAACTTGTCATGTCCCAATGTCGCCACTAATGTTAACTTGCCACGTCCCAATGTCACCACTAATGTTAACTTGCCATGTCCCAATGTCGCCACTAATGTTAACTTGCCATGTCCCCAGGTCACCACTAATGTTAACTTGCCATGTCCCAATGTCACCACTAATGTTAACTTGCCATGTCCCAATGTCGCCACTAATGTTAACTTGTCATGTCCCAATGTCGCCACTAATGTTAACTTGCCATGTCCCAATGTCAGCATTAATGTTAACTTGTCAGGTCCTTATGTCACCACTAATGTTAACTTGTCAGGTCCTTATGTCACCACTAATGTTAACTTGTCAGGTCCTTATGTCGCCACTAATGTTAACTTGTCAGGTCCTTATGTCGCCACTAATGTTAACTTGCCATGTCCCAATGTCAGCATTAATGTTAACTTGTCATGTCCCAATGTCAGCATTAATGTTAACTTGCCATGTCCTCATGTCAGCACTAATGTTAACTTGTCATGTCCTCATGTCAGCACTAATGTTAACTTGACATGTCCCCATGTCAGCACTAATGTTAACTTGTCATGTCCCCATGTCAGTACACTAATGTTAACTTGTCATGTCCCCATGTCAGCACTAATGTTAACTTGTCAGGTCCTTATGTCACCACTAATGTTAACTTGCCATGTCCCAATGTCGCCACTAATGTTAACTTGCCATGTCCCAATGTCAGCATTAATGTTAACTTGTCAGGTCCTTATGTCACCACTAATGTTAACTTGTCATGTCCTGATGTCACCACTAATGTTAACTTGTCATGTCCTCATGTCAGCACTAATGTTAACTTGTCATGTCCTGATGTCACCACTAATGTTAACTTGTCATGTCCCCATGTCAGTACACTAATGTTAACTTGCCATGTCCTCATGTCAGCACTAATGTTAACTTGTCATGTCCTCATGTCAGCACTAATGTTAACTTGTCATGTCCTCATGTCAGCACTAATGTTAACTTGTCATGTCCTCATGTCAGCACTAATGTTAACTTGCCATGTCCTCATGTCAGCACTAATGTTAACTTGTCATGTCCTCATGTCAGCACTAATGTTAACTTGCCATGTCCTCATGTCAGCACTAATGTTAACTTGTCATGTCCTCATGTCACCACTAATGTTAACTTGTCATGTCCTCATGTCAGCACTAATATTAACTTGTCATGTCCCAATGTCACCACTAATGTTAACTTGTCATGTCCCCATGTCACCACTAATGTTAACTTGTCATGTCCCAATGTCAGCACTAATGTTAACTTGTCATGTCCCCATGTCAGCACTAATGTTAACTTGCCATGTCCCAATGTCGCCACTAATGTTAACTTGTCATGTCCCCATGTCGCCACTAATGTTAACTTGCCATGTCCCCATGTCAGCACTAATGTTAACTTGTCATGTCCCCATATCAGCACTAATGTTAACTTGTCATGTCCCCATGTCAGCACTAATGTTAACTTGCCATGTCCCCATGTCAGCACTAATGTTAACTTGCCATGTCCCCATGTCAGTACACTAATGTTAACTTGCCATGTCCCCATGTCAGCACTAATGTTAACTTGCCATGTCCCAATGTCGCCACTAATGTTAACTTCTCATGTCCCCATGTCGCCACTAATGTTAACTTGTCATGTCCCCATGTCAGCACTAATGTTAACTTGCCATGTCCCAATGTCGCCACTAATGTTAACTTGCCATGTCCCAATGTCGCCACTAATGTTAACATGCCATGTCCCAATGTCGCCACTAATGTTAACTTGCCATGTCCCAATGTCGCCACTAATGTTAACTTGCCATGTCCCAATGTCGCCACTAATGTTAACTTGCCATGTCCCAATGTCGCCACTAATGTTGACTTGCCATGTCCCAATGTCGCCACTAATGTTAACTTGCCATGTCCCAATGTCGCCACTAATGTTAACTTGCCATGTCCCAATGTCGCCACTAATGTTAACTTGCCATGTCCCAATGTCACCACTAATGTTAACTTGCCATGTCCCAATGTCGCCACTAATGTTAACTTGCCATGTCCCAATGTCACCACTAATGTTAACTTGTCATGTCCCAATGTCACCACTAATGTTAACTTGCCATGTCCCAATGTCACCACTAATGTTAACTTGCCATGTCCCAATGTCGCCACTAATGTTAACTTGTCATGTCCCAATGTCGCCACTAATGTTAACTTGCCATGTCCCAATGTCACCACTAATGTTAACTTGCCATGTCCCAATGTCGCCACTAATGTTAACTTGCCATGTCCCCATGTCACCACTAATGTTAACTTGCCATGTCCCAATGTCACCACTAATGTTAACTTGCCATGTCCCAATGTCGCCACTAATGTTAACTTGTCATGTCCCAATGTCGCCACTAATGTTAACTTGCCATGTCCCAATGTCAGCATTAATGTTAACTTGTCAGGTCCTTATGTCACCACTAATGTTAACTTGTCAGGTCCTTATGTCACCACTAATGTTAACTTGTCAGGTCCTTATGTCGCCACTAATGTTAACTTGTCAGGTCCTTATGTCGCCACTAATGTTAACTTGCCATGTCCCAATGTCAGCATTAATGTTAACTTGTCATGTCCCAATGTCAGCATTAATGTTAACTTGCCATGTCCTCATGTCAGCACTAATGTTAACTTGTCATGTCCTCATGTCAGCACTAATGTTAACTTGACATGTCCCCATGTCAGCACTAATGTTAACTTGTCATGTCCCCATGTCAGTACACTAATGTTAACTTGTCATGTCCCCATGTCAGCACTAATGTTAACTTGTCAGGTCCTTATGTCACCACTAATGTTAACTTGCCATGTCCCAATGTCGCCACTAATGTTAACTTGCCATGTCCCAATGTCAGCATTAATGTTAACTTGTCAGGTCCTTATGTCACCACTAATGTTAACTTGTCATGTCCTGATGTCACCACTAATGTTAACTTGTCATGTCCTCATGTCAGCACTAATGTTAACTTGTCATGTCCTGATGTCACCACTAATGTTAACTTGTCATGTCCCCATGTCAGTACACTAATGTTAACTTGTCATGTCCTGATGTCACCACTAATGTTAACTTGTCAGGTCCTTATGTCACCACTAATGTTAACTTGTCATGTCCCAATGTCAGCACTAATGTTAACTTGTCAGGTCCTTATGTCACCACTAATGTTAACTTGTCATGTCCTGATGTCACCACTAATGTTAACTTGTCATGTCCTCATGTCACCACTAATGTTAACTTGTCATGTCCTGATGTCACCACTAATGTTAACTTGTCATGTCCTCATGTCAGCACTAATGTTAACTTGTCATGTCCTGATGTCACCACTAATGTTAACTTGTCATGTCCCCATGTCAGTACACTAATGTTAACTTGTCATGTCCTGATGTCATCACTAATGTTAACTTGTCAGGTCCTTATGTCGCCACTAATGTTAACTTGCCATGTCCCAATGTCAGCACTAATGTTAACTTGTCAGGTCCTTATGTCACCACTAATGTTAACTTGTCATGTCCTCATGTCAGCACTAATGTTAACTTGTCATGTCCTGATGTCACCACTAATGTTAACTTGTCATGTCCCCATGTCAGTACACTAATGTTACCTTGTCATGTCCCCATGTCAGCACTAATGTTAACTTGTCATGTCCTTGTGCTAACACTCAAATAAAAATAAAAAGCAGAAAAACAAAGAGAAAGAGAGAGAGAGAAAGAGAGAGAGAGAGTAGAAGAGAGACCCAATAACATGTAGTTACCTGTTCATCCATGTTGACGGAATCAACGTCACCAGTTGGTGCAGTCTTGATGACGTCAGCTTGTGATTCTCCGGTCATCTTGGATTGACTGTGAGTTGAGTGTACCGTCAGTGGGCTGGTAGTGTCACCATCAGCGTGTGGTTGTTTAGCTGGTGTATAGGTGGTTGTAGCAGCAACATCACCTCGACCACTTATAAC
This sequence comes from Megaustenia siamemsis, assembly GCA_032433765.1. Lineage (NCBI taxonomy): Eukaryota > Metazoa > Mollusca > Gastropoda > Stylommatophora > Ariophantidae > Megaustenia > Megaustenia siamemsis. The sequence continues at coordinate 2,904,793 of JAVIAB010000145.1, read as the reverse complement.
TTTTTGCTGGTCGAACTGTGACATCATCTTTAGCGCCTCTCTCTCATTGGTCACAAGGTCTTCCTCAAACTGGGACACGTCACTTAGAAGCTGAAGATGTCCAGTCTCCCCAGGTCTGTCCCCAGAATCCTCTCTTTCAGATCTGCTAAACTATCGCGAGTAAACTGGAGACTGTTCATCCTTGCTTTAATATTTAGTTCATGAAACTCCAGCCAAGTACGCTTCAACTGTTCAAACCGGTTCTTTGAGGTCCTGACATTGTAATCTGTTCTGACTGTCTTTGACATTTCTGATTCACTTTTCGACCTGTTTTCTGGTCAGAACAAAAAACAAACATAATAATCAAAGTTACTTACTGAATAGCAAAAATAGCAACAATCAGCATCATGTGCCATACCGGTTGGCCTTTGGCGATCATGTCCTTCCACAATCTTCTATTCACAGTGCATTGTATCAGTTCTGTTGTTGACTGTTTTCCATGCCATGACACCAAGCTATCCAGTATTTTCTCTCTTTGTCGTCCGCGATCTTCTCTTTCCCTGTATTTTTCCACAAACTGTAATCTCCATTTAAATTACATTTGTTTCAAATATCAGATTGTGTTCACAAACATCAGATTGTGTTCACAAACATCAGATTGTGTTCACAAACATCAGATTGTGTTCACAAACATCAGATTGTATTCACAAACATCAGATTGTGTTGACAAACATCAGATTGTATTGACAAACATCAGATTGTGTTGACAAACATCAGATTGTATTCACAAACATCAGATTGTGTTGACAAACATCAGATTGTATTCACAAACATCAGATTGTGTTGACAAACATCAGATTGTGTTGACAAACATCAGATTGTATTCACAAACATCAGATTGTGTTGACAAACATCATATTGTATTGACAAACATCAGATTGTGTTGACAAACATCAGATTGTATTCAGAAACATCAGATTGTGTTGACAAACATCAGATTGTATTCACAAACATCAGATTGTGTTGACAAACATCAGATTGTGTTGACAAACATCAGATTGTGTTGACAAACATCAGATTGTGTTGACAAACATCAGATTGTGTTGACAAACATCAGATTGTATTCACAAACATCAGATTGTGTTGACAAACATCAGATGGTATCTACAAAATGACGCCCTCATATGTTGCCCGTGTCCTCAATGGACCTGCAGGTCAGAACTATAGCTTGTTTCATAAGTCGTGCCCAACTTTAAAAATCAATATCTTTTAAACCGCTTTTTGTAATTTTTTCAAAATTTGCATGTATAGTTATAATGATTAGAACCCAACAGGGAATTAATTTCATTAAAAACAAACATTTGGTTATTATTATTGCTTATTTGATTTATATAAATTTATAACGACCCATTGATGTAGTCAAAACTTAGTGTTTACAGTATTTAAGTTAAAAATAGCGATTACAAATCTATACACGCTCAAATTTACGATTTTGCACGCTTTCCGCGTGAGTTGTCTGACACAATTAGACACTTGTAGTAAATACGAGACATTGTGTGTTCCATTTCCGTTAATTCAGCGGCGTAACGTGGAACAATAACATTTATCATGAGTCTTAAAATGAAATTCTGCAGTTTACAAAACATCGCAATAAAAATGTATGACTATTTTTGCAAAGAGGCTAAACGAGGAAGATTATTTCATTCTTTAGAAAACCCTGAGAATAGGACAAGACACATTTTGGATTTATCTAAACGGTCATTTAATCGCTGGATTCAAGCACGTGACCGTCAATGTTCCAAATATACAAAATCACAAGGAAGAGCAAAAATGTTGGATAATTTCGACAGTGGACTTATTAGAAGTGAAATTCGCAAAATGTTGGGTATGAATGAAACTGTTACAATAAGAAAATTAAAAGTATCGCTGAAAAAGAACAGTATTGAAATATGAAAGTCTACATTATGGAGGAATGTGAGAGCTGCAGGCTTTACATTCAGAAAGTATTCCAATGGACGAAACATCATCTGTGAGAAGCCACATATAGTAGTCATGAGAAGCAAGTACTTACGTGAAGTAAAAGAGGTGTGCAAGCAACGTTATGATATTATGTACTTGGATGAAACATGGATCAATGCTCACCACACTAACCAAAGGGAATGGCAGTCATCAGATGGAAAGATTAAGAGATTAATACCTAGCAGCAAAGGACAGCGCTTGATAATTGCTCATGCAGGTAGTCGACAACATGGACTAATACAGAATGCAGTGCTCATTTTTCTTTCAAAATCCATAGACAATCGGGATTATCACTCTGAGATGAATGGTCACATATTTAGACATTGGATTGAAAATTCTGTTCTCCCATCACTAGATCGACCATCTTGCCTAATAATGGACAATGCAGCGTACCACAACATTGTTGCACTTGAGGACAACGATTTTTCAAATAGATAAGATTATCCAAGAGCACGGTCATATAAGTTTGAGGCTGCCACCTTACCATGCTCATTTAAATCCAATAGAACTAATCTGGGCAAAATTAAAAGGACAAGTGGCAGATGAAAATACAACATTCAAAATATGCGATGTAAAGACTCTTGCTAATCTCGCTTTATTAAATATAGACAAAGATTATTGGGCTAAATGTGAAGACCACGTCTTAAAACAGGAAGAGGAATATTGGAAAAATGATGGTTTGTGCAATGTTCAACCCCAAACAGTTATTAATCTTTTAGACTCGTCTGATTCAGAATGAAAGTATATAGCCCCCACAATGTTGGCACCTATATTACCTTAAATTATTTCAACAAACGGTCCTTTTCAGGACCACACAACTATGAAAATTGGACATACAGGTATACCTTGATATTATCGTCCGTCCTCGAACTGAGAAGACAATAATTCTCCTGGTGTTTTGTCTTATCCAGTTATTTCCCCATTACGGCCACGCCTTTACCTAGTGAAAATTAATCGTAGACCAGCAACTACGGTAATTTCTATTCTTTAGGGCTTCACAATTTACAATTTTGACAAACATCAAAGAAATATCGCCGCTTTAAGAAAACTGCAGCTGCAAGATATTTGTTAAATATACATTTAAAGGGTCTTTTGCATTCTAATAACATTTGGAAAATTTCAAAAGTATTTAACAAACGGTTAGACAGTAATAGCGTTTTGAAGTTGGGCATATGTTTTGAAACGAGCTATAAACCGTAACATTAGACATGCACTTATCAACACAAGATGGTCGATATTCACTCTCAGTTCTCGACTACCACAAACTCACAAACAAACGAGGCTCGATCGAGTACGAAAACAAGAGGGGCTGCCAGAGCACACAACAAACAATGACCGTCTTCCTGGACGAGGAGAGGGTTTATGTTGGAGACAGGAGGCGATGTATAGAATCAAGACGACAGCAGTAGGAAACTTTGTACAGAGCTTCGCAGCAAGAGGCAATCTGATCATCAGAAGAAGACCCCGTCGATCGAGTGTTTCGGCCCATTAGCTTCTTGACACTAGGGGAGGTGGGTCCGCTTGGGTCGTGACTCCCAGGCGTCGACCTCCTGCTGCATTGCCTCTAAGGCTTACACTGTATGTTCAGCACAAAATAGCTACACTTACTACGCAAAACACTGGAAAATAGTTGAACTTAGCTGGCTTGGCTTATCCTTGCGTGTTGCTGGGTTTCCAGTCGAAATAACGAGGCTACTATTGACAACGCACTTTTATAGACCCGTCAGTGTCTGACTTTCGTGGGAACTCGGAAGTCACGGTGGAGATTAACGCCTAGTTGTCTGAGCAAGAAGACAGGTATCACCGAAAGAATCTACAGATATCTGGATCACCTCATCACAGACAGGTACTGTAGAGTTCTTCTTCTCCTACTTTCTTTCCTCATTTGCCTCATTTCAGCATCGAGGAGATATAATTTGCAGTCTATTGTTCTTCAGGTCGCCTCTCTTTTAGTGATGTAAACATATACAGTAAAATACTGGACAGCTTGGTGTCATGGCATGGAACACAGTCAAAAACATAACTGATACGATGCACGGTGGATTGTGGAGGGACACGATCGCACACGCCAACCGGTATAGCACATGATGATGATGAAGAGACAAGGAATTTACTGTCAGACAGCAACTTTAGAGTGCTGTAAACAAAGAACTAACTGACGTCATTTTACACACAACCGCCTCAGCTCGCGAAACTGAAAATGTCACAAACTGTGATTTCTCTCAGCTCGCGGGCCTTAATAATACTATAGATGGCTATGGCAAAGTTATAACATTAACATTCATAGTATCATTAACATTATCACTAACATTATCATTAACATTATCGTTAAGATCAAATGTGATCATCAAAAAATAGAGATCGCAATACCTGTAAGAAGTGAGCATGCAAGAGTCAGGGACATCTTTAATCTAAAACCTACTCTCGCCATGGATCCCAGGCCGTGCTACGGAGTTCGTGCACGTGGGTCAGAATTCTCCTCAGGTTTTATCCAGCAGGATATCGGAGCAGCGATGGTTTCGTCAAAGTTGAAGGTATAGACATGGAGACAGTTCAGAGCTACAACTACCTCGGATATACTATAATCAGTGATGGAAAATGTACAACTGAAATAAACAAAAGAATAGGAATGGCAAAAAGTAATTTTAATGTCATGAAGAACATACTAACATCAAAACAAATAACACCAGGGCTAAAACTAAGAATAGCAAAATGTTATATCTCTTCAACATTCCTGTATGGTGCTGAAACATAGACATTAGACAAGAAAACAGAACAGAGAATTGAAGCCTTTGAAATGTGGATTTATAGAAGAATATGTAGAACTAGGTGGAAAGAAAATAAAACAAACAATGAAGTCTTAAAACATGTAAAATGAAAAGAGAACTACTAAACACAATTCAAACAAGACAAATGAGATTTGTGGGGCATGTTAAAAGACACAACAGCCTACTAAAAGTAATCCTGGAGGGGAAAATACAAGGTAAAAGAGGCAGAGGCAGACCAAGACTAACATGGACGAGTAACATCAAAAGATGGACAAGTCAGCCTATGACAACCTGCACCATCAAAGCAAGAGACAGAGCGGAATATCGCTCCATGGTAGCCAACCTTCTATACGGAGACAGCACTCATTGAATGGCGCTCCATGGTAGCCAACCTTCGATGCGATGATGGCACTCAATGAATGACACTCCATGGTAGTCAACCTTCGATGCGATGATGGCACTCAATGAATGGCGCTCCATGGTAGTCAACCTTCGATGCGGTGACGGCACTCAATGAATGGCGCTCCATGGTAGCCAACCTTCGATGCGGTGACGGCACTCAATGAATGACACTCCATGGTAGTCAACCTTCTATACGGAGACAGCACTCAATGAATGGCGCTCCATGGTAGCCAACCTTCGATGCGGTGACGGCACTCAATGAATGGCGCTCCATGGTAGTCAACCTTCTATACGGAGACAGCACTCAATGAATGACACTCCATGGTAGCCAACCTTCGATGCGGTGACGGCACTCAATGAATGACACTCCATGGTAGTCAACCTTCGATGCGGTGACGGCACTCAATGAATGGCGCTCCATGGTAGTCAACCTTCGATGCGGTGACGGCACTCAATGAATGACACTCCATGGTAGTCAACCTTCGATGCGGTGACGGCACTCAATGAATGACATTCCATGGTAGTCAACCTTCGATGCGGTGACGGCACTCAATGAATGACATTCCATGGTAGTCAACCTTCGATGCGGTGACGGCACTCAATGAATGACATTCCATGGTAGTCAACCTTCTATACGGAGACAGCACTCAATGAATGGCGCTCCATGGTAGCCAACCTTCGATGCGGTGACGGCACTCAATGAATGACACTCCATGGTAGTCAACCTTCTATACGGAGACAGCACTCAATGAATGGCGCTCCATGGTAGCCAACCTTCGATGCGGTGACGGCACTCAATGAATGGCGCTCCATGGTAGTCAACCTTCTATACGGAGACAGCACTCAATGAATGACACTCCATGGTAGCCAACCTTCGATGCGGTGACGGCACTCAATGAATGGCGCTCCATGGTAGTCAACCTTCTATACGGAGACAGCACTCAATGAATGACACTCCATGGTAGTCAACCTTCGATGCGGTGACGGCACTCAATGAATGGCGCTCCATGGTAGTCAACCTTCGATGCGGTGACGGCACTCAATGAATGACACTCCATGGTAGTCAACCTTCGATGCGGTGACGGCACTCAATGAATGGCGCTCCATGGTAGTCAACCTTCGATGTGGAGACGGCACTCAATGAATGACGCTCCATGGTAGTCAATCTTCGATGTGGAGACGGCACTCAATGAATGGCGCTCCATGGTAGTCAATCTTCGATGTGGAGACGGCACTCAATGAATGGCGCTCCATGGTAGTCAATCTTCGATGTGGAGACGGCACTCAATGAATGGCGCTCCATGGTAGTCAATCTTCGATGTGGAGACGGCACTCAATGAATGGCGCTCCATGGTAGTCAATCTTCGATGTGAAGACGGCACTCAATGAATGGCGCTCCATGGTAGCCAATCTTCGATGTGGAGACGGCACACAATGAATGGCGCTCCATGGTAGCCAATCTTCGATGTGGAGACGGCACACAATGAATGGCGCTCCATGGTAGCCAATCTTCGATGTGGAGACGGCACTCAATGAATGGCGCTCCATGGTAGCCAATCTTCGATGTGGAGACGGCACACAATGAATGGCGCTCCATGGTAGTCAATCTTCGATGTGAAGACAGCACTCAATGAATGGCGCTCCATGGTAGCCAACCTTCGATGTGAAGACGGCACTCAATGAATGGCGACCATGGTAGTCAATCTTCGATGTGAGACGGCACACAATGAATGACACTCCATGGTAGCCAACCTTCGATGTGAGACGGCACTCAATGAATGACGTTCCATGGTAGCCAACCTTCGATGTGGAGACGGCACTCAATGAACGACACTCCATGGTAGCCAACCTTCGATGCGATGACGGCACTCAATGAACGACACTCCATGGTAGCCAACCTTCGATGCGATGACGGCACTCAATGAACGACACTCCATGGTAGCCAACCTTCGATGCGATGACGGCACTCAATGAACGACACTCCATGGTAGCAACCTTCGATGCGATGACGGCACTCAATGAACGACACTCCATGGTAGCCAACCTTCGATGCGATGACGGCACTCAATGAACGACACTCCATGGTAGCCAACCTTCGATGCGATGACGGCACTCAATGAACGACACTCCATGGTAGCCAACCTTCGATGCGATGACGGCACTCAATGAACGACACTCCATGGTAGCCAACCTTCGATGCGATGACGGCACTCAATGAACGACACTCCATGGTAGTCAACCTTCGATGTGGAGACGGCACTCAATGAATGGCGCTCCATGGTAGTCAACCTTCGATGTGGAGACGGCACTCAATGAATGGCGCTCCATGGTAGCCAACCTTCGATGTGGAGACGGCACACAATGAATGACGCTCCATGGTAGTCAACCTTCGATGCGATGACGGCACTCAATGAATGACACTCCATGGTAGTCAACCTTCGATGTGGAGACGGCACACAATGAATGACGCTCCATGGTAGCCAACCTTCGATGCGATGACGGCACTCAATGAATGACACTCCATGGTAGTCAACCTTCGATGTGGAGACGGCACACAATGAATGGCGCTCCATGGTAGCCAACCTTCGATGCGATGACGGCACTCAATGAATGACACTCCATGGTAGTCAACCTTCGATGTGGAGACGGCACACAATGAATGACGCTCCATGGTAGCCAACCTTCGATGCGATGACGGCACTCAATGAATGGCGCTCCATGGTAGCCAACCTTCGATGTGGAGACGGCACACAATGAATGACGCTCCATGGTAGTCAACCTTCGATGCGATGACGGCACTCAATGAATGACACTCCATGGTAGCCAACCTTCGATGCGATGACGGCACTCAATGAATGGCGCTCCATGGTAGCCAACCTTCGATGTGGAGACGGCACACAATGAATGACGCTCCATGGTAGCCAACCTTCGATGCGATGACGGCACTCAATGAATGACACTCCATGGTAGTCAACCTTCGATGTGGAGACGGCACTCAATGAATGGCGCTCCATGGTAGTCAACCTTCGATGTGGAGACGGCACTCAATGAATGGCGCTCCATGGTAGCCAACCTTCGATGTGGAGACGGCACTCAATGAATGGCGCTCCATGGTAGTCAACCTTCGATGTGGAGACGGCACTCAATGAATGACGCTCCATGGTAGTCAACCTTCGATGTGGAGACGGCACTCAATGAATGGCGCTCCATGGTAGTCAACCTTCGATGTGGAGACGGCACTCAATGAATGACGCTCCATGGTAGTCAACCTTCGATGTGGAGACGGCACTCAATGAATGGCGCTCCATGGTAGCCAACCTTCGATGCGGTTTCGGCACTCAATGAATGGCGCTCCATGGTAGCCAACCTTCGATGCGGTGACGGCACTCAATGAATGGCGCACCATGGTAGTCAACCTTCGATGCGACGACGGCACTCAATGAATGGCGCTCCATGGTAGTCAACCTTCGATGCGACGACGGCACACTATGATGATGGTTTCGCCCGGGATGCAGTGATGATGATAATGATGATCCTATAAATAAGCACACCTTTCATCAACGTGTTTACCGCGATGAAACCACACAAGAGGCAGAACTTACCTTGTAGAGAGATGTCGAACGTGTGTTGAGACCCGCTGGTGGGACTGAACGTCAAGTCCCCGCTGTGTTGTCATTGGCCGGCAGTTTTCCTGGAAATTACAAACTGGTTTACCAGCTGTAATGTAGGTCAAAGGTGTTGTGCTTGTCAATAAGTGTCTGCACGCGGAGCTTACATAAAACGTTGATGGGGGCGTGGTTACGACGTCACTCAAGGCCAACAAGCTGGCACAGTAATTTAAATATCACATGATCATGACAAGTTTGGTTGAGTCCTTTCACAAAGTGTTGCCAAAACTCATAAGTAATTTTCTCGAAAATTGTATTGCTGTGAAATTTTGTATGCAGTCATAAAACCAACCTTAATATTATATGTTTGTTAAAATCTGTTAATAAAGTGATGTACACGGTTGTTTGTTGGTGATAGTTTAGTAGTCTATGTATATTGGTTCAGTTCTGAAACAAGACTTCAATATAATTCTGCTATAGAATGTTAACAATAATCATAACTTATTTTTTTTTTAGCAAATTTGAGCTTAAATTATGATTACACTAGAATGGGTCAAGCTTTTCCATTTTTGACATATTTGTTCTCATAAAAATATTGCTGGACTAAAATATCAGTATAAAAATCACCTAATTTAGAATACTCATGTTTTTGTCTAGTATCCCAAATTTGAACCACCCCAGTAAAATATCCATCTCAAGAATGAGTGGAATGTAGTTTCCTCGGGACATCTTCATTTACACATCTAGTAACGTTTTAACGATTAGAACTAAAATACGACTTTGAGATTAACGCAAGCAACCACGAGTAGTCTAAACATGGCTTACATAACGAATGTCAACAACACAAGGGGCTTTAGGGAGAGTAATTTTCAATGTTTTACAGCCAATCCAATCCCTCGAACGGGCACTCCTTCAAATCTTAACATAAGTAAAAAAAGAATCCTGTAAATCCGGGATATCCAGGCTGAAGACAGTAAGTGACATCACCGGCGTCAGGATAACCAGGATGAAGACAGTAAGTGACATCACCGACGTCAGAATATCCAAGATGAAGACAGTAAGTGACATCAGCGACGTCAGGATATCCAGACTGAAGACAGTAAGTGACATCACCGACGTCAGGATAACCAGGATGAAGACAGTAAGTGACATCACCGACGTCATGATATCCAGGATGAAGACAGTAAGTGACATCACCGACGTCAGGATATCCAGGATGAAGACAGTAAGTGAGTAAGTCCATCCAATCTCACAATCTGTCATTAATTCATCGCTCCATTTATTCATCCAATCCTTCATAAATTTATCGCTCCATTCAATCATCCAATCCTTCATTAATTTATCGCTCCATTCAATCATCCAATCCTTCATTAATTTATCACTCCATTCAGTCATCCAATCCGTCATTAATTTATCACTCCATTCAATCATCCAATCCTTCATTAATTTATCACTCCATTCAATCATCCAATCCTTCATTAATTTATCACTCCATTCAATCATCCAATCCTTCATTAATTTATCACTCTATTCAATCATCCAATCCTTCATTAATCTATCACTCTATTCAATCATCCAATCCTTCATTAATTTATCACTCTATTCAATAATCCAATCCTTCATTAATTTATCACTCTATTCAATCATCCAATCCTTCATTAATTTATCACTCTATTCAATCATCCAATCCTTCATTAATTTATCACTCTATTCAATCATCCAATCCTTCATTAATTTATCACTCTATTCAATCATCCAATCCTTCATTAATTTATCACTCTATTCAATCATCCAATCCTTCATTAATTTATCACTCTATTCAATCATCCAATCCTTCATTAATTTATCACTCTATTCAATCATCCAATCCTTCATTAATTTATCACTCTATTCAATCATCCAATCCTTCATTAATTTATCACTCTATTCAATCATCCAATCCTTCATTAATTTATCACTCTATTCAATCATCCAATCCTTCATCAATCCATCAATCCAAAATGTCTGTTGTACCCCGAGCATCTTGCCATCCGTTTAATTAGAATTATATTTTCTGGAGGTGCACTCTAAACCACAGATTTCTGTCGCGTTTAACTTTGTAAACGATAAAACTGTTGACACTCGAAATGTTTTCTTCAAACTTTGTGGTTTAGAGTGCACTCGAAATGTTTGCTTCAAACTTTGTGTTTTAACTTGCACTCGAAATGTTTTCTTCAAACTTTGTGGTTTAGAGTGCACTCGAAATGTTTGCTTCAAACTTTGTGTTTTAACTTGCACTCGAAATGTTTGCTTCAAACTTTGTGGTTTAGAGTGCACTCGAAATGTTTGCTTCAAACTTTGTGGTTTAGAGTGCACTCGAAATGTTTGCTTCAAACTTTGTGGTTTAGAGTGCACTCGAAATGTTTTCTTCAAACTTTGTGTTTTAACTTGCACTCGAAATGTTTGCTTCAAACTTTGTGTTTTAACTTGAGTGTTTGTGATATCGATGTAGGGGACATAACTGCATATTTGTGGGTGGTCAAACTGGGGTAAGTATTGCTTTGTGATTGTCTCCCATATATAAACTGACACGGACACTACACTCTCTCGTCTATTTCTCACTCTATTTCTTTCTTTCTCTCACACTCTCTATCTTTACTCACACTTGCATGTATATTTATTATATTGAGGTACCTGCTGGCCTAGGCGACCATGTCTCTCCACAACTCCCTACAGCTGTGCATCATTCCTGCAATAGACTTCCTACAAAGTTCCCTTGAACTCCCTCATGTCCCACGCTATCCCTTTCGGCCACCATTTGTTGCATGTATACCAGCTCTCAATAAACAGACCCAGCATCAAACTCTTAGTAAACTATAACATGAAATATAACAATTAACACAAAAATTAACTTCAATATCTCCAAATACCTGAAAATAGCTCATTCATTCATTCATTCATTCATTCATTCATTCATTCATCCATTTTCCTCTCGGGCCAAAGACGACACATGGGACGGAAGTCATAGTTCTCCACAACTGAACGATCTGCTGCTAGCTCTTGTAGCTCTTTGTTTGTTTCTTAGTCCCATGGTTGAGGCCTTCCCTTGTAATTGTTCTGAGTAACGATTTTCTTGGTCTGCCTAGTTTTCTTTTACCAGATGGTTTCAACATGAATGCCTGACGGGGAAGTCTTTCTTCACTCTCAGCACATGACCCATGTACCCTAACGCCTTTCACTTGTAACTTCTTATCCAGAAAACATCGGTTCGTTTAAAATGTTTTCTTTTCAGCTTGTGGCTGTTAATCCCAACACCAAATGTATGTTGGTGTTTCTCTGTATGTTCTTTTCGTGGGTGGATCTGTTGACATACTGTACCGGTATAGAAACAAGAATAGTACAGACAGAGACAAACGATGTTTTCTATGTGGTTAATATTAGAAAACATAGCTTATTACTGGGATTCTCTGAGTGGGAACTGTTTGTGTATCCTCATTCCTCGTTAGCCAGAGCAGGACAGAAAAACTACATACTGAGATCATCCACACACAGTTTTTGAGTTATTAAGTTATTAGTTGGTAACCATCATTGAGTTATGTGTGGGTTATCATCATCGAGTTATTAGTTGGTAACCATCATTGAGTTCGTGTGGGCTATCATCATCGAGTTATGTGTGGGTTATCATCATCGAGTTATTAGTTGGTAACCATAATTGAGTTTGTGTGGGCTATCATCATCGAGTTATGTGTGGGTTATCATCATCGAGTTATTAGTTGGTTATCATCATTGAGTTATGTGTGGGTTATCATCATTGAGTTATGTGTGGGTTATCATCATTGAGTTATGTGTGGGTTATCATCATTTATGTATGTGTGGGTTATCATCATTGAGTTATGTGTGGGTTATCATCATCAAGTTATTAGTTGGTTATCATCATTGAGTTATGTGTGGGTTATCATCATCAAGTTATTAGTTGATTATCATCATTGAGTTATGTGGGGGTTATCATCATTGAGTTCTGTGTGTTATCATCATTAAGTTATGTGTGGGTTATCATCATTGAGTTATGTGTGGGTTATCATCATCGAGTTATGTGTGGGTTATCATTGAGTTATCTGTGGATTACCATCATTGAGTTATGTGTGGGTTATCATCATTGAGTTATGTGTGGGTTATCATCATCGAGTTATGTGTGGGTTATCATCATCGAGTTATGTGTGGGTTATCATTGAGTTATGTGTGGGTTACCATCATTGAGTTATGTGTGGGTTATCATCATTGAGTTTTGTGTGGGTTATCATCATTGAGTTATGTGTGGGTTATCATCATTGAGTTATGTGTGGGTTATCATCATTGAGTTATGTGCGGGTTATCATCATTGAGTTATGTGTGGGTTATCATCATTGAGTTATGTGTGGGTTATCATCATTGAGTTATGTGTGGGTTATCATCATTGAGTTATGTGTGGGTTATCATCATTGAGTTATGTGTGGGTTATCATCATTGAGTTATGTGTGGGTTATCATCATTGAGTTATGTGTGGTTATCATCATTGAGTTATGTGTGGGCTATCATCATGTAGTTATGTGTGGGTTATAATCATTGAGTTATGTGTGGGCTATCATCATGTAGTTATGTGTGGGTTATAATCATTGAGTTATGTGTGGGTTATAATCATTGAGTTATGTGTGATTTATCATCATTGAGTTATGTGTGGGTTATCATCATTGAGTTATGTGTGGGTTATCATCATTGAGTTATGTGTGGGTTATCATCATTGAGTTATGTGTGGGTCATCATCATTGAGTTATGTGTATGTTATCATCAATGAGTTATGTATGAATTATCATCATTGAGTTATGTGTGGGTTATGATCATTGACTTATGTGTGGGTTATCATCATTGACTTATGTGTGGGTTATCATCGTGTAGTTATTTCTGGGTTATCATCATTGACTTATGTGTGGGTTATCATCGTGTAGTTATTTCTGGGTTATCATCATTGACTTATGTGTGGGTTATCATCGTGTAGTTATTTCTGGGTTATCATCATTGCACTCCGATCTTGTCCACATGTGTAAATCACCAACAGTCTCACCCCAGTACCTGTTGAACATACAACGCACAGCACACAACATACAACATACAACACACAACATACAACACACAGCACACAACATACAACATACAACAAATAACACAATCCATCTGTCAAAGCTGCTCTATTTGTACACTTTCAAACATAAACACTACATTCAAGGGTCAAGTCACAGACTACCAAGCTGCAGTAAAGCTGATTGTAAAGGAGAAATGAAAAAAAAATAGTAAAACATGGTGTGCTCACGGTTTACATAATTAATGGACGACTCACTTGATCGACGTTTCAGCTAAATAGGCCTTTGAATGCCTACATCTTTCAATTGTGTTGTCAAACAAGTAAAAGTTTGCTTGTATTGAAGAATTATCAGAGAGTTTAGCAAACCAAAGGTTTCTTATAAAACATTATTGGTTTGTATCCGCGTTCAGCTGAACAATCTAGAGTTGTTTGTGTGGGGCTGGGATGGAGTTGGTGGTGGGGAGTGTGGGGTCAAAGGTAAACGGAACAAGTCACCTTTAACGACGACCCAACAGACACTATAACCAACATAAGAACTACAAACCAACAGACACTATAAAAAAATAAGAACTACAAACCAACAGATACTATAACCAACATAAGAACTACAAAACATCAGACACTATAACCAACATAAGAACTACAGACCAACTGACACTATAACCAACATAAGAACTACAGACCAACAGACACTATAACCAACATAAGAACTACAGACCAACAGACACTATAACCAACATAAGAACTACAAACAAACAGACACTATAACCAACATAAGAACTACAACCCTACATACACTAGAGAAACATGAGAACTACAACCCAACATACACTAGAGCCAACATAAGAACTACAACGCTACATACACTAGACCCAATATAAGAACTACAATGCTACATATGTTAGAGCCAACATAGGAACTACAACCCTACATACACTAGAGCCAAAATAAGAACTACAACCCTACATACATTAGACCCAATATAAGAACTACAACCCTACATACACTAGAGCCAACATAAGAACTATAACCCAACATACACTAGAGCCAACATAAGAACTACAACGCTACATACACTAGACCCAATATAAGAACTACAATGCTACATATGTTAGAGCCAACATAGGAACTACAACCCTACATACACTAGAGCCAACATAAGAACTACAACCCTACATACATTAGACCCAATATAAGAACTACAACCCTACATACACTAGAGCCAACATAAGAACTATAACCCAACATACACTAGAGCCAACATAAGAACTACAACCCTATATACACTAGAGCCAACATAAGAACTACAAACCAACAGACACTAGAGCCAACATAAGAACTACAACCCTACATACACTAGAGCCAACATAAGAACTACAACCCTACATACACTAGAGCCAACATAAGAACTACAACGCTACATACACTAGAGCCAACATAAGAACTACAACCCTACATACACTAGAGCTAACATAAGAACTACAACTGTACATACATTAGAGCCAACATAAGAACTACAACCCTACATACACTAGAGCCAACATAAGAACTTCAACCCTAAATACACTAGAGCCAACATAAGAACTACAACCCCACATACACTAGAGCCAACATAAGAATTACAACCCCACATACACTAGAGCCAACATAAGAACTTCAACCCTACATACACTAGAGCCAACATGAGAACTACAACCCAACATACACTAGAGCCAACATAAGAACTACAACCCTACATACACTAGAGCCAACATAAGAACTACAACCCCACATACACTAGAGCCAACATAAGAACTACAACCCAACATACACTAGAGCCAACATAAGAACTACAACCCTACATACACTAGAGCCAACATAAGAACTACAACCCCACATACACTAGAGTCAACATAAGAACTACAACCCCACATACACTAGAGCCAACATAAGAACTACAACCCCACATACACTAGAGTCAACATAAGAACTACAACCCCACATACACTAGAGCCAACATAAGAACTACAACCCCACATACACTAGAGCCAACATAAGAACTACAACCCCACATACACTAGAGCCAACATAAGAACTTTGAGGTAAACCCATACCTCCCATGACTTCATTCACTTGCATATTCTTGGAAGACATTCTCAAAATCATTAACAAATATTTACACACAATTTGTAAAGACAGTTTCACCGTACAGTAACTCACTTTTATAATCGTCACATATCAATAACTCACTTTTATAATCGTCACATATCAATAACTCACTTTTATAATCGTCACATACCAATAACTCACTTTTATAATCATCACATACCAATAACTCATTTTTATAATCATCGCATACCAATAACTCACTTTTAAAATCGTCACATACCAATAACTCACTTTTTATAATCGTCACATACCAATAACTCACTTTAGTAATCTTCACGTACCAATAACTCACTTTTATAATCTTAACATACCAATAACTCACTTTTATAATCTCCACATACCAATAACTCACTTTTATAATCACCATATACCAATAACTCACTTTAATAATCTTAGCATACCAATAACTCACTTTAATAATCTTAACATACCAATAACTCACTTTAATAATCTTTTCATACCAATAACTCACTTTAATAATCTTAACATACCAATAACTCACTTTAATAATCTTAACATACCAATAACTCACTTTAATAATCTTAACATACCAATAACTCACTTTCAAATACTTTTATTATTAAAGATACAAATATGTCACTTTCAAATACATCACTTTACAAGTGCAGCACTGACACAAACAACATATTTCCCATATGTATGTCATCACTTGTATGATCTGTGAGACCTGACTAACAGGGGATTGCCTTCAAGCAGCTCACAAATAATTTGTTTATTGGGGCAGAGTGGGGTAGGTATGTGACATAGGCATAAAGGGCAAAGACCAACAGGCTGTTGAATCAATAAACAATCAACAACAAAAAATCTTTAAAGATCAATTTCTTTCATTTCAAAACACATAAACATCATAATTACAATGTAAATAAAAGAAATAACAACAATCACAAAGGCCATCTTCATAATCAACATTATATTTGAATGTAGTGGTGGACATTAGGAGCTAAACTTGATGATTGCTCACGGTGGGAGATCACATTAAGAGAGGTGGTGGCAATATATGCAGGCTGTGCAGCTACAGCATTGAATTGTGTCAACTTTGAGAGACAGCAATATCCTCGGTAAGTGGAATAGACATCACTAACACATGGGATAAAGACATCACTAACACATGGGATAAAGACATCACTAACACACGGGATAAAGACATCACTAACACATGGGATAAAGACATCACTAACACATGGGATAAAGACATGATTGTCGGGATGTGATAAAGACATTAGGGGATGAGATAAAGACATCATTAAGGGATGTGATAAGGACATCATTAAGGGATGAGATAAGGACATCATTAAGGGATCGGATGAGGATATAATTAAGGGATGGGATAAGTACAGCAATAAGGGATGGGATAAGGACATATTAAAAGATGTTATTAAAAATCATTAAGGGATGGGATAAAGACATCAGGGGATGGGATAAAGACATCATTAAGAGATGGGATGAAGACATCAGAGGATGGGATAAAGACATCATTAAGGGATGGAATAAGGACATATTAAAAGATGTTATAAAAAAATCATTAAGGGATGGGATAAAGACATCATTAAGGGATGGGATGAAGACATCAGGGGATGGGATAAAGACATCATTAAGGGATGGGATGAAGACATCAGAGGATGGGATAAAGACATCATTAAGGGATGGGATAAAGACATCATTAAGGGATGGGATAAAGACATTATTTAGAAATGGGATAAAGACATCATTAAGAGATGGGATGAATACTTTAGGGGATGGGATAAAGACATCATTAAGGAATGGTATAAGGACATCATTAACAGATGGGATAATGACATCATTAAGTGATGGGATAAGAGTATCATTAACAGATGGGATAAGGTCATCATTAAGTGATTGGATAAGGACATCATTAAGTGATGGGATAAGGGCATCATTATGTGATGGGATAAGGACATAATTAAGTGGTAAAAGACATCGTTAACAAGTGGGATTAAGATATCACTAACAGGTGGGAAAAAGACATCATTAATAGGTAGGATTAAGACATCACTAACAGGTGGTATAAAGACATCATTAACAGGTGGGATTAAGACATCAATAACAAATGGGAAAAAGACATCATAAACAGGTGAGATTAAGACATCACAAACAGGTAGGATAAAGACATCATTAACAGGTGGGATTAAGATATCATTAACAGGTGGGATTAAGACATCATTAACAGGTGGGATAAAGACATCATTAACTGGTGAGATAAAGACATCATTAACAGGTGGGATAAAGACATCATTAACAGGTGGGAAAAAGACATCATTAATAGGTAGGATTAAGACATCACTAACAGGTAGGATAAAGACATCATTAACAGGTGAGATAAAGAACTTAACTGGTGAGATAAAGACATCATTAACAGGTGGGATAAAGACATCATTAACAGGTGGGATTAAGACATCCCTAACAGGTGGGATAAAGACATCATTAACAGGTGGGATTAAGACATCCATCACAAACAGGTGGGAAAAAGACATCATTAATATGTAGGATTAAGACATCACTAACAGGTGGGATAAGGACATCATTAACAGGTGGGATTAAGACATCAATAACAAATGGGAAAAAGACATCATAAACAGGTGAGATTAAGACATCACAAACAGGTAGGATAAAGACATCATTAACAGGTGGGATTAAGATATCATTAATAGGTGGGATTAAGACATCATTAACAGGTGGGATAAAGACATCATTAACTGGTGAGATAAAGACATCATTAACAGGTGGGATAAACACATCATTAACAGGTGGGAAAAAGACATCATTAATAGGTAGGATTAAGACATCACTAACAGGTAGGATAAAGACATCATTAACAGGTGAGATAAAGAACTTAACTGGTGAGATAAAGACATCATTAACAGGTGGGATAAAGACATCATTAACAGGTGGGATTAAGACATCCCTAACAGGTGGGATAAAGACATCATTAACAGGTGGGATTAAGACATCCATCACAAACAGGTGGGAAAAAGACATCATTAATATGTAGGATTAAGACATCACAAACAGGTAGGATAAAGACATCATTAACAGTTGAGATTAAGACATCACAAACAGGTGGGATTAAGACATCATATACAGGTGGGACTAAGACATCACAAACAGGTGGGATAAAGACATCATTAACAGGTGGGATAAAGACATCATTAACAGGTGGGATTAAGACATCCCTAACATGTGAGATAAGACATCATTAACTGGTTAGATTAAGACATCATTAACAGGTGAGATAAAGACATCATTAACAGGTGAGATAAAGACATCACTAACAGGTGGGATGAAGACATCATATACAGGTGGGATTAAGACATCACAAGCAGGTGGGATAAAGACATCATTAACAGGTGGGATTAAGACATCACTAACAGGTGATATAAAGACATCATAAACAGGTGGGATAAAGAAATTAACTGGTGAGATAAAGACATCATTAACAGGTAAGATAAAGACATCATTAACGTGTGAGATAAAGACATCATTAACTGGTGAGATAAAGACATCATTAACAGGTGGGATAAAGACATCATTAACAGGTGGGATAAAGACATCATTAATAGGTGAGATAAAGACATCATTAACAAGTGGGATTAAGACATCACTAACAGGTGAGATAAAGACATCATAAACAGTTGAGATTAAGACATCACAAACAGGTGGGATAAAGACATCATTAACTGGTGGGATTAAGACATCACAAACAGGTGGGATAAAGAAATCATATACAGGTGGGATTAAGACATCCATCACAAACAGGTGGGATAAAGACATCATTAACAGGTGGGATTAAGACATCACTAACAGGTGAGATAAAGACATCATAAACAGTTGAGATTAAGACATCATTAACAGGTGAGATAAAGAAATTAACTGGTGAGATAAAGAGATCATTAACAGGTGAGATAAGGACATCATTAACAGGTGAGATAAGGACATCATTAACTGGTGAGATAAAGACACCATTAACAGGTGGGATTAAGACATCACTAACAGGTGAGATAAGGACATCATTATCAGGTGAGATAAAGACATCACTAACAGGTGGGATGAAGACATCATATACAGGTGGGATTAAGACATCACAAACAGGTGGGATAAAGACATTAACAGGTGGGATTAAGACATCACTAACAGGTGAGATAAAGACATCATAAACAGGTGGGATAAAGAAATTAACTGGTGAGATAAAGACATCATTAACAGGTGAGATAAAGACATCACTAACAGGTGGGATGAAGACATCATATACAGGTGGGATTAAGACATCACAAACAGGTGGGATAAAGACACCATTAGCAGGTGGGATAAAGACATCACTAACAGGTGATATAAAGACATCATAAACAGGTGGGATAAAGAAATTAACTGGTGAGATAAAGACATCATTAACAGGTGAGATAAAGACATCATTAACAGGTGAGATAAAGACATCATTAACAAGTGGGATTAAGACATCACTAACAGGTGAGATAAAGACATCATAAACAGTTGAGATTAAGACATCACAAACAGGTGGGATAAAGACATCATTAACTGGTGGGATTAAGACATCACAAACAGGTGGGATAAAGACATCATATACAGGTGGGATTAAGACATCCATCACAAACAGGTGGGATAAAGACATCATTAACAAGTGGGATTAAGACATCACTAACAGGTGAGATAAAGACATCATAAACAGTCGAGATTAAATCATCATTAACAGGTGAGATAAAGAAATTAACTGGTGAGATAAAGAGATCATTAACAGGTGAGATAAAGACATCATTAACTGGTGAGATAAAGACATCATTAACTGGTGAGATAAAGACATCATTAACAGGTGAGATAAGGACATCATTAACAGGTGAGATAAGGACATCATTAACTGGTGAGATAAAGACACCATTAACAGGTGAGATAAAGACATCATTAACAGGTGAGATAAGGACATCATTATCAGGTGAGATAAAGACATCACTAACAGGTGGGATGAAGACATCATATACAGGTGGGATTAAGACATCACAAACAGGTGGGATAAAGACATTAACAGGTGGGATTAAGACATCACTAACAGGTGAGATAAAGACATCATAAACAGGTGGGATAAAGAAATTAACTGGTGAGATAAAGACATCATTAACAGGTGGGATGAAGACATCATATACAGGTGGGATTAAGACATCACAAACAGGTGGGATAAAGACACCATTAGCAGGTGGGATAAAGACATCACTAACAGGTGATATAAAGACATCATAAACAGGTGGGATAAAGAAATTAACTGGTGAGATAAAGACATCATTAACAGGTGAGATAAAGACATCATTAACAGGTGAGATAAAGACATCATTAACAAGTGGGATTAAGACATCACTAACAGGTGAGATAAAGACATCATAAACAGTTGAGATTAAGACATCACAAACAGGTGGGATAAAGACATCATTAACTGGTGGGATTAAGACATCACAAACAGGTGGGATAAAGACATCATATACAGGTGGGATTAAGACATCCATCACAAACAGGTGGGATAAAGACATCATTAACAAGTGGGATTAAGACATCACTAACAGGTGAGATAAAGACATCATAAACAGTCGAGATTAAGACATCATTAACAGGTGAGATAAAGAAATTAACTGGTGAGATAAAGACATCATTAACAGATGGGATAAAGACATCATTAACTGGTGAGATAAAGACATCATTAACAGATGGGATAAAGACATCATTAACAGGTGAGATAAAGACATCATTAACAGGTGAGATAAAGACATCATTAACAGGTGGGGTAAAGACATCTATAAGTTAGCGAGTTTCTGGAACTATTTGAAATTAAACTTTTCACATCCGTTGAGAGGAACTGAACAGAGCTTGGACGATGCGGAGCTTAACGACGTCAGTCATTTGTCGTAAAACATGAACATATGAGGATGCACATAACAAGATATGTTTAGTCATCATGTAAACATCGATGTAAGGGACTTTATGAGGCAGCCTGTGTCGGCGACAAGATGAAACAAACAGTGGCACCCATGAGGCTGACATTGAGACATGATTTCAACAAACTAAAGCAGTTCAGGGAAGAATTCGTTGTTCTGTTGATGCCTGGTCAAGATGACCACTCCTTGCTCCAAATGGAGCTCAGCGATTGTCACTCTCCAGTTAATGTTTGTGAATGTTTGTAAATGTTTGTCAAGAACTCTGTCACAAAGTGTGCCGGGCCCAAAGATGTGGATGCAGTCGGACACGCCCTGGTCGACCAAACTGTGAGGAAATATTAGCATAATGTGTTTGTACCTGGTCTAAATCAAGAACAGCGGCGGTATCCAAGATGGGTTCTCGTGGAGGCCAAGTGCATCAATCACGGTTTTAATTGTTTGAACACATCCTAGTTGGTAGATCGTCACTGTCATTCAGTGCGTCAGTCAGTCCGCCAGTCAGTGCGTCAGTCAGCGCGTCAGTCAGTGTATCAGTCATTGTGCCAATCTTCATGTGTGTAGTGTACTGCACCACATTTCCAGGAATAACCTATATTCTACACTGTACTTCTAAGCGCCACCTATATTCTACACTGTACTTTTAAGCACCACCTATGATCTACATTGTACTTTCAGGCGCCACCTATGTTCTGCGCCATATTCCAGGCGCCACCTATGTTCTGCGCCATATTCCAGGCGCCACCTATGTTCTGCGCCATATTCCAGGCGCCACCTATGTTCTGCGCCCTATTCCAGGCGCCACCTATGTTCTGCGCCATATTCCAGGCGCCACCTATGTTCTGCGCCATATTCCAGGCGCCACCTATGTTCTGCGCCATATTCCAGGCGCCACCTATGTTCTGCGCCATATTCCAGGCGCCACCTATGTTCTGCGCCATATTCCAGGCGCCACCTATGTTCTGCGCCCTATTTCCACCCGCCACCTATATAATATTATTGTTTTGGATTTGTGTTTAGGGACTGACATCACATTGTTTGTTTACCGTTGCCATGGAGACCACCATGCTTTCTTGTGACATTCGTGAGCTCAAACACAGAAGTCAAATGTACACAAACGTAGTCTGATATGTTGTCTGTGACAACGTCTTCACGTGATCTCGTTTCAATGTTCACACAGGGGGCGTCTCATAGCCGCCCACGGAGAAGAATAACAGAGATACACATTATGCTGTGTAGAGAAAGGTCTCAGAAACACATCCAGGTGTGAGACCTTAAAGACTGACCTCCACTGGAAATTCTCAGGTGGAAGGCTCCATTGAAATACCTTCATTGAAAAAATTCCACAGCATTCCATCTGGTAAACTCAACAGAATTCCATCTCGTAGAGTCAATAGAATTCAATCTGGTACAATCAACAGAATTCCATCTTGCAGACTCAACAGAATCCCACCTGCAAGACTCCACAGAATCCCATCTGATATCTTCCACAGAATCCTATCTGGTAAACTCCACAGAATCCCATCTGGTAAACTCCACAGAATCCCATCTGGTAAACTCCACAGAATCCCATCTGGAAGACTTCACAGACGCGCGTTCCTTTCCAAGATGACGCTGACGTTCATCCTTTGGAATCAACAACTCTTTGGCAATAAATAGTTGTGGAACTCAATCCTCACTTACACACCGTGACCCAGTCCGTGTAGGAGCACACCTGACACTCCACATAGCAGCACCAGTAGAATTTACAGTTACACCTCTCTGATCGCTTAATCTTGAGCGTATTGTAGCCCCGCCCACAACACAGGGTGTCGCAATTGTCCATCCCGTCGCTGCTCTTGTTGCAGTAACGCCCAGTCGTCCCGGGAGAGTCCAAGTTCGTGTTCTCCTCACAGAAGTTCGGTGATTTCTCGTAGAACAAGAGATCCATTTTGTGGGGCTTCCTGCCGTTCCTCTTGAAGAGCCTGGAGTCAGCAGCGTTGGTTACGTCAACCTGTCGCAAACAATACAATATTAGATATATATAACATGTTGCTAAAACAATAACACATACATAACATGTTGCTAAAACAATAACACATATATATAATGTGTTGCTAAAAGTAAAGAAAAAAAGTACCCCTGTCACGCCAAGTGGCGTATAGGGAATATGGTGTTGGTGACCATAAATTTTACAGACCTTCAGCACATGATTTTGGGGGTAATGTGGTCGGTATTACGCCCATGCCGCTTTACTTTCCCAGAAAAAAATTAGGTACCCATTAAAGGTTGGGTGAACCTGGAAGCCGTCGGTTGCGATCGAACCCTACCTCTTGTCCTTTGTAGTCCAGTTCACTAAGCTGAGCTATCGCGGATCCCTGTTGCTAAAACAATAACTTAAATAGTGGCTTAAAATAGTGAGTGGCTTTAAGGTGGTTTTATCCAAATCAAACCAAAGATCTTTAGACTCATTATAGGGACATAAGTCACAGACAAGGTCTCTCCATCCATCCCTATTCATGGACATTTTCTCTACTTCTCTCTAGACCACAGACAAGGTCTCTCCATCCATACCTGTCCTTGGACATTTTCTCTACTTCTCTCTAGACCACAGACAAGGTCTCTCCATCCATCCCTATTCTTGGACATTTTCTCTACTTCTCTCTAGACCACAGACAAGGTCTCTCCATCCATCCCTATTCTTGGACATTTTCTCTACTTCTCTCTAGACCACAGACAAGGTCTCTCCATCCATCCCTATTCTTGGACATTTTCTCTACTTCTCTCTAGACCACAGACAAGGTCTCTCCATCCATCCCTATTCTTGGACATTTTCTCTACTTCTCTCTAGACCACAGACAAGGTCTCTCCATCCATCCCTATTCTTGGACATTTTCTCTACTTCTCTCTAGACCACAGACAAGGTCTCTCCATCCATCCCTATATTTATTCCTTCGGTTTCCTGCTTTCTCTTCCGTTGTGAGCTCTGTTATAGTTCCTGTCTTGCTATGCTGGCATCAGGTTTTCTAAGTATGTGTCCTATCCATCTCCATTTCCTACGCATAATCTGTTGCTAGATTGACCCTTGTTTTCTTCTTTCCACCAGATACCTCAATTTCTGATATTATCACACTATCTGATGTACAGAACTGTCCTAAAATATTACAAAAGACATGTCACACTATCTGATGTACAGAACTGTCCTAAAATATTACAAAAGACATGTCACACTATCTGATGTACAGAACTGTCCTAAAATATTACAAAAGACATGTCACACTATCTGATGTTCAGAACTGTCCTAAAATATTACAAAAGACATGTCACACTATTTGATGCTCAGAACTGTCCTAAAATATTACAAAAGACATGTCACATTTTCTGATGCTCAGAACTGCCCTAAAATATTACAAAAGACATGTCACACTAGCTGATGTTCAGAACTGTCCTAAAATATTACAAAAGACATGTCACACTATCTGATGTTCAGAACTGTCCTAAAATATTACAAAAGACATGTCACACCATCTGATGTTCAGAACTGTCCTAAAATATTACAAAAGACATGTCACACTATCTGATGTTCAGAACTGTCCTAAAATATTACAAAAGACATGTCACACTAGCTGATGTTAGAAACTGTCCTAAAATATTACAAAAGACATGTCACACTAGCTAATGTTCAGAACTGTCCTAAAATATTACAAAAGACATGTCACACCAGCTGATGCTCAGAACTGTCCTAAAATATTACAAACGACATGTCACACTATTTGATGCTCAGAACTGTCCTAAAATATTACAAAAGACATGTCACTCTAGCTGATGTTCAGAACTGTCCTAAAATATTACAAAAGACATGTCACACTATCTGATGTTCAGAACTGTCCTAAAATATTACAAAAGACATGTCACACCATCTGATGTTCAGAACTGTCCTAAAGTATTACAAAAGACATGTCACACTATCTGATGTTCAGAAATGTCCTAAAATATTACAAAAGACATGTCACACTAGCTGATGTTAGGAACTGTCCTAAAATATTACAAAAGACATGTCACACTAGCTGATGTTCAGAACGGTCCTAAAATATTACAAAAGACATGTCACACCATCTGATGCTCAGAACTGTCCTAAAATATTACAAAAGATATGTCACACCATCTGATGTTCAGAACTGTCCTAAAATATTACAAAAGACATGTCACACTATCTGAAGCTCAGAACTGTCCTAAAATATTACAAAAGACATGTCACACTATCTGATGCTCAGAACTGTCCTAAAATATTACAAAAGACATGTCACACTAGCTGATGTTCAGAACTGTCCTAAAATATTACAAAAGACATGTCACACTATCTGATGTTCAGAACTGTCCTAAAATATTACAAAAGACATGTCACACTAGCTGATGTTCAGAACTGTCCTAAAATATTACAAAAGATATGAAACAGCTGATAAATATTACATTTAATTTGTGTCACAACTAATATGCGTCACAGCTAATAAATGTCACATATAATAATTCACATGAATAAAGTTTTAACAACAAATAAATGTCACAACTAATAAGCATCACATCAAATAAATGTCACAACTAATAAGCATCACATCAAATAAATGTCACAACTAATAAGCATCAAATCAAATAAGTGTCACAACTAATAAGCATCACATCAAATAAATGTCACAACTAATAAGCATCACATCAAATAAGTGTTACAACTAATAAGCATCAAATCAAATAAGTGTTACAACCAATAAGCATCACATCAAATAAGTGTTACAACTAATAAGCATCACATCAAATAAGTGTTACAACCAATAAGCATCACATCAAATAAGTGTTACAACTAATAAGCATCACATCAAATAAGTGTTACAACTAATAAGCATCGCATCAAATAAGTGTTACAACTAATAAGCATCGCATCAAATAAGTGTTACAACTAATAAGCATCGCATCAAATAAGTGTTACAACTAATAAGCATCACAACAAGTAAATGTCACAACTAATAAGTGTTACTGCTAATAAGTGTCACAGCTGGTATGTACAGAAAGACAGGTAAAAATGAAACACATAAAGATAGAATGTTCTAGGGAGAGGTGTAAGCTCCTACATATAAAAAAGAATGTTATAGCGACAGATGTTAGCTACTACATATAAACAGAGAATGTTCTAATTCAAGATGTAAGCAACTACACTTAAAGCTAGAAAGTTCTAGTGATAAATGTAAGCTCCTGCACATATAGAATGATATGGTGAAAGATGTCAGCCCTACATATACAGATAGAATGTTCTCGTGAAAGATGTCAGTCCCTACATATATAAATAGAATGTTCTATTGAAATATGTCAGCCCCTAAATATAAAAATAGAATGTTCTAGTGAAAGATGTCAGCCCTACATATATAAATGGAATGTTCTAGTGAATGATGTCAGGTCCTACATATACAGATAGAATGTTCTAGTGAAAGATGTCAGCTCCTACACATACAGATAGAATGTTCTAGTGAAAGATGTCAGCTCCTACATATACAGATAGAATGTTCTAGTGAAAGATGTCAGCTCCTACACATACAGATAGAATGTTCTAGTGAAAGATGTCAGCTCCTACATATACAGATAGAATATTCTAGTGAAAGATGTCAGCTCCTACATACACAGATAGAATGTTATAGTGAAATATGTTAGCTCCTAAATATACAGATAGAAAGTTCTAGTGAAAGATGTTAGCTCCTACATATACAGATAGAATGTTCTAGTGAAAGATGTCAGTCCCTACATATAAAAATAGAATGTTCTAGTGAAAGATGTCAGCCCCTACAAATATAAATAGAATGTTCTAGTGAAATATGTCATCCCCTACATATATAAATAGAATGTTCTAGTGAAAGATGTCAGCCCCTACATATATAATTATAATGTTCTAGTGAAAGATGTCAGCCCCTACTTATATAAATAGAATGTTCTAGTTAAATATGTCATCCCCTACATATATAAATAGAATGTTCTAGTGAAAGATGTCAGCCCCTACATATATAAATGGAATGTTATAGTGAAAGATGTCAGCTCCTACATATATAAATAGAATGTTCTAGTGAAAGATGTCAATTCCTATTGATACAAATACAATGTTCTAGTGAACGATGTCAGCTCCTACATACACAGATAGAATGTTCTAGTGAAAGATGTCAGTTCCTACATATATAAATAGAATGTTATATATAATGAAAGATGTCAGTTCCTACATATACAGATAGAATGTTCTAGTGAAAGATGTCAGCTCCTACATACACAGATAGAATGTTCTAGTAAAAGATGTCAGCTCCTACATGCACAGATAAAATTTTCTAGTGAAAGATGTCAGCTCCTATATATACAAATAGAATGTTCTAGTGAAAGATGTCAGTTCCTACATACACAGATTGAATGTTCTAGTGAAAGATGTCAGTTCCTACATACACAGATAGAATGTTCTAGTGAAAGATGTCAGCTCCTACATACACAGATAGAATGTTCTGGAGAACAAAACGTCCGGTTTACCTGTACCTTGGAGGCCTCGTCAAACTTCCGTCTGAGAAGCTCTCCGACCTTCCGAAAGTCCGGGGTTGCCTTCCAACATGTCTCGAGCTCACACGAGCCTGACATTCCATGACACTTGCACTGCTCACGCACGTTACGTATGACAGCCTGGATGTCAAATGTCAATCTTTAGAGCTGTCATGATTTTGCTATTTCAATCTGAACAAATAATAGTCATGATTTATCTACTTCAATCTGAACAAATAATAGTCATGATTTTGCTACTTCAATCTGAACAAATATTAGTCATGATTTTGCTACTTCAATCTGAACAAATAATAGTTATGATTTTGCTACTTCAATCTGAACAAATAATAGTCATGATTTTGCTACTTCAATCTGAACAAATATTAGTCATGATTTTGCTACTTCATTTGAACAAATAATAGTCATGATTTTGCTACTTCAATCTGAACAAGTAATAGTCATGATTTTGCTACTTCAATCTGAACAAGTAATAGTCATGATTTTGCTACTTCAATCTGAATAATTAATAGTCATGATTTTGCTACTTCAATCTGAACAATTAATAGTCATGATTTTGCTACTTCAATCTGAACAAATAATAGTCATGATTTTGCTACTGCAATCTGAACAAATAATAGTCATGATTTTGCTACTTCAATCTGAACAAATAATAGTCATGATTTTGATACTTCAATCTGAACAAATAATAGTCATGATTTTGCTACTTCAATCTGAACAAATAATAGTCATGATTTTGCTACTTCAATCTGAACAAATATTAGTCATGATTTTGCTACTTCAATCTGAACAAATAATAGTTATGATTTTGCTACTTCAATCTGAACAAATAATAGTCATGATTTTGCTACTTCAATCTGAACAAATATTAGTCATGATTTTGCTACTTCATTTGAACAAATATTAGTCATGATTTTGCTACTTCAATCTGAACAAGTAATAGTCATGATTTTGCTACTTCAATCTGAACAAGTAATAGTCATGATTTTGCTACTTCAATCTGAACAATTAATAGTCATGATTTTGCTACTTCAATCTGAACAATTAATAGTCATGATTTTGCTACTTCAATCTGAACAATTAATAGTCATGATTTTGCTACTTCAATCTGAACAAATAATAGTCATGATTTTGCTACTGCAATCTGAACAAATAATAGTCATGATTTTGCTACTTCAATCTGAACAAATAATAGTCATGATTTTGCTACTTCAATCTGAACAAATAATAGTCATGATTTTGCTACTTCAATCTGAACAAATAATAGTCATGATTTTGCTACTTCACTCTGAACAAATAATAGTCATGATTTTGCTACTTCAATCTGAACAAATAATAGTCATGATTTTGCTACTTCAATCTGAACAAATATTAGTCATGATTTTGCTACTTCAATCTGAACAAATATTAGTCATGATTTTGCTACTTCAATCTGAACAAATAATAGTCATGATTTTGCTACTTCAATCAGAACAAATATTAGTCATGATTTTGCTACTTCAATCTGAACAAATAATAGTCATGATTTTGCTACTTCAATCTGAACAAATATTAGTCATGATTTTTCGAACATAAAATACGAGATCTTCCCTGTAGCCTACAACATGGGCAATGACCATGGATCGGATTTGGGTAATGAGGTTCCATAATTCTGTTTGACAGCAACAGATCTGGAAACTGACGGTGACTCATAGCTGAACGAGATAAAGGCGCCTGACAGCAACAGAACTGGAAGCTGCTAGTGACTTATAGCTGAACGAGACAAGGGCGCCTGACAGCAACAGAACTGGAAGCTGCTAGCGACTCATAGTTGATGGCTTGCGCCAGGATTGGTGAACCAGAACCATCGAGACCCTACTCCACATCTCCGTGGTGCTACCAGTAACAGCCTAATCTGTTTAGTTTGACCAAATGAGTTTGGACAGAAAAGGGAAGGCAACTTGGTACTCAAAAATTATTGAAGTCGGATGTTCTGGTCGAAAATAAACCACAACACAAGGCGTCTACACTTTTTAAGAACAAATGATGAAGAGAACATATCTGTAGTAGTCATCTGATGAATGACGAGAGAGAGCAGAACATGTTTGTAGAATAGCTTAGAACATCTTTGTAGAACAGCCAAGAACATGTTTGTAGAACAGCCAAGAACATGTTTGTAGAGCAGCCTAGAACATGTTTGTAGAACAGCCAAGAACATGTTTGTAGAACAGCCTAGAACATGTTTGTAGAACAGACAAGAACATGTTTGTAGAACAGCCAAGAACATGTTTCTAGAACAGCCAAGAACATGTTTGTAGAACAGCCTAGAACATGTTTGTAGAACAGCCAAGAACATGTTTGTAGAACAGTCTAGAACATGTTTGTAGAATAGCCTAGAACATTTTTGTAGAACAGCCTAGAACATGCTTGTAGAATAGTCTAGAACATGTTTGTAGAACAGTCTAGAACATGTTTGTAGGACAGCCTAGAACATGTTTGTAGATCAGTCTAGAACATGTTTATAGAACAGTCTAGAACATGTTTGTAGAACAGTCTAGAACATGTTTGTAGAACAGTCTAGGACATGTTTGTAGAACAGTCTAGAACAAGTTTGTAGAACAGCCTAGAATATGTTTGTAGAACAGTCTAGAACATGTTTGTAGATCAGCCTGGAACATGTTTGTAGAACAGTCTAGAACATGTTTGTAGAACAGCCTAGAATATGTTTGTAGAACAGCCTAGAACATGTTTGTAGAACAGTCTAAAACATGTTTGTAGAACAGCCTAGAACATGTTTGTAGAACAGTCTAGAACATGTTTGTAGAACAACCTAGAACATGTTTGTAGAACAGCTTAGAACATACTAACAGCTTTTTGGCTCTGACAATGAGCTGCCTGCTGACGGAGGGAGGGTGGGAATGAAGAAAGGAAGGGAGGAAGGACGGGAGGAAGAGAGGGAGGGAGGGAGGGAGGACGGAAGGAAGGGAGGGAGGGAGGAAGGAAGGAAGGAAGGACGGAAGAAAGGAAGGAAGGAAGGAAGGAAGGAGGGAGGGAGGGAGGAAGGAAGGAAGGAAGGAAGGAAGGAAGGAAGGAAGGAAGGAAGGAAGGAAGGAAGGAAGGAAGGAAGGAAGGAAGGAAGGAAGGAAGGAAGGAAGGAAGGAAGGAAGGAAGGAAGGAAGGAAGGAAGGAACCCGCAAAAACCTCACCTACACTCACCAAGGCCCCCAGTTTTCTACTCATTCTACCAACTTTAATCACCAGCCACTCACCAGTCTACCCCCTCTACTTACCAGTCTACCCCCTCTACTCACCAGTCTACCCCTTCTACTCACCAGTCTACCCCCTCTACTCACCAGTCTACCCCTTCTACTCACCAGTCTACCCCTTCTACTCACCAGTCTACCCCTTCTACTCACCAGTCTACCCTTCTACTCACCAGTCTACCCCTTCTACTCACCAGTCTACCCCTTCTACTCACCAGTCTACCCCCTCTACTCACCAGTCTACCCCCTCTACTCACCAGTCTACCATCTCTACTCACCAGTCTACCCCCTCTACTCACCAGTCTACCCCTTCTACTCACCAGTCTACCCCCTCTACTCACCAGTCTACCCCCTCTACTCACCAGTCTACCCCTTCTACTCACCAGTCTACCCCTTCTACTCACCAGTCTACCCCTTCTACTCACCAGTCTACCCCTTCTACTCACCAGTCTACCATCTCTCCTCACCAGCCTACCCCCTCTACTCACCAGTCTACCCCCTCTACTCACCAGTCTACCCCCTCTACTCACCAGTCTACCCCCTCTACTCACCAGTCTACCATCTCTACTCACCAGTCTACCCCCTCTACTCACCAGTCTACCATCTCTACTCACCAGTCTACCCCCTCTACTCACCAGTCTACCCCCTCTACTCACCAGTCTACCATCTCTACTCACCAGTCTACCCCCTCTACTCACCAGTCTACCCCCTCTACTCACCAGTCTACCCCCTCTTCTCACCAGTCTACCCCCTCTACTCACCAGTCTACCCCCTCTACTCACCAGTCTACCCCCTCTACTCACCAGTCTACCCCCTCTACTCACCAGTCTACCCCCTCTTCTCACCAGTCTGCCCCCTCTACTCACTAGTCTACCATCTCTACTCACCAGTCTACCCCCTCTACTCACCAGTCTACCATCTCTACTCACCAGTCTGCCCCCTCTACTCGCCAGTCTACCATCTCTACTCACCAGTCTACCATCTCTACTCACTAGTCTACCATCTCTACTCACCAGTCTACCATCTCTACTCACCAGTCTACCATCTCTACTCACCAGTCTACCATCTCTACTCACCAGTCTACCATCTCTCCTCACCAGTCTACCATCCCTTCTCACCAGTCTACCATCTCTACTCACCAGTCTACCATCTCTACTCACCAGTCTACCATCTCTCCTCACCAGTCTACCATCTCTACTCACCAGTCTACCATCTCTACTCACCAGTCTACCATCTCTCCTCACCAGTCTACCATCTCTACTCACTAGTCTACCATCTCTACTCACCAGTCTACCATCTCTACTCACCAGTCTACCATCTCTACTCACCAGTCTGCCCCCTCTACTCACCAGTCTACCATCTCTACTCACCAGTCTACCATCTCTACTCACCAGTCTACCATCTCTACTCACCAGTCTGCCCCCTCTACTCACCAGTCTACCATCTCTACTCACCAGTCTACCATCTCTACTCACCAGTCTGCCCCCTCTACTCACCAGTCTACCATCTCTACTCACCAGTCTACCATCTCTACTCACCAGTCTACCATCTCTACTCACCAGTCTACCCCCTCTACTCACCAGTCTACCATCTCTACTCACCAGTCTGCCCCCTCTACTCACCAGTCTACCATCTCTACTCACCAGTCTACCAGCTCTACTCACCAGCCTACCATCTCTACTCACCAGCCTACCATCTCTCCTCACCAGTCTGCCCCCTCTACTCACCAGCCTACCAGCTCTACTCACCAGTCTACCATCTCTCCTCACCAGTCTGCCACCTCTACTCACCAGTCTACCATCTCTACTCACCAGCTTACCATCTCTACTCACCAGCCTACCATCTCTACTCACCAGCCTACCACCTCTACTCACCAGCCTACCATCTCTCATCACCAGTCTACCCCCTCTACTCACCAGTCTACCATCTCTACTCACCAGCCTACCAGCTCTACTCACCAGTCTACCATCTCTCCTCACCAGCCTACCATCTCTACTCACCAGCCTACCCCCTCTACTCACGAGTCTGCCTCCTCTACTCACCAGTCTACCATCTCTACTCACCAGTCTACCATCTCTCCTCACCAGTCTACCATCTCTACTCACCAGCCTACCCCCTCTACTCACGAGTCTGCCTCCTCTACTCACCAGCCTACCATCTCTCCTCACCAGCCTACCTCCTCTACTCACCAGCCTGCCAGCTCGGTTGTTGTGCAAGTTGATCTGTGAATGGACGTCTCTGGCCTCCTCCTTATAGTCCATGAACTTCCTGGCGTACTGAGCGCCGAAGTCGATGTTGTGACTGCAGCCGCCCCATTCAAACGCTCTGTCAACGTTGTCGTGAGTTAAGTGCCGACCTGCATGACAACAACGTTAGTACATCATTAAATATGTCAAGTACTTTGCGAGTCTGTAGTACTAACAATTAGTGCAGGATCAAGGATTGATCTTCATATTGTTAGGTCCCACCATCTGTTAAAGATGATCTTCATATTGTTAGGTCCCACCATCTGTTAAAGATGATCTTCATATTGTTAGGTCCCACCATCTGTTAAAGATGATCTTCATATTGTTAGGTCCCACCATCTGTTAAAGATGATCTTCATATTGTTAGGTCCCAGCCTCTGTTAAAGATGATTCTATTTGAGGTAGTCACTGGTAAACTAAATAATAAATGCCGCACGGCCATGCAGTCGCCACGCATTGCACAGTACATTACAGATTATGGCATATTATACTCTTTGAAGATGCACCGCAGAAATAAAAAGCAGAATAGCTCAGGCAAAAATAGCATTTCAGAAAATGAAAAATATCTTATGCAACAAATCTATGTCAATAGAGGTGAGAAAGAGAGTTCATCGGTGCTATATAGAACCAATTCTGACCTATGGAAGCGAATCATCGACAGTAGACAAACAAATAAAAAGACGATTAAAGCCCACAGAGATGGGATTTCTCAGAAGAATGTTTAAGTTCCCTGGACAGCTAACAAGACCAATGAGGAAATTCTCAAAGAGACCAACACAAAAAGGGAGCTGCTAAAAACATCAGAAAGAAACATTCAATATTCTTCTGGTACATCATGAGAAGAGGAAAGTTGGAATACTTGGTTACAACTGGCAAAATGAAAGGAAAGAGAAATTACTGACGACAAAGAGAGGAAATACTGGATAGCTTGGTGTCATGGCATGGAAAACAGTCAACAACAGAACTGATACGATGTACTGTGGATAGAAGATTGTGGAAGGACATGATCGCCGGCGCCAACCGGTATGGCACATAATGATGATGATACTCTTAAAATAAAAGAAAAATACATGTAGTTATTTATCCTACAGGGGTGAGATATTTGTTCCGACATATTTATATAAACTTGTGTCTAAATGTTTATATAAACATTTTATTAAATATTACACTAACATAATTGAGCATATTTTCTCTATTTTTATTTTTACCAAACCTTTGTTATACTGATTTACATATGTTGTCCTAGTATATGTCTATATGTTTTGTCTAAATATGTTGCTAAATGTTTTCCTAAATATGTCTAAATGTTTTCTTACATATATCTAAATGTTTTCCTAAATATGTCTAAATGTTTTCTTACATATATCTAAATGTTTTCCTAAATATGTCCAAATATTTTCTTACATATATCTAAATGTTTTCCTAAATATGTCTAAATGTTTTCTTACATATATCTAAATATTTTCCTAAATATGTCTAAATGTTTTCTTACATATATCTAAATATTTTCCTAAATATGTCTAAATGTTTTCTTACATATATCTAAATGTTTTCCTAAATATGTCTAAATGTTTCCTTACATATATCTAAATGTTTTCTTACATATATCTAAATGTTTTCCTAAATATGTCTAAATGTTTTCTTACATATATCTAAATGTTTTCCTAAATATGTGTAAATGTTTTTTTACATATATCTAAATGTTTTCTTACATATATCTAAATGTTTTCCTGAATATTATTATTTATGTATCTCTTAACGTTTTCCTAAATATATGTCCAAATGTTTTCCTAAATATATGTCCAAATGTTTTCCTAAATATTCTCCTAAATATATGTCCAAATGTTTTCCTAAATATTCTCCTAAATATATGTCCAAATGTTTTCCTAAATATTCTCCTAAATGTATGTCCAAATGTTTTCCTAAATATATGTCCAAATGCTTTCCTAAATATTCTCCTAAATGTATGTCCAAATGTTTTCCTAAATATTCTCCTAAATGTATGTCCAAATGTTTTCCTAAATATTCTCCTAAATATATGTCCAAATGTTTTCCTAAATATATGTCCAAATGCTTTCCTAAATATTCTCCTAAATGTATGTCCAAATGCTTTCCTAAATATTCTCATAAATGTATGTCCAAATGTTTTCCTAAATATTCTCCTAAATATATGTCCAAATGTTTTCCTAATTATATGTCCAAATGCTTTCCTAAATATTCTCCTAAATGTATGTCCAAATGCTTTCCTAAATATTCTCCTAAATGTATGTCCAAATGTTTTCCTAAATATTCTCCTAAATATATGTCCAAATGTTTTCCTAAATATATGTCCAAATGCTTTCCTAAATATTCTCCTAAATATATGTCCAAATGTTTTCCTAAATATATGTCCAAATGCTTTCCTAAATATATGTCCAAATGTTTTCCTAAATATATGTCCAAATGTTTTCCTAAATATATGTCCAAATGTTTTCCTAAATATATGTCCAAATGCTTTCCTAAATATATGTCCAAATGTTTTCCTAAATATATGTCCAAATGCTTTCCTAAATATATGTCCAAATGTTTTCCTAAATATATGTCCAAATGTTTTCCTAAATATATGTCCAAATGCTTTCCTAAATATTCTCCTAAATATATGTCCAAATGTTTTCCTAAATATATGTCCAAATGTTTTCCTAAATATATGTCCAAATGCTTTCCTAAATATTCTCCTAAATGTATGTCCAAATGTTTTCCTAAATATTCTCCTAAATATATGTCCAAATGTTTTCCTAAATATATGTCCAAATGCTTTCCTAAATATTCTCCTAAATATATGTCCAAATGCTTTCCTAAATATTCTCCTAAATATATGTCCAAATGCTTTCCTAAATATTCTCCTAAATGTATGTCCAAATGTTTTCCTAAATATATGTCCAAATGCTTTCCTAAATATTCTCCTAAATGTATGTCCAAATGTTTTCCTAAATATTCTCCTAAATATATGTCCAAATGTTTTCCTAAATATTCTCCTAAATGTATGTCCAAATGTTTTCCTAAATATTCTCCTAAATGTATGTCCAAATGTTTTCCTAAATATTCTCCTAAATGTATGTCCAAATGTTTTCCTAAATATTCTCCTAAATGTATGTCCAAATGTTTTCCTAAATATTCTCCTAAATGTATGTCCAAATGTTGATTCATGTCTAAGTAGCTGACCAGGTAGCTGCTTACCTTTCCTGCCGTGGACGCTCATGTCGCAGCCGCAGGACTTGAGTTTGCCTAAGCTGCAGGCCTTAGACACCTGGTGAGTGACACCTGCCGCAGAAATGGCATACGCGAACGCTGTCTCCTTGTAGCCTAGGAGTGGACAGAAAGTAGAATCGTGAAATTAGATCACAGCTGTCATAGTTGATCATCGCCAATGGAATGAATTCAAGACTAATATAGAGATAAGAGAAATGGACATGCAACCAACGATCTCATCTACAATGGAATGAATTCAAGACTAATATAGAGATAAGAGAAATGGTCATACAACCAATGATCTCATCTACAATGGAATGAATTCAAGACTAATATAGAGATAAGAGAAATGGTCATGCAACCAATGATCTCATCTACAATGGAATGAATTCAAGACTAATATAGAGATAAGAGAAATGGTCATACAACCAACGATCTCATCTACAATGGAATGAATTCAAGACTAATATAGAGATAAGAGAAATGGTCATACAACCAATGATCTCATCTACAATGGAATGAATTCAAGACTAATATAGAGATAAGAGAAATGGCCATGCAACCAACGATCTCATGAACTATTAGAAAGAAAAGATGGACAGATGTCGAACATGTGTGGAGAAGTGATAACAAGAGAATTCCAAAGAAGGCTCTTCTATGGGAAACATCAGGATACAGAAAAAGAGGAAGACCTAGAGAGACTCTAAAAAGAACACTGATAAGAGAAGCAAAGTTGGCAGGCATAAACTTATTAGATAAGATCAAACATCTCTACAAGAATAGAGATGAATGGCGAAGAATACAACAAGCCCTATGTGACGTCACGCAGCGCTGGAAGGTTCTAGACCAAGTATCAAGAGCCAGTCTTTACTTATTCTTGTCCTTCTATGGAAGGTTCTAGACCAAGTATCAAGAGCCAGTCTTTTCTTATTCTTGTCCTTCTATGGAAGGTTCTAGACCAAGTATTAAGATCCAGTCTTTACTTATTCTTGTCCTTCTATGGAAGGTTCTAGACCAAGTATTAAGAGCCAGTCTTTTCTTATTCTTGTCCTTCTATGGAAGGTTCTAGACCAAGTATCAAGAGCCAGTCTTTGCTTATTCTTGTCCTTCTATGGAAGGTTCTAGACCAAGTATTAAGAGCCAGTCTTTGCTTATTCTTGTCCTTCTATGGAAGGTTCTAGACCAAGTATTAAGAGCCAGTCTTTGCTTATTCTTGTCCTTCTATGGAAGGTTCTAGACCAAGTATTAAGAGCCAGTCTTTGCTTATTCTTGTCCTTCTATGGAAGGTTCTAGACCAAGTATTAAGAGCCAGTCTTTGCTTATTCTTGTCCTTCTATGGAAGGTTCTAGACCAAGTATCAAGAGCCAGTCTTTACTTATTCTTGTCCTTCTATGGAAGGTTCTAGACCAAGTATCAAGAGCCAGTCTTTACTTATTCTTGTCCTTCTATGGAAGGTTCTAGACCAAGTATTAAGAGCTAGTCTTTACTTATTCTTGTCCTTCTATGGAAGGTTCTAGACCAAGTATTAAGAGCTAGTCTTTACTTATTCTTGTCCTTCTATGGAAGGTTCTAGACCAAGTATTAAGAGCTAGTCTTTACTTATTCTTGTCCTTCTATGGAAGGTAACCGAATTCAAACATGAAAAAAATGCCAAAAAAATCTTGCAGGGAATTAAAGAAAAGAAAATACGAGACGAAATGTAATCTTCTTCGTCTTCTACCTTTCAGCTCCCCGTGGAGCATAGGTCTTCAACAAACACTTTCAGCTCCCCGTGGAGCATAGGTCTTCAACAAACACTTTCAGCTCCCCGTGGAGCATAGATCTTAAAAAAAAACTCTCAGCTCCCCGTGGAGCATAGGTCTTCAACAAACACTTTCAGCTCCCCGTGGAGCAAAGGTCTTCAACAAACACTTTCAGCTCCCGATGGAGCATACAACCACTTTCAGCTCCCCGTGGAGCATAGATCTTCAACAAACACTTTCAGCTCCCCGTGGAGCATAGGTCTTCAACAAACACTTTCAGCTCCCCGTGGAGCATAGGTCTTCAACAAACACTTTCAGCTACCCGTGGAGCATAGGTCTTCAACAAACACTTTCAGCTCCCCGTGGAGCATAGGTCTTCAATAAACACTTTTAGCTCCCTGAGGAGCATAGGTCTTCAACAAACACTTTTAGCTCCCTGGGGAGCATAGGTCTTCAACAAACACTTTCAGCTCCCTGGGGAGCATAGGTCTTCAACAAACACTTTCAGCTCCCCGTGGAGCATAGGTCTTCAACAAACACTTTCAGCTCCCTGTGGAGCATAGGTCTTCAACAAACACTTTCAGCTACCCGTGCAGCATAGGTCTTCAACAAACACTTTCAGCTCCCCATGGAGCATAGGTCTTCAACAAACACTTTCAGCTCCCTGTGGAGCATAGGTCTTCAACAAACACTTTCCAAGTCGTTCTGTTTCTTGCCACTCTTTTAAGATCATTCCATGTCTTCCCCATCATCTTCATCTCTGCTTCGATCTGTCTTCTCCAAGAATTCCTTGGTCTTCCTCTTTGTCCTTTCCCCTGGGGATTCCAAAAAAGAGCCTGTTGTGTAATACTCTCAGTTGGCTTCCGCAGTGTGTGTCCTATCCAGCGCCATCGTCTTCGCTGTATCTCTTTATCCACTGGTATTTGACTGGTACATTTCCATAATTCTATGTTAGTAATTTTGTCCTGCCATTTCCATCCCTTTATTCTGCGTAAGCATCCATTAATGAAAGTCTGTATCTTCATGATTGTCAATGTTGTTGTTCTCCATGTTTCACAGCCATATAATAGGACCGACTTCACATTGGAGTTGAACATTTTTATTTTTGTATTTAACCTAATTTCTTTGGATTTCCATATGTTTCCCAGTGCAATGAAAGCTCCTCTTGTTTTTGATATCCTTATTTTGGTATCATTTTCTGTTCCTCCCTCTTTATCTATGTTACTGCCCAGATATATGTAAGATTGTACGTCTAGTAGAGGTATTTCTCCTAGTTTTATTTGGCTATTACCAACTGCATTAATTCTCATAATGTTGTTCTTATCTCTATTAATTTTTAGTCCCAGCTGTTGTGATCTCTCATCAAGTATGCCCATTTTATCCTGCATCTGTTGATGGCTGTGTGGAAGGAGAGCTATGTCATCAGCAAAGTCTAAATCATCAAGTTGTTTAGTCAGTGACCACTGGATTCTATTTCTGTTGTTTCGAGTTACTTTCATCATCCAATCTATGACCAGATGTAACCTAGCCAGTCAGGTGCAAGGTCATAATGTAAGAGAACACATCATAATGTTAAAGGCAGAACGATAACTCTTACACTATTATAAATCTAATACATAATTTCGGGGTTAATTCCCTTTGAAAGTAAGGGGTGTCCGTGTAAGTTATCGTTCCCTAAATGTAAACAAATGTTTAGGGGGGTAACAGCGGATGTAACATAACATTTGTGTCAGCTTGACCTGCTACTACCTTCCGCAGTTGCTAGAGTCAGTGGTTCGTTCTGGACGACTGGATGAGGCCGTGACTCCATGGCAGATGGGACTGTGAGTCCATGACAGATGGGGCCGTGACTCCATGACAGATGGG
This sequence comes from Megaustenia siamemsis, assembly GCA_032433765.1. Taxonomy (NCBI): domain Eukaryota; kingdom Metazoa; phylum Mollusca; class Gastropoda; order Stylommatophora; family Ariophantidae; genus Megaustenia; species Megaustenia siamemsis. The sequence goes on along the minus strand of JAVIAB010000145.1, from coordinate 2,863,929 downwards.
ACTGTGAGTCCATGACAGATGGGGCCGTGACTCCATGACAGATGGGACTGTGAGTCCATGACAGATGGGGCCGTGACTCCATGGCAGATGGGACTGTGAGTCCATGACAGATGGGGCCGTGACTCCATGACAGATGGGGCTGTGAGTCCATGGCAGATGGAGCCGTGAGTCCGTGACAGATGCGGCCGTGACTCCATGGCAGATGGGACTGTGAGTCCATGACAGATGGGGCCGTGACTCCATGACAGATGGGACTGTGAGTCCATGACAGATGGGGCCGTGAATCCATGACAGATGGGACTGTGAGTCCATGACAGATGCGGCCGTGACTCCATGACAGATGGGACTGTGAGTCCATGACAGATGGGGCCGTGACTCCATGACAGATGGGACTGTGAGTCCATGACAGATGGGGCCGTGACTCCATGGCAGATGGGACTGTGAGTCCATGACAGATGGGGCCGTGACTCCATGACAGATGGGGCTGTGACTCCATGACAGATGGGACTGTGAGTCCGTGACAGATGGGGCTATGAGTCCATGACAGATGGGGCTGTGACTCCATGACAGATGGGCCTTGACTCCATGGCAGATGGGGCTGTGAGTCCATGACAGATGGGGCTGTGACTCCATGACAGATGGGGCCGTGACTCCATGGCAGATGGGCTGTGAGTCCATGACAGATGGGGCTATGACTCCATGACAGATGGGGCCGTGACTCCATGGCAGATGGGGCTGTGACTCCATGACAGATGGGGCTGTGACTCCATGACAGATGGGGCCGTGACTCCATGGCAGATGGGGCTGTGAGTCCATGACAGATGGGGCTATGAGTCCATGACAGATGGGGCTGTGACTCCATGGCAGATGGGGCTATGAGTCCATGACAGATGGGGCTATGAGTCCATGACAGATGGGGCTGTGACTCCATGACAGATGGGACTGTGAGTCCGTGACAGATGGGGCTATGAGTCCATGACAGATGGGGCTGTGACTCCATGACAGATGGGACTGTGAGTCCGTGACAGATGGGGCTATGAGTCCATGACAGATGGGGCTGTGACTCCATGACAGATGGGGCTGTGACTCCATGACAGATGGGGCTGTGAGTCCGTGACAGATGGGGCTGTGACTCCATGACAGATGGGGCTATGAGTCCATGACAGATGGGGCTGTGAGTCCGTGACAGATGGGACTGTGAGTCCATGACAGATGGGGCCGTGACTCCATGACAGATGGGACTGTGAGTCCGTGACAGATGGGGCTATGAGTCCATGACAGATGGGGCTGTGACTCCATGACAGATGGGGCCTTGACTCCATGACAGATGGGGCTGTGAGTCCGTGACAGATGGGGCTGTGACTCCATGACAGATGGGACTGTGACTCCATGACAGATGGGGCTGTAACTCCATGACAGATGGGACTGTGACTCCGTGACAGATGGGATTGTGAGTCCGTGACAGATGGGGCTGTGAGTCCATGACAGATGGGATTGTGAGTCCGTGACAGATGGGCTGTGAGTCCATGACAGATGGGACTGTGGTTCCATGACAGATGTGGCTGACTCCATGACAGATGTGGCTGTCACTCCATGACAGATGTGGCTGTGAGTCCGTGACATATGGGATTATGGAAGGACAAAAGAGCAACAGAACATAATACTAACAACATAACAGTAACAAAATAAAAAACAATATAATACTAACAACATAACAGTAATAATATAACAACAATAACAACATAATAAAAAGAACAACATAGCAGCAACATCAAGAGCACAAGACCCACCTTTGGCTAGCATGGGGCTAGCGTGTGGGTTTTTGTTCTTCTTATCGAGTGCCGAACAGTTCCAGCGATGTGCTCTCAGCTGGAACTGGCACTCGTGGATGGCAACCTGCACGCCCTGGATGGCCGAGGCTGTCACGTCCGGGTACTTCCGGCACAGGTTGTACTGCTGTGACGTCAGTTCCGGGTAGGTCCTGCAGACCGTGTTAGGGTCAAGGACTGGCTCTCTCTTGATGTTCAGTCTCAGTATGTCGTTGTTAGGCACTCTGCCGTTGTTGGGGAGAAGTAGTACATGAGGTTGGTAAATATATTTATCAACCAAATTTGTAGGATACTTTGTCGATGTTTCGACTTGCAAAGGATATTTATCGATATTTTATCAACTAGATTTATTTGATTCTATGGACATGTGGGGTGTGGTTGTACAGAAGAATGTTGATAATTCTATGGACAAGGGGCTGTGGTTGTACAGAAGAATGTTGATAATTCTATGGACAAGGGGGTGTGGTTGAACAGAAGAATGTTGATAATTCTATGGACAAGGGGGTGTGGTTGTACAGAAGAATGTTGATAATTTTATGGACAAGGGGGTGTGGTTGTACAGAAGAATGTTGATAATTCTATGGACAAGGGGGTGTGGTTGTACAGAAGAATGTTGAAAATTCTATGGGCAAGGGGGTGTGGTTGTACAGAAGAATGTTGATAATTCTATGGACAAGGGGGTGTGGTTGTACAGAAGAATGTTGATAATTTTATGGACAAGGGGGTGTGGTTGTACAGAAGAATGTTGATAATTCTATGGACAAGGGGGTGTGGTTGTACAGAAGAATGTTGATAATTCTATGGGCAAGGGGGTGTGGTTGTACAGAAGAATGTTGATAATTCTATGGACAAGGGGGTGTGGTTGTACAGAAGAATGTTGATAATTTTATGGACAAGTGGGGTGTGGTTGTACAGAAGAATGTTGATAATTTTATGGACAAGTGGGGTGTGGTTGTACAGAAGATTGTTGATAATTTTATGGACAAGTGGAGTGTGGTTGTACAGAAGAACGTTGATAACTTTATGGACAAGTGGAGTGTGGTTGTACAGAAGATTGTTGATAACTTTATGGACAAGTGGGGTGTGGTTGTACAGAAGAATGTTGATAACTTTATGGACAAGTGGGGTGTGGTTGTACAGAAGATTGTTGAGAATTCTATGGACAAGTGGAGTGTGGTTGTACAGAAGAATGTTGATAACTTTATGGACAAGTGGGGTGTGGTTGTACAGAAGAATGTTGATAACTTTATGGACAAGTGGGGTGTGGTTGTACAGAAGAATGTTGATAACTTTATGGACAAGTGGGGTGTGGTTGTACAGAAGATTGTTGAGAATTCTATGGGCAACTCTGATATGTAAGAATGTTGAGAATTCTATGGACAACTCTGATGTGTAAGAATGTTGATAATTCTATGGACAACTCTGATGTGTAAGAATGTTGATAATTCTATGGACAACTCTGATGTGTAAGAATGTTGATAATTCTATGGACCACTCTGATGTGTAAGAATGTTGATAATTCTATGGACAACTCTGATGTGTAAGAATGTTGATAATTATATGGACAACTCTGATGTGTAAGAATGTTGATAATTATATGGACAACTATGATGTGTAAGAATGTTGATAATTCTATGAACAACACTGATGTGTAAGAATGTTGATAATTCTATGGACAACTCTGATGTGTAAGAATGTTGATAATTCTATGGACAACTCTGATGTGTAAGAATGTTGATAATTCTATGGACAACTCTGATGTGTAAGAATGTTGATAATTATATGGACAACTCTGATGTGTAAGAATGTTGATAATTATATGGACAACTATGATGTGTAAGAATGTTGATAATTCTATGAACAACACTGATGTGTAAGAATGTTGATAATTCTATGGACAACTCTGATGTGTAAGAATGTTGATAATTCTATGAACAACACTGATGTGTAAGAATGTTGATAATTCTATGGACAACTATGATGTGTAAGAATGTTGATAATTCTATGGACAACTCTGATGTGTAAGAATGTTGATAATTCTATGGACAACTCTGATGTGTAAGAATGTTGATTATTATATGGACAACTATGATGTGTAAGAATGTTGATAATTCTATGAACAACACTGATGTGTAAGAATGTTGATAATTCTATGGACAACTCTGATGTGTAAGAATGTTGATAATTCTATGAACAACACTGATGTGTAAGAATGCTGATAATTCTATGGACAACTATGATGTGTAAGAATGTTGAGAACTCTATGAACAACTCTGATGTGTGAGAATGTTGATAATTCTATGGACAACACTGATGTGTAAGAATGTTGATAATTCTATGGACAACTATGATGTGTAAGAATGTTGAGAACTCTATGAACAACACTGATGTGTGAGAATGTTGATAATTCTATGAACAACTCTGATGTGTGAGAATGTTGATAATTCTATGAACAACTCTGATGTGTGAGAATGTTGATAATTCTATGGACAACTCTGATGTGTAAGAATGTTGAGAACTCTATGAACAACTCTGATGTGTGAGAATGTTGATAATTCTATGGACAACACTGATGTGTGAGAATGTTGATAATTCTATGGACAACTCTGATGTGTAAGAATGTTGAGAACTCTATGAACAACTCTGATGTGTGAGAATGTTGATAATTCTATGGACAACTCTTATGTGTAAGAATGTTGAGAACTTTATGCACAACCAGAAGAGATGCAATTAACAAAGTTTAATATTTCTTTTAAAGATTACAGTTGATGATGGTGAGTTGTAGTTGTGGTCAAAAACACAGAAATGAAGCCAGATATGACCAACGACTTGCAAACAAACAAATTATCGAGTATAACAAAAATACATTACGGCAAAAGAGCTCAAACGATGACAGTAAATCAAGTGACCACAGTAAGATAATCGATCATCATCATGTGCCACACTGGTTGGCGTAGGCGATCATGTCCTTCCACAATCTTCTATCCACAGTACATCGTATCAGTTCTGTTGTTGATTGTTTTCCATGCCATAACACCAAGCTATCTAGTATCATCTTGCTTTCCGCGACCACTCTTTTCCTTTTATTTTGCCAGCTGTAACCAAGTATTGACAACTTTCCTCTTCTCTTGATGTGCCCGAACAAATGTTGATAGAATCTTTCTGATGTTTTTTTTTAGGAGCTCCCTTTTTGTGTTGGCCTCTTTGAGAATTTCCTCGTTGGTCTTTTTAGCTGTCCAGGAAACTTTCAACATTCTTCTGTAAAATCCAATCTCTATGACCTATAATCATCTATTTATTTGTTTGTTTACTGTCCATGATTCGCTTCCATAGGTAAGAATTGGCTCTACATAGCATCTCAGAACTCACTTCTATTGACATAGACTTGTTGCATTAGATGTTTTTCATTTTCTGTAATCTATTTTGGCCTGAGCTATTCTGCTTGTTATGAGATAACCAATAGTATATGACAACATCAACACCACTTGAAGGTCAACAACACAACTCACCCAAACGATGGTGCGGCAACAAGCAGGAGCACACTGACAGATGCCAACATTCGATTCATATTTCCGTCCAGCCTGTGGGTGGATGCTCCAGCGGACACGGGGATCTCATGTCTCTGGCTGGACAGTCCAGCTGGGGAAGTCCCTGCCTCCTACATGGGCACACTAAACCGATGCCTTGATCATGCGATGCTTGGGCACATGCCACAGAAGATGAAGCTTCCCATAGAAGATAACCACCTTCTCTAGTTTGCCATTGCGAGTCTCATTGTTCTAGTTTAGCTTTAATTACTAAATTTCTGTTCAATTGACTTCAATGGTTTTGGGTCACCTTGTAAGCGAGGTGGAATTATTGAAGCCTGTAAGATATCACAGAATAGAGGTTGTTGACACGATGGGGCTGTTGTTGCTCAACGAATAAGAACTGCTTGTAGCATGGTGTTGGTGTTCAACGGTTGATCTTTGGGTTGTCTCTGTGAATAGAGGAGCACAGCGTTAGTTTTAAATAACAACCACTACAATCATCATCATCATCGTTATCACCACTATCATCATCATCATCGTCATCACCACTATCATTATCATCAAAATCATCATCACCACTATCATTATCATCAAAATCATCATCACCACTATCATCATCAAAATCATCATCACCACTATAACCATCACTATCATCATCATCATCATCATCACTGTCATCATCATCATCACTATAACCATCACTATCATCATCACCACTATCATTATCATAACCATCATCATGTTCCAGACAGGGCGCATAAATCAGAGACTATTAACCCTCCCGATGAAGCGTTGTACTCTTCGTTTCTGCGGGTCGTCTGTGAGTTGATGTCTTCACTGAGATCACTTGAGGCCTGGCAGTCGTTTAGGTACTGGCTGTTTCTCGCTAATGCTAGATACTAGATGTTTCTTGCTAGCGGTGGGCACTGGCTGTATCTCGCTAATGCTAGGTACTAGCTGTTTCTTGCTAACAGTGGGCACTGGCTGCTTCACGCAAATGCTAGGTACTAGCTGTTTCTTGCTAGCGGTGGGGACTGGCTGTTTCTCGCTAATGCTAGGTACTAGCTGTTTCTTGCTAGCGGTGGGCACTGGCTGTTTCTCGCTAATGCTAGGTACTAGCTGTTTCTCGCTAGCAGTGGGCATTGGCCGGTTCTCGCTAACGGTGGGTACTGGCGATATTTACCGAAGCAGAATTAAGGTCATAAGAGAAAGAGCAGAGAAAGGGCCGGTCCAGAACTACGTACAGAGACATGAATGGAGTAGCTGGTGGTTCCGTGCCACAACATAGACAAGACAGAAGCAGGCACATAGACACATGAAGGAACATAGACAAGAAAGTACAGGTACATAGATACACGAATGTGCAGGAACATAGACAAGACGATGCTAATACATTGACAGAGAGGGGGGTCAGGCACATAGACCAGATGAATGCAGGCACAGAGAAGTAGGTGCAAGAACATAGACAAGAAGGATGCGGGCACTTAGACAAGTAGCGATAAGACATGGACAAGATGGCAGACTAGCTCGATAGATCAACAGTCTGATGGAGCAACAAGATGGAGGAAACAACATCGTCACGTGACAATGACAGGTTCCCAGTGCAGCTAGAACTTTGTGCTTTCCTCATAACCGGAAACGGAAAACCACGATGACAATTCGTCGAGCTACTGGAACCCTGAAGTCCACATTGTGCCATCTACTAGGTGCAAATAAGAACCTTCAGAGAAACTTACAGGTCGGTGGTAATGATTGTGATAGAGGAGTACATGGCTACTAGAGCTTGTAGAAGTGATTGTGATAGAGGAGTACATGGCTACTAGAGCTTGTAGAAGTGATTGTGATAGGGGAGTACATGGCTACTAGAGCTTGTAGAAGTGATTGTGATAGGGGAGTACATGGCTACTAGAGCATGTAGAAGTGATTGTGATAGAGGAGTACATGGCTACTAGAGCTTGTAGAAGTGATTGTGATAGAGGAGTACATGGCTACTAGAGCTTGTAGAAGTGATTGTGATAGGGGAGTACATGGCTACTAGAGCTTGTAGAAGTGATTGTGATAGAGGAGTACATGGCTACTAGAGCTTGTAGAAGTGATTGTGATAGAGGAGTACATGGCTACTAGAGCTTGTAGAAGTGATTGTGATAGAGGAGTACATGGCTACTAGAGCTTGTAGAAGTGATTGTGATAGAGGAGTACATGGCTACTAGAGCTTGTAGAAGTGATTGTGATAGAGGAGTACATGGCTACTAGAGCTTGTAGAAGTGATTGTGATAGAGGAGTACATGGCTACTAGAGCTTGTAGAAGTGATTGTGATAGGGGAGTACATGGCTACTAGAGCTTGTAGAAGTGATTGTGATAGGGGAGTACATGGCTACTAGAGCATGTAGAAGTGATTGTGATAGAGGAGTACATGGCTACTAGAGCTTGTAGAAGTGATTGTGATAGAGGAGTACATGGCTACTAGAGCTTGTAGAAGTGATTGTGATAGGGGAGTACATGGCTACTAGAGCTTGTAGAAGTGATTGTGATAGGGGAGTACATGGCTACTAGAGCATGTAGAAGTGATTGTGATAGAGGAGTACATGGCTACTAGAGCTTGTAGAAGTGATTGTGATAGGGGAGTACATGGCTACTAGAGCTTGTAGAAGTGATTGTGATAGAGGAGTACATGGCTACTAGAGCATGTAGAAGTGATTGTGATAGAGGAGTACATGGCTACTAGAGCATGTAGAAGTGATTGTGATAGAGGAGTACATGGCTACTAGAGCTTGTAGAAGTGATTGTGATAGAGGAGTACATGGCTACTAGAGCATGTAGAAGTGATTGTGATAGAGGAGTACATGGCTACTAGAGCATGTAGAAGTGATTGTGATAGAGGAGTACATGGCTACTAGAGCTTGTAGAAGTGATTGTGATAGAGGAGTACATGGCTACTAGAGCTTGTAGAAGTGATTGTGATAGAGGAGTACATGGCTACTAGAGCTTGTAGAAGTGATTGTGATAGAGGAGTACATGGCTACTAGAGCTTGTAGAAGTGATTGTGATAGGGAGTACATGGCTACTAGAGCTTGTAGAAGTGATTGTGATAGGGGAGTACATGGCTACTAGAGCTTGTAGAAGTGATTGTGATAGAGGAGTACATGGCTACTAGAGCTTGTAGAAGTGATTGTGATAGGGGAGTACATGGCTACTAGAGCTTGTAGAAGTGATTGTGATAGAGGAGTACATGGCTACTAGAGCTTGTAGAAGTGATTGTGATAGGGGAGTACATGGCTACTAGAGCTTGTAGAAGTGATTGTGATAGGGGAGTACATGGCTACTAGAGCTTGTAGAAGTGATTGTGATAGAGGAGTACATGGCTACTAGAGCATGTAGAAGTGATTGTGATAGAGGAGTACATGGCTACTAGAGCTTGTAGAAGTGATTGTGATAGAGGAGTACATGGCTACTAGAGCTTGTAGAAGTGATTGTGATAGAGGAGTACATGGCTACTAGAGCTTGTAGAAGTGATTGTGATAGGGGAGTACATGGCTACTAGAGCTTGTAGAAGTGATTGTGATAGAGGAGTACATGGCTACTAGAGCTTGTAGAAGTGATTGTGATAGAGGAGTACATGGCTACTAGAGCTTGTAGAAGTGATTGTGATAGAGGAGTACATGGCTACTAGAGCTTGTAGAAGTGATTGTGACAGAGGAGTACATGGCTACTAGAGCATGTAGAAGTGATTGTGATAGAGGAGTGCATGGCTACTAGAGCATGTAGAAGTGATTGTGATAGAGGAGTACATGGCTACTAGAGCTTGTAGAAGTGATTGTGATAGAGGAGTACATGGCTACTAGAGCTTGTAGAAGTGATTGTGATAGAGGAGTACATGGCTACTAGAGCTTGTAGAAGTGATTGTGATAGAGGAGTACATGGCTACTAGAGCTTGTAGAAGTGATTGTGATAGAGGAGTACATGGCTACTAGAGCATGTAGAAGTGATTGTGATAGAGGAGTACATGGCTACTAGAGCATGTAGAAGTAATTGTGATAGAGGAGTACATGGCTACTAGAGCATGTAGAAGTGATTGTGATAGAGGAGTACATGGCTACTAGAGCTTGTAGAAGTGATTGTGATAGGGAGTACATGGCTACTAGAGCTTGTAGAAGTGATTGTGATAGAGGAGTACATGGCTACTAGAGCTTGTAGAAGTGATTGTGATAGAGGAGTACATGGCTACTAGAGCATGTAGAAGTGATTGTGATAGAGGAGTACATGGCTACTAGAGCTTGTAGAAGTGATTGTGATAGAGGAGTACATGGCTACTAGAGCTTGTAGAAGTGATTGTGATAGAGGAGTACATGGCTACTAGAGCTTGTAGAAGTGATTGTGATAGAGGAGTACATGGCTACTAGAGCTTGTAGAAGTGATTGTGATAGGGGAGTACATGGCTACTAGAGCTTGTAGAAGTGATTGTGATAGGGGAGTACGTGACTACCAGAACTTGTGGAAGTGCTGCTCTGCTGACAGTGCGAGAACCTCTGATGACGTAGAACACAACGATTTAGTTGTGACCTCCGCCCAGCGTGACCCCCGGAACCGGAAATGGTGACCTCTTCTCTGATTTCTTCCCACCCAAAATATTCCCCCACCCACGCCCCACCCCGCCGGTTGATCAGAGGAAGCTTGTTATGAGATCCCCGCGGCAGGGAACTCTGGGTATCCCCGCAGAAATAAACAGTGAAGATGGCGTCTTGCAACTGGCGTGCGAGTGTGTTGTACATCAAGATGGCTGTAGCGCAGGAGGGCGGCGTGGGCGTGTATTTGATAATAAGATAAAGGAGAAGATGAGAGGATGAAATTCAGGAAGGGTGGGCCGGTGCAGGAGAGAGATATCTCACGTTAGACACAGTTGTTGGTTTTAAACATAAAGTGGAGTTTTAGTTCTAATGATGCAGATTTGGTAACATTTATGTGTTGCGTCGACGTTAAACATATGCCTCATCGACAAATGTGGTACTTTTTAGTGGAGGTGGTTCCAGTTCACGTAACAATGGCACTGTGACAGTATTTATTTATGTATTGTGATCTTTTTTCTTCTTCATTTGCCTTTCAGCGTCGAGGGAAGATATAATTTGGGTCTGCTGCCCTTCTGTTTGCCTCTCCTGCTGTTATGTTTCCTAGTGTTTATAATATTCCATCAATCCATCTTTTTCTCTTCTATTTGCCTCTGTTGCTGTTATCTTTCCTAGTGTTTCTAATATTCCGTCAATCCATCTTTTTCTCTTCTATTTGTCTCTGTTGCTGTTATCTTTCCTAGTGTTTCTAATATTCCATCAATCCATCTTTTTCGTGGTCGACCCTTGGGTCTGGTATTCTCGTAGGTTCGTTGTGTTGTGGTCTTCTGCATTATAACGTGGCCAAACCATTTTATCTGTTGTTTCTTTATATACTCTATGGCAGGAATTATTCCTAGCTTTTTTTTAAATTCTTCATTTCTGACCTTATCTCTTAGGCTGTTTCCTGCCATTCGGCTGACACATTTCATCTCAGTAGTGGTTATTTTTCTTATTGTTCTTGCATCTAGGGTCCAGGACTGGCATTGGTAGCACAACGTTGGGATGAAGATTGTATTGTAGAGTCCAGGTCTGACATTGGCAGCACAACGTTGGGATGAAGATTGTATTGTAGAGTCCAGGACTGACATTGGTAGCACAACGTTGGGATGAAGATTGTATTGTAGAGTCCAGGACTGACATTGGCAGCACAACGTTGGGATGAAGATTGTATTGTAGAGTCCAGGACTGACATTGGTAGCACAACGTTGGGATGAAGATTGTATTGTAGAGTCCAGGTCTGACATTGGTAGCACAACGTTGGGATGAAGATTGTATCTGTGATGTGGTATTTTAATTCTAGTCTGTTATTTTCTATTTATGAAATCAGTATCACTGCAGTCGGGAATTCCCCATATCCACTCCACTCATGTCACAGCTCCCACCAAAGCGCGCTGGCGAATTCTGTTGACAAGGTTGACTACCGTGTAACCCTTATCGCAGTCATAGGCGACTATTCCAAACGACTTCCATCGAGCAGAGTTTGTACAGTCACTTCCTGACTAATGTTTCCTCGAAAATACACATTTAAAACACGCATTTAAAACACACATTTAAAACACGCATTTAAAACACACATTTAAAACACACATTTAAAACGCACATTTAAAACACAAATTTAAAACACACATTAAAATGCACATTTAAAACACAAATTTAAAACACACATTTAAAACACAAATTTAAAACAAATATTTAAAACACACATTTGTACACACATTTAATACACACATTTAAAACGCACATTTAAAACACACATTTAAAACACACATTTAAAATACACATTTAAAATACACATTTAAAACACACATTTAAAACACACATTTAAAACACACATTTAAAATACACATTTAACACACACATTTAAAACACACATTTAAAACACACATTTAAAACACAAATTTAAAACACATTTAAAACGCACATTTAAAACGCACATTTAAAACACAAATTTAAAACACACATTTAAAACACACATTTAAAATACACATTTAAACACACATTTAAAACGCACATTTAAAACGCACATTTAAAACACAAATTTAAAACACACATTTAAAACACAAATTTAAAACACACATTTAAAACGCACATTTAAAACACAAATTTAAAACACACATTTAAAACACATTTAAAACACACATTTAAAACGCACATTTAAAACACACATTTAAAACACAAATTTAAAACACACATTTAAAACACATTTAAAACACACATTTAAAACGCACATTTAAAACACACATTTAAAACACTAATTTAAAACACACATTTAAAACACACATTTAAAACACACATTTAAAACACATTTAAAACGCACATTTAAACACTAATTTAAAACACACATTTAAAACAAACAAAGCAACAGAAACAGTTTAAGCGACTATGTTAGTCGCTGCAAAAACTGGGCCACATGCCGCCATGTTGTGTTGTCGGTTGTTCCTTTACCATAGTCCAACTCCAGTGCGAGCCAAGTAGCTGTGTGGAAGACATTTACAAACGATATCATCGAAAAGAGAGTGCCCACAGTCAGTCCCAGCTCCAATTTATTGGTATAAACCGAAATAAAAACACACAGGAACCAGTGACAACAACATTTGTTTCTCCACTCTCTGAAGGGGTCTACGGGAATGGACTTGCCCCTTTTACCAGATTTAAAGAGAAAACAAACATCGTAAACATTGACAAACCGGCCACTTTCAGGATGCTCCACCTGCGAAAATAACTGTTATTGAACATTCAACTGAAACTTGATATCATCATCATCATCAAGTACCGGGCCTAGTGGCGTAGGTGATCATGTCTCTCCACAACATTCGATCTCGGCAGCTATTTATCATTTCTGTTGTTGACCTTCTGCCAAGCCATTCTCTTAAGCTGTCTGTTATTTTTTCTCTTTGCTTCCTCTATCTCTTCGTCCCTCAGTTTTCCCAGTTGTTACAATATATTCCAGTTGTTCTCTTCTCATTACATGACCAATAAATGATGATTGTCTCTTCCTAACATTTGAAATTAGCTCTCTTGTTGCTTTGACCTATCTCATAACATCTTCATTACTCTTCTTAGCTGTCCATGGTACTCTCAATATTCATCTGTAAAACCACATTTCTACAGATTCCAGTGATTTTCCTGTCTGTTGTCATATTGTCCATGACTCGCATCCATATGTTAAGACTGGCTCTACATAACATTTAAGAACTCTTTTTCTTGTTTCTATTGTCAAAAACGGATTGCATAGTATCTTCCTCATTTTTTGGAAAGCTGCTTTTGTCTGAGCCATTCTGCATCTCACCTCTTTTGTACATCTTCCGTCTGAGGTTAACAAAGTTCCCACATCTTCCGTCTGAGGTTAACAAAGTTCCCAAATATTTAAATTCACAAACTTGATATAATGAACTTGAATGTAAAATAGAACATTCTAACAAATGTTACATTTTTGGGATCTAGCTAGATCAGCACTGGCGGTATTCTTCCCCTAATTTCATCATCTTTATCTTTATCTTTATCTTTATCTTTATCTTTATCTTTATCTATTAATAATGAGGATAGCGATCAAAGCATGACAAGTGTATTTGTTTATTTGTTTTGTTAATGTGTTAATAATAAGTGATGGAAACTAACATTTTGTTGACAAACAACTGCTCACATAAACACACACACACACACGGACACACACACACACACATGGACACACACACGCATAAAACAGAAGGATCGATGTGGTCAACTACATAACTTTGTATTTAGAAACAAAATGGACCCTCCACAAACATCTAATAACACCAACAAACACATACAAACACCTAGAAACAATTATAAACACCCACAAACACTTACACACTTCTATAAACACCCACTAACATATAGAAACAAATACAAACACTTACAAACACTTACACACACCTACAAACACCTACAAACACCTACAAGCACCTACCAACAATAACAAACGCCAACAAACACATACACACTTATACAACACTTACCAATACCTGCAAGCATCTACAAACACATATAAGCACCTACAAACAATTACAAACACCTACAAACACTTACAAATACCTACAAGCACTTACAAACATCTATAAACACCCACTAATACATACAAACACCTACAATCACTTACACACACAAACAACCACCTCCAAAAGCTTTTACCAACATATAAAAATACATACAAACACATATAAACACCTACAAACATACAAACACATATAAACACTTACAAACATACAACACCTACAAAAATACAAACACATATAAACACCTACAAACACACTTGTAAACAGAGGCATGATTAAAACCTTAAGGTGAATCAACAGACAGACAGACAGGTAGAGATATTAAAGTACAGAAAAAGACAGGCAGAAATAGATTCGTTTGATCAGATTGGTTTTGAAAACTTTCGATGAAGACTTGTCACTAGACATGCGCAGTTCATCACTTGATGTGGATACACAACGACTGTGACAAGTTGTGAGTGCAGTAAGTGTGACACACGTAGATACACAACGACTGTGACAAGTTGTGAGTGCAGTAAGTGTGACACACGTAGATACACAACGACTGTGACAAGTTGTGAGTGCAGTAAGTGTGACACACGTAGATACACAACGACTGTGACAAGTTGTGAGTGCAGTAAGTGTGACACACGTAGATACACAACGACTGTGACAAGTTGTGAATGCAGTAAGTTTGACACACGTAGATACACAACGACTGTGACAAGTTGTGAATGCAGCAAGTTTGACACACGTAGATACACAACGACTGTGACAAGTTGTGAGTGCAGTAAGTGTGACACACGTAGATACACAACGACTGTGACAAGTTGTGAGTGCAGTAAGTGTGACACACGTAGATACACAACGACTGTGACAAGTTGTGAATGCAGTAAGTTTGACACACGTAGATACACAACGACTATGACAAGTTGTGAGTGCAGTAAGTGTGACACACGTAGATACACAACGACTGTGACAAGTTGTGAGTGCAGTAAGTGTGACACACGTAGATACACAACGACTGTGACAAGTTGTGAATGCAGTAAGTTTGACACACGTAGATACACAACGACTATGACAAGTTGTGAGTGCAGTAAGTGTGACACACGTAGATACACAACGACTATGACAAGTTGTGAGTGCAGTAAGTGTGACACACGTAGATACACAACGACTATGACAAGTTGTGAGTGCAGTAAGTGTGACACACGTAGATACACAACGACTGTGACAAGTTGTGAATGCAGTAAGTGTGACACACGTAGATACACAACGACTGTGACAAGTTGTGAGTGCAGTAAGTGTGACACACGTAGATACACAACGACTATGACAAGTTGTGAGTGCAGTAAGTGTGACACACGTAGATACACAACGACTGTGACAAGTTGTGAGTGCAGCAAGTTTGACACACGTAGATACACAACGACTATGACAAGTTGTGAGTGCAGTAAGTGTGACACACGTAGATACACAACGACTGTGACAAGTTGTGAATGCAGTAAGTTTGACACACGTAGATACACAACGACTGTGACAAGTTGTGAGTGCAGTAAGTGTGACACACGTAGATACACAACGACTATGACAAGTTGTGAGTGCAGTAAGTGTGACACACGTAGATACACAACGACTGTGACAAGTTGTGAATGCAGTAAGTTTGACACACGTAGATACACAATGACTGTGACAAGTTGTGAATGCAGTAAGTTTGACACACGTAGATACACAACGACTGTGACAAGTTGTGAGTGCAGCAAGTTTGACACACGTAGATACACAACGACTGCGACAAGTTGTGAGTGCAGCAAGTTTGACACACGTAGATACACAACGACTGTGACAAGTTGTGAGTGCAGTAAGTTTGACACACGTAGATACACAACGACTGTGACAAGTTGTGAGTGCAGTAAGTTTGACACACGTAGATACACAACGACTGTGACAAGTTGTGAGTGCAGTAAGTTTGACACACGTAGATACACAACGACTATGACAAGTTGTGAGTGCAGTAAGTTTGACACACGTAGATACACAACGACTGTGACAAGTTGTGAGTGCAGTAAGTTTGACACACGTAGATACACAACGACTGTGACAAGTTGTGAGTGCAGTAAGTGTGACACACGTAGATACACAACGACTATGACAAGTTGTGAGTGCAGTAAGTTTGACACACGTAGATACACAACGACTGTGACAAGTTGTGAGTGCAGTAAGTTTGACACACGTAGATACACAACGACTGTGACAAGTTGTGAGTGCAGTAAGTTTGACACACGTAGATACACAACGACTGTGACAAGTTGTGAGTGCAGTAAGTTTGACACACGTAGATACACAACGACTGTGACAAGTTGTGAGTGCAGTAAGTTTGACACACGTAGATACACAACGACTATGACAAGTTGTGAGTGCAGTAAGTTTGACACACGTAGATACACAACGACTATGACAAGTTGTGAGTGCAGTAAGTTTGACACACGTAGATACACAACGACTGTGACAAGTTGTGAATGCAGTAAGTTTGACACACGTAGATACACAACGACTATGACAAGTTGTGAGTGCAGTAAGTTTGACACACGTAGATACACAACGACTGTGACAAGTTGTGAGTGCAGTAAGTTTGACACACGTAGATACACAACGACTATGACAAGTTGTGAGTGCAGTAAGTTTGACACACGTAGATACACAACGACTGTGACAAGTTGTGAGTGCAGTAAGTTTGACACACGTAGATACACAACGACTATGACAAGTTGTGAGTGCAGTAAGTTTGACACACGTAGATACACAACGACTGTGACAAGTTGTGAGTGCAGTAAGTTTGACACACGTAGATACACAACGACTGTGACAAGTTGTGAGTGCAGTAAGTGTGACACACGTAGATACACAACGACTATGACAAGTTGTGAGTGCAGTAAGTTTGACACACGTAGATACACAACGACTGTGACAAGTTGTGAATGCAGTAAGTTTGACACACGTAGATACACAACGACTGTGACAAGTTGTGAATGCAGTAAGTTTGACACACGTAGATACACAACGTCTGTGACAAGTTGTGAGTGCAGTAAGTGTGACACACGTAGATACACAACGACTGTGACAAGTTGTGAATGCAGTAAGTTTGACACACGTAGATACACAACGACTGTGACAAGTTGTGAATGCAGCAAGTTTGACACACGTAGATACACAACGACTGTGACAAGTTGTGAGTGCAGCAAGTTTGACACACGTAGATACACAACGACTATGACAAGTTGTGAATGCAGTAAGTTTGACACACGTAGATACACAACGACTGTGACAAGTTGTGAGTGCAGCAAGTTTGACACACGTAGATACACAACGCCTATGACAAGTTGTGTGTGCAGTAAGTTTGACACACGTAGATACACAACGACTATGACAAGTTGTGAGTGCAGTAAGTTTGACACACGTAGATACACAACGACTATGACAAGTTGTGAGTGCAGTAAGTGTGACACACGTAGATACACAACGACTGTGACAAGTTGTGAATGCAGTAAGTTTGACACACGTAGATACACAACGACTGTGACAAGTTGTGAATGCAGTAAGTTTGACACACGTAGATACACAACGACTGTGACAAGTTGTGAGTGCAGCAAGTTTGACACACGTAGATACACAACGACTGTGACAAGTTGTGAGTGCAGTAAGTGTGACACACGTAGATACACAACGACTATGACAAGTTGTGAATGCAGTAAGTTTGACACACGTAGATACACAACGACTGTGACAAGTTGTGAATGCAGTAAGTTTGACACACGTAGATACACAACGACTGTGACAAGTTGTGAATGCAGTAAGTTTGACACACGTAGATACACAACGACTGTGACAAGTTGTGAGTGCAGCAAGTTTGACACACGTAGATACACAACGACTGTGACAAGTTGTGAGTGCAGCAAGTTTGACACACGTAGATACACAACGACTGTGACAAGTTGTGAGTGCAGCAAGTTTGACACACGTAGATACACAACGACTGTGACAAACGGTGAATGCAGCAAGTTTGACACACGTAGATACATAACGACTGTGACAAGCTGTGAATGCAGCAATTTTGACACACGTAGATACACAACGACTGTGACAAGCTGTGAATGCAGCAAGTTTGACACACGTAGATACATAACGACTGTGACAAGTTGTGAATGCAGCAAGTTTGACACACGTAGATACATAACGACTGTGACAAGTTGTGAATGCAGCAAGTTTTACACACGTAGATACACAACGACTGTGACAAGCTGTGAATGCAGCAAGTTTGACATACAAAACACCATTCGTACAAACAGACATGACCCAAAGGCAGATAACCTTGAACCGTCTTTGACCAGATATTTGGGACATTTCGTGGGACACAGTGTCCTGGGGCATCTAGGGCACAGGGCAGCTCAGCGATCATCAAGCGAAGAGAACACATAGCGCGGACACTGGTGTTAGATGCCCGCTACAGATGACAAGTCTGTTTTTGGTAGAAAAGACTTAAGTAATGAGTTGGCTTCCACTGCCCTCCGTCACGTCGACCAGTTATCAGATTAATGGCCCTGAGATAACCTTCTGTGACCGACCATCCTTGTCTGAACCTTGTTCCCTCTCATGAAATAACAAGAGTTAATCTTGCGGTGTCCTGTCTCATTTCATGAATTTTGTCGTTTTGACAGTCTCCTTAGTTCTCGCTACTGTGACGCGCTTATCTTAGTTCTCGCTACTGTGACGCGCTTATCTTAGTTCTCGCTACTGTGTCGCGCTTATCTTAGTTCTCGCTACTGTGACGCGCTTATCTTAGTTCTCGCTACTGTGACGCGCTTATCTTAGTTCTCGCTACTGTGACGCGCTTATCTTAGTTCTCGCTACTGTGACGCGCTTATCTTAGTTCTCGCTACTGTGACGCGCTTATCTTAGTTCTCGCTACTGTGGCACGCTTATCTTAGTTCTCGCTACTGGGACGCGCTTATCTTAGTTCTCGCTACTGTGGCACGCTTATCTTAGTTCTCGCTACTGCGACGCGCTTATCTTAGTTCTCGCTACTGTGACGCGCTTATCTTAGTTCTCGCTCCTGTGACGCGCTTATCTTAGTTCTCGCTACTGTGACGCGCTTATCTTAGTTCTCGCTACTGTGGCGCGCTTATATTAGTTCTCGCTACTGTGGCGCGCTTATCTTAGTTCTCGCTACTGTGACGTGCTTTTCTTAGTTTTCGCTACTGTGAGGCGCTTTTCTTAGTTCTCGCTACTGTGAGGCGCTTTTCTTAGTTCTCGCTACTGTGAGGCGCTTTTCTTAGTTCTCGCTACTGTGAGGCGCTTTTCTTAGTTCTCGCTACTGTGAGGCGCTTTTCTTAGTTCTCGCTACTGTGAGGCGCTTTTCTTAGTTTTCGCTACTGTGAGGCGCTTTTCTTAGTTCTCGCTACTGTTAGGCGCTTTTCTTAGTTCTCGCTACTGTGATGCGCTTTTCTTAGTTCTCGCTACTGTGATGCGCTTTTCTTAGTTCTCGCTACTATGAGGCGCTTTTCTTAGTTCTCGCTACTATGATGCGCTTTTCTTAGTTCTCGCTACTGTGAGGCGCTTTTATTAGTTCTCGCTACTGTGACGCGCTTTTCTTAGTTCTCGCTACTATGAGGCGCTTTTCTTAGTTCTCGCTACTATGATGCGCTTTTCTTAGTTCTCGCTACTGTGATGCGCTTTTCTTAGTTCTCGCTACTATGAGGCGCTTTTCTTAGTTCTCGCTACTATGATGCGCTTTTCTTAGTTCTCGCTACTGTGATGCGCTTTTCTTAGTTCTCGCTACTATGAGGAGCTTTTCTTAGTTCTCGCTACTATGATGCGCTTTTCTTAGTTCTCGCTACTATGATGCGCTTTTCTTAGTTCTCGCTACTATGAGGCGCTTTTCTTAGTTCTCGCTACTATGATGCGCTTTTCTTAGTTCTCGCTACTGTGATGCGCTTTTCTTAGTTCTCGCTACTATGAGGCGCTTTTCTTAGTTCTCGCTACTATGATGCGCTTTTCTTAGTTCTCGCTACTGTGATGCGCTTTTCTTAGTTCTCGCTACTATGAGGCGCTTTTCTTAGTTCTCGCTACTATGAGGCGCTTTTCTTAGTTCTCGCTACTATGATGCGCTTTTCTTAGTTCTCGCTACTATGAGGCGCTTTTCTTAGTTCTCGCTACTATGATGCGCTTTTCTTAGTTCTCGCTACTGTGATGCGCTTTTCTTAGTTCTCGCTACTATGAGGCGCTTTTCTTAGTTCTCGCTACTATGAGGCGCTTTTCTTAGTTCTCGCTACTATGATGCGCTTTTCTTAGTTCTCGCTACTATGATGCGCTTTTCTTAGTTCTCGCTACTATGATGCGCTTTTCTTAGTTCTCGCTACTATGAGGCGCTTTTCTTAGTTCTCGCTACTATGATGCGCTTTTCTTAGTTCTCGCTACTGTGGCGCGCTTTTCTTTGTTCTCGCTACTATGATGCGCTTATCTTAGTTCAATGTATCATATTTTAGTACTTCACAGTTTAGTACATTATAGTTTAGTACTTCATAGTTTAGTACATTATAGTTTAGTACTTCATAGTTTAGTACATTATAATTTAGTACTTCATAGTTTAGTACATCATAGTTTAGTACATCATAGTTCAATACGTTGTAGTTCAGAACAGTGTAGTTTAGTATATCATACAGTCTAGTACATTATAGCTCAGTATATAATAGTACATTATAGCTCAGTATATAATAGCACATTATAGCTCAGTATATAATAGTACATTATAGCTCAGTATATAATAGTACATTATAGCTCAGTATATAATAGCACATTATAGCTCAGTATATAATAGCACATTATAGCTCAGTATATAATAGTACATTATAGCTCAGTATATAATAGTACATTATAGCTCAGTACATAATAGTACATTATAGCTCAGTATATAATAGTACATTATAGCTCAGTATATAATAGTGCATTATAGCTCAGTATATAATAGTACATTATATGGGATCGAAGCGTCATGGCGGCTGCGAGTAGATAGTGTCTCTACCTCGGCTCTTGCTGACGTATCTAAATGATTTGTGCGACAGTCTGGTTGTGAAATAAAGTGCTGCTATTCCCTATTGTAGTTATCTTTACTTCTGACTAGCGGATGGACTGTTAACTTTATTATATTTTTGTGGAATATGATTTATTCTTCTTGAGTCGATGTGTTTAACCTATCATCGGTAGGCCAACGTGTGTTCAAGGCTCGACAGGCAAACATCTATTTTGACAACAATGGCGCTTACTGGGAATGTCCCTCCCGAGTGTACAAAGGCTGTGACGGTAGATGGGGCGATAGAATCAGAAATGATCAACGGTTCAAAAAGTGAAAACAGCAAACTGTGTGCTACACAAGAGGTACATTCAGGGCACGAAAGGCGAATATGGTTGACCGCCATGAAAGAAATATGAGCCGCATCACGTACTATTCCAAAGAAAGCCATGGAGAGAAATTCTAACTGATGACAGAAGGCAGATTTACAAATATGTTTATGGAATGTTAGGACTCTTTACCGAGAGCTGCTAGGTAAAGGGGCTGAGCAGTACAGAATAACATCCAAATGAAAAAGTTACAAATGGCAATGCATCAAGAAAAGCTTACAAGAAACCTGCTATATCTTACCCAAACAGGAAATGAAAAACAAATGGTTGGCCAAAGATGTCTAGAAATCAAAACTATAGAAAATAAACAAGATTTAAGAGGGATGCGCACAGAAATAAAGAGAACGACCAGAAAAAAAACTTAAGTCACAGAAAGTGAATGTATTGTAAACGAAAAAGTAAAAATGGTAACAGACAAGAAAGAAATAATCAAAAGATGGCAGGAGTATATAACAGAACTATTTCATGATCAAAGGGACAAGAAACCAGTTATAAAATGTGCATCAGGCTATACAATCTTAAAATCTGAGGTGGAAAAAGCTATACAAACAATGGAAAATGGAAAAGCAGCAGGACCTGACAGCATACAGATAGAGATGATACAGGCACTAGAAGATTTTGGCATTGAAGTGATTACAGAAGTATGCAACGAAATATACCACACAGGATACATACCAAATGAATTAAATCATCAACTTTTATTGTATTACCTAAAAGGAATGGTGCAGAATAAAATCATTATTGAATTAGATGAGCAACAATTTGGAATCAGGAAAAACAGTGGGATCTTGTTTATTTAAAGAAGCCATGTTCAGCATGAGAACATTGATTAAAAAGTACATAGAAATAAACATACCAATATATGCCTGCTTCATAGACTACACCAAAGCTTTCGATAGAATACACCATAACCAACTTATAGAATGTCTAAAAGAGATACATCTAGACGACACAGACATACCACTAATATGTAATCTATACTGGGAGCAAACAGCAATAATAAAATATAACAAAGAGAACACATGGATATAAAAAGAGGAGTAAGATAAGGATGCATCCTATCGCCAAGCTTGTTCAATCTATACACTGAGCAAATCTTTAAAAACATCTCAGAGATGCCAGGCCTAAACATTAATGGAAATATAATCAATAACCTGAGATATGCTGACGATACTGTACTACTAGCAGAAAGTCCTAAAGAGATACAACAATTACTTAATGAAATAAACATAACAAGCAAAAAATATGGATTAGATATGAATATCAAAAAGACTAAAACTATGATCATAAACAAAGAAAATACTCAAAACCCACAAGTGGATATCAAAGTTGAAGGAATAGACCTGAAGACAGTTCAGAACTACAACTACCTTGGACATACTATAACCAGTGATGGGAAATGTACAACTGAAATAAACAAAAGTATAGGAATGGCAAAAAGTAATTTTAATGTCATTATAAATATACAAACATCAAAACAAATAACACCAGGGCTGAAACTAAGAATAGAAAATGTTATATCTTCTCAACATTCCTGTATGGTGCAGAAACATGGCCATTAGACAAGAAAACAGAACAGAAAATTGAAGCCTTTGAAATGTGGATATATAAAAGAATAGGTAGAATTGGATGGAAGGAAAAGAAAACAAATGAAGAAGTCTTAAAACAACTAAATATGAAAATAGAACTATTAAACACAATTCAAACAAGACAAACGAGATCTTTGGGCCATGTTAAAAGACAGAACAGCCTACTAAATGTAATCTTGGAGGGGAAAATACAAGGTAAAAGAGACAAAGGCAGAAATTTATAAAGGAAACGACATTGCAGATAAAGACAATGCTTCAGGCGAATAAAAGATAGATTCTGTGGATTTTTTTATTATTTTTACTGGTCAGTCTATTTATTTGTGCATGCCTCTTAAATCTTGTTTATTTTCTATAGTTTCGATTTCTAGACACCTTTTGCTGAGCCAGTCTTTTTTTTTTTTCACATTTTGCGTTTTTCATTATCTATCTTCTTGTATTGGGCAGTGTTCTTCGCTTGTCTTCTTTCTTCCATTTCTTCTAAGACGATGTTAGCCATTTTTGTTTTTTATTTTCTCTTTTGGTTTAGACGTCGCAAGTTTCTTGTATGCTTTTCTTTATGCATTGCCATTTGGTTGTTACTTTTTCATCAGGATTTTCTCTTCTGTTTTGCTCAATTCCTTCTTCTAGCAGCTTCTGGTATGTGTTCTTTACTTGTATTGTATATGTATCTTTAATATCTTTTTGATTTAAAGCTGTTATATCTAGTGGATTTGTTGATGAATTAGACTTTTGTTTGTTTCTCTTTAGTTTGATTTTCATTTTAATCATTACAGGATTGTGATCTGCTCCTGGGTAGGTTTTGGCTTTCTTGACGCTGTTACGGAACCTTTCTTTTATCATTATATAATCTATTTGATTGATAGATATAATAGTAAAAGAAATCAACAAGAAAGGTCTCAGTCTGAATAGTAAGAAAACAGAAGTAATGGTCATATCGAAGAAACAATCACCACCATCATGCAGCATAAAAATAAACAAGACAATTGAGTTATTGAGTTATTAGCGGGCCATCATCATTGCACTCCGAACATGTCCATAGGTGCTCAGATTCCCTCCTCATCAATTCCCTCAGTGTCCAGCGACTGACGACTCCAGTTCTATGTTGGTTGATAAGTCTTCTTACACGGCCACTAAGTTTCTCATTTCTGGCTGTGGCCATCTTAACTCCCATTTCCATCATCCGAAGAAGTGACGTGGATCTGTGTTTGTCGAAGTCATGTGCTCTTCCCACATCTCGGAGGGCATTGATGATGTCCGCCCGATCCATTGGTTGCCCGTCCTCAACGACAGCGCAGCTAGCCAACCTGTCCGCTCTTTCATTTCCCGTACTCCCGCATGTCCAGGGACATAGACAAAGGCGACCTTACGTATTTTGGATTTCTGCAACGACTCTACCCATTGCATGCGTACAAAGCCCGCCTCCACTTTTTTTTATCATGCTCATCGAATCACTCAGTATACATGCGTGGGTGTAGTCTTGTGACTCTAACCATTTGAATGTCTTGGTCACTGCCATCGCCTCCATTGTCATGCTACTCGTGTTCATGGCGTATGCACCACTGTCTTCCTTGACTATTCTGCCTGCCGAGCATGCTGTAAATGCCCGTGCACTTCTTTGGTGTCGTCTTACAGATCCGTCTGTATAGATGACTGCATCTTTCTCATCGGTGTTATCACAAATGGGACCGTTGACCTCAGCATTAACCACGACCGGGTTCTGTTCCCTACTTTTCCTGTCGAGTGTGACAATACATGAGAAAGTCCCCTTGAATGACGTAGGCACCGGTATCCACTCCTCACCAACGCTGATATTGGTAAGCCCACAGACCTGTTTGATGACATCTTCTGCTCGGCCCACCCATGATTTGCCTCTTTTTAGCCTGTCACCTTTCTCTGTGTTGAGCTGGTGGTGCAATGGATGCTATGTATCTGTACTAATCTTCAGGTATGCTCGTGCTCTCCAGATCTTGATTCTATCATCCATGGTTGGAAAGTCAAGAAGATACCTCATTGCTACACAGGGAGTGTCCCTTGTACATCACAAGATAATGCGCGTGGCTTCATTTTGTATTTTCTCCAGCCTATCAATTTGAGTCGTACTGACAGTAAGAATTGCCAGACAAACAA
The DNA here is from genome assembly GCA_032433765.1 of Megaustenia siamemsis. Lineage (NCBI taxonomy): Eukaryota > Metazoa > Mollusca > Gastropoda > Stylommatophora > Ariophantidae > Megaustenia > Megaustenia siamemsis. The sequence continues at coordinate 2,838,796 of JAVIAB010000145.1, read as the reverse complement.
GACAAATCTGAAACAAGTACAACGTTTCAAATACTTGGACACAATAATAACATCAGATGGGAGATGCACCACAGAAATAAAAAGCAGAATAGCTCAGGCCAAAATAGCATTTCAGAAAATGAAAAATATCTTATGCAACAAATCTATGTCAATAGAAATGAGAAAGAGAGTTCATCGGTGCTATGTAGAACCAATTCTGACCTATGGAAGCGAATCATGGACAATAGACAAACAAATGAAAAGACGATTAGAGGCCACAGAGATGGGATTTCTCAGAAAATGTTGAAAGTTCCCTGGACAGCTAAAAAGACCAATGAGGAAGTTCTCAAAGAGGCCAACACAAAAAGGGAGCTCTTAAAAACATCAGAAAGAAGCAATCAACATTTTTTGGTCACATCATGAGAAGAGGAAAGTTGGAATACTTGGTTACAACAGGCAAAATAAAAGGAAAGAGAGATCGCGGACGACAAAGAAAGAAAATATAGGATAGCTTGGTGTCAAGGCATGGAAAACAGTCAACAACAGAACTGATACGATGTACTGTAGATAGAAGATTGTGGAGGGACATGATCACCTACACCAACCGTAAAGGTACATGATGATGATGATGAATTTATTTGACTCCTCTTCTTATCTCCAGGTTTTTCCATGTGTATAATTTCCTTTTCTCTTGCTCAAAGTAGGTGTTACATATTATCAGCCTGTTTTCTTCACAGAATTGTATTAATCTTTCTCCTCTGTCATTTCTTTTTCCTAAACCATGATTTCCTATAATGGTCTTATAACTACCGTTTTCTACTTTAGCGTTCATGTCACCGATTACAATCACGATGTCTGATGATTTCGCTTGCTTCATAACTTTATTTAGGTCTTCATGTTTTGCCTACATTTGTTCATCTGTATAGTCTTGAGTATGTCTGTATTATTGCTATGTCGAATGGTTTTGCTTTCAACTTGAGTAGTATAACCCTATCACTGTATGTCCAGATAGTACTTATATATTTGTGTAGCTCTCTTTTTATTAGTATTCCTACCCCCCCCCCCCCCCCTTGATGTTCTGTTGTGTTGCCTGAACATATAAGTGTATATTTTTTCGTCCTGTGTGTCCACACATTTTTTCCATCTTGTCTCTGAAATGCCTAAAATATCTATGTTATGGTTATAGTTAGTCGAAGGCCCCGGTATCACAACAAACGAATTAAAATCCATAATTGCTCAACCGCCCATGCCAGTGGAATCATTCGAATTAACATTTCATCTCATTGAAGGATCCACACAAAGAAGGTAGCTGCAGTTCACATCATAGGGAGGGGGGGGGGATTGAAATAAAAATGGTATGGTAACGCTTTACGTGGTTAGTAGACGACACAGATTTGAACGAAGTTTCGGCTCAATATGCCTTCAGCAGGAACAAACAAACAACACGCACACACAGATATGTAAGTAAATAAACTAATCCTACATAGCTATCTAGTAACGAAACATCCAAAACAAAATAATCGAAATCGGTTAAAGAAAAGAAAAATGACTTCCCTATGTCGTGGACCGTGGTCAGAGTGGGAAAGGAATTGTCCCACATGTGTAGCTGTAATTATACCCTCTGGTCAGGGGTGAAGGGTTCTAAAAATACACGAGCGGGGGGAACGCTGTCTAGGTTACGTCGACTGCAAAGACACCGACAATGTCTGAATGTATCTAAGGGCCCATACATACATGTATACACACAAACACAGATGCGTGTATACATATATACACGTACAATCAGACGTGCACATACTGATACATATCAACATATATATATATATATACATACACATATATATATGCATACAAGCAAGCACACACATACATGCATATATATATATATCAATACCCACACATATGAACACATACATGCATGTGCACATCCATACGGGGACAATCATATGTGTAGAAATGTGCGCATAACTCACAACTAACAAGAGAAGTTCACACCGGGGTCAGTGTGCAAACTCGAAGGAGAAAGAATAGAACAGTAGAATAACAGGTACTCAAAAGACGGAAAGAGTGAGATGTCTGAGAGTGGGGTGCAATAAAAACACATGAGGGGTAAGTAGCACAGAGAGAAGGGGTATAGGAGAACACCGAAGTGTCTCAACGGGGACTAGTGGAGAAGAACTTTGAATAGCATGGCATAGTAGATAGACTAAAGATCCAAACCATGGGCGTAGAGAGGGCTATGCAAAAGGGAAGGAGTAGCCGAAAGGAAACTATGTGTATGAGTGTGATATATTCATGCCTCGTGGAGTCAGCGAACCATACCTGACTATGAGGCGATTCTCCAAAGCAAATCGGCTGCGGTCGCCAGAGTGACAAAGGACAATACCAGTGACACGGATGTCGTCTTTGCCTTTGTGATCTGGGGAGTTGAAATGGGAAGACACTGGAGTGCCAGTATACTGTTGAACATCTCGTAGATGTTCACAAAATCTTTCCGCTAATCGTCTTCCAGACTCGCCAATGTACGTCATGTGGCATCGTTGGCATATGATGGCATAAATGATGTTACGGGACACACATGTGAAGCCATGCTTGATCTCGAACCGTCCATTAGGGAATAAGACCGAGTCAGTAGGGAGCACATAGACACAGGTGATACAGTTCCTACTACAAGGGGCCGTCCCGAAGTGTTGATGGTCGGAGCGAGGAAGATGGCTCCTAACCAGAATATCTCCCAATTCCTGTCGCGCTTGAAGGCGACCGAAACGTCGTTTCAAGTCTGTGTCGTCTACTATCCACGTAAAGCGTTTACCATATCATTTTTTTCCCTTTTTTTCAATTTTCCCTCACATTCAGCTTTACTGCAGCTTCGCATTTTTATGCATTCATTTGCATTTCTTTGCCTTAATAGTTCACATCATAGCAGCTACAGCACACGCCAAAAGACATAAGGTCAAGCAGCACAGAATGTGAACGCAGCTGACCTGTCCTTCGTCATACGATATCATCATTAATCGTAAATAATCGGAATTTCGGGGAGCCGTGATAGCTCAGTAGTTAGTGAACTGGACTCAAACGGACAAGGGGTAGGGTTCGATCCCATCCGACGGCTTCCGGTTTCACCCAGCTTTAAATGGGTACCGGATTTTTTCTGGGAAAGTAAGCAACACGGCGTAATACCGACCACATTACCCCAAAAATCATGTGCTGAAGGTCTGTAAAATATAGGGTCACTAACACCATATTTCCCTATACGCCACTTGGCGTGACGGGGGTACTTTACTTTTTTACTTTTTAATCGGAATATCGAAACACGATCCGGATGAAAGGCACAGCTCAGGGTGTCGCTGAGCTGCGGATATAGAACTGCCTGTAGACTTCTATCTGACAATGACGTCACTGTTTTGTTTGTCAAAAAGAGGCCTAACACGGTCGTACATTGTTGTATGTGCTTTCTCTGTGACAGGTGAATGGTGGTCGCGATTGCTGTATAAGTTTAAATCACGCCTTAACAACTTCTCGTTTCTTGAAGCTTCTATACTTTTAATGTTGCAGCTGTGCCGTAATGGGTGATTGTGCGCAAGGATTATACAGGATGTGACGTCACTGTTGAAGCTTCTCGCTAGCATGATGGGAGGCACTTTCAAATCTTTGTTCAACGTACGGTTAGTTTCTGACTTTAGCTCAGCTCGTTCTTGTCTGGGAACGCGTCCAGTCGATCTCAATGTTACCCCTTCAACAGAATGGAGACCGTTGCATATTTGGCTTCTTCGAGGAGTCCAGTCTCTGGAACTAAGTTCTGCAACATTATTTGAAGCATCTTACCATGACAACTCATGATTCAGCTCCCTCACATGTCTCTTGTAACCATGGTGGCACAGAACTTGGAATATGAGAAAACTGTAAAAAGGAACACTTCTCAGACTATGCCTCAATGATTCTTGCTGCCTATCCGTCATATTGACCAGTATTCCAATGATGACGTATACTGCAGTCAACACAGAACACAATATTGCGCACAATGTGGATGATTTCAGTCCACATGCACGTACTCCGCTGCACAGGCGAAGATCCCAACAGTGGAACTTCCTATCTATACACATATCGCCATTGGAATGATAGAATTAACCATCTTTCACGCAAAAAAACGTAACGATGAAAGTTGACACAAACATAACCGCGCCATCTTGAAACCGGAAGTCTATGTTTAATCGTTCTGCTTCTAAAATAATATTTTCTAATTTTTTCCATTTGGTAAAGAATGCTAACATTCCATGAACGTATTTGTAGATCTGTCTTCTGACATCAGTTAGAATTTCTCTCAATGATTTTCTTTGGAATAGCACGTGATGAAGCTCGATCTCTTTCACGGTCGTCAGACATATTCGTCTTTCATGCCCTGAAAGTGCCTCTTGTGTACCACACACTTTGTTGTTTTCGCTTTCTGACCCGTCGATCATTTCTGATTCTTCTGCCCCATCTACCGTCACAGATTTTGTACATTCGGGATGGACATTCCCGTCGGCGCCATTGTTGTCAAAATAGATGTTTGCCTGTCGAGCCTCAAACACAGGTTGGTCTATCGACGATAGGCTAAACACATCGACATAAAGAAGAATAAATCATATTCCACTGAAATATCGATAAAGCTCACAGTCCATCCGGTCGTCCGAAGTAAGCATAACTGCAACAGGGAATAGCAGCACATTATTTCACAACTAGACTGTCGCACAAATCATTTATACGTGTCAGCAAGAGCCGGGTATGAGAAACTATCTACACGCATAGATTTCACTACCCAGAGAGGACTAGACATGGAATCTCACTACCCAGAGACCGTGGGAGTGTAAAGCCACTTAGAAACCACAGGTTCGATGTTTTTAAAACAATTGTCAGCGCCTTTGATGGGAACCGAACCCAGGACCTTCCAATCCAGATGCCGACGTTTTACCTCTAGACCAGTCAAGCCACCATGGTTACAAGAGTCATGTGAGGGAGCTGAATCATGAGTTGTCATGGTAAGATGCTTCAAATAATGTTGCAGAACTTAGTTCCAGAGACTGGACTCCTCGAAGAAGCCAAATATGCAACGGTCTACATTCTGTTGAAGGGGTAACATTGAGATCGACTGGACGCGTTCCCAGACAAGGACGAGCTGAGCTAAAGTCAGAAACTAACCGTACGTTGAACAAAGATTTGAAAGTGCCTCCCATCATGCTAGCGAGAAGCTTCAACAGTGACGTCACATCCTGTATAATCCTTGCGCACAATCACCCATTACGGCACAGCTGCAACATTAAAAGTATAGAAGCTTCAAGAAACGAGAAGTTGTTAAGGCGTGATTTAAACTTATACAGCAATCACGACCACCATTCACCTGTCACAGAGAAAGCACATACAACAATGTACGACCGTGTTAGGCCTCTTTTTGACAAACAAACAGTGACGTCATTGTCAGATAGAAGTCTACAGGCAGTTCTATATCCGCAGCTCAGCGACACAACTTTAACACAATTCCTTCATTTTGTGTTAGGACACGTGACTTCCGCCATGTTCTCTCATTGAAAGGGTCAAGGTTAAGAGATGAATCAAAGTACGAAGCTGCAGTGAAACTGATTGTGTGGGCTGATTGTGTGGGGCTGATTGTGTGGGGAAATATACAAATATAGAACAAAAATGTTGTATGGAACTTCTTTGGTGAAAGCCTATTGCGCCGAAACGTCGTTCTGGTTTATGTAGTCCACTTGTTATGTGAAGCTTTAACCACGCCGTTTTCTTTCTACATTTGATCATTTCTTCTCACATTATTAGTCGGTCTTTAACACTCTCCCAAACTCTTTCTACATTTGATCATTTCTTCTCACATTATTAGTCGGTCTTTAACACTCTCCCAAACTCTTTCTACATTTGATCATTTCTTCTCACATTATTAGTCGGTCTTTAACACTCTCCCAAACTCTTTCTACACATCACACACATAAACACACACATAGCCAAACATGGGCGTCCTCCCCCCCCCCCCCTTTTTTTCTTACAACTTGCCACCCCTGCACCATACAGACCAGAAACTTGATTTAAAAAATATCCAAAGTCAACGTGATTGTTGAAGAATTATCAAAGAACATTTCTATCCGATATTTCCGGGTAGTGTGTGCCCCGTGTCTTTGATCTACCGTAAACAGCTTGCGTCCAGGTGTGTGTGTTTGCGTGTCCTGCGTGAGGTCACTCGGTGCTCGAGGGCCACAGGAGGGCACCTCCCTCAGTCGGCACACATGAAAGGGACCAGGTAAACAAATATTGGAAGTGGATAGACCGAAAGTGAGAAACAAGGGAAGATTGAGAAAGTATCATCTAGTGCCAGATGAATACTGTCTGTCCACTCGTGATCACAATGCCCAACCAATCACATCCGTTCTCGCATTTGTACAACGACCTCACAATCTGCCTTTAAGTCTTTCTGTTCATCTATCTATCTATCTATCTATCTATCTATCTATCTATCTATCTATCTATCTATCTATCTATCTATCTATCTATCTATCTATCTATCTATCTATCTATCTATCTATCTATCTATCTATCTATCTATCTATCTATCTATCCATCCATCCATCCATCCATCCATCCATCCATCCATCCATCCATCCATCCATCCATCCATCCATCCATCTATCCATCTATCTTTCTATCTATCTATCTATCTATCTATCTATCTATCTATCTATCTATCTATCTATCTATCTATCTATCTATCTATCTATCTATCTGTCTGTCTGTCTGTCTGTCTGTCTGTCTGTCTGTCTGTCTGTCTGTCTGTCTGTCTGTCTATCTATCTATCTATCTATCTATCTATCTATCTATCTATCTATCTATCTATCTATCTATCTATCTATCTATCTATCTATCTATCTATCTATCTATCTATCTATCTATCTATCTATCTACCTACCTACCTACCTACCTACCTACCTACCTACCTACCTACCTACCTACCTACCTACCTACCTACCTACCTATCTATCTATCTATCTATCTATCTATCTATCTATCTATCTATCTATCTATCTATCTATCTATCTATCTATCTATCTATCTATCTATCTATCTACCTATCTATCTACCTATCTACCTACTACCTACCTATCTACCTATCTACCTACCTCTATCTACCTATCTATCTATCTATCTATCTATCTATCTATCTATCTATCTATCTATCTATCTATCTATCTATCTATCTATCTATCTATCTATCTATCTATCTACCTATCTATCTACCTATCTACCTACCTATCTACCTACCTACCTACCTACTATCTATCTATCTATCTATCTATCTATCTATCTATCTATCTATCTATCTATCTATCTATCTATCTATCTATCTATCTATCTATCTATCTATCTATCTATCTATCTATCTATCTATCTATCTATCTATCTATCTATCTATCTATCTATCTATCTATCTATCTATCTATCTATCTATCTATCTATCTATCTATCTATCTATCTATCTATCTATCTATCTATCTATCTATCTATCTATCTATCTATCTATCTATCTATCTATCTATCTATCTATCTATCTATCGATCTATCTATCTATCTATCTATCTATCTATCTATCTATCTATCTATCTATCTATCTATCTATCTGTCTATCTATCTTTCGTTCCCCTGAAGTATTGTCTATATCTACAATGTCGTTTCCTGTATAACTTTTACTGTCTTTTGTAATTCTTGCAGTGGCCCATACAGTTTTGTCTGTAGTGTTGTATCTATGGGCCAATGGATTTTCCTCAGTCTATTATGTTCAGTGCAGTCTTGAAGTATGTGTTCAGCAGTCTGGGCGCCTGTCCATATGTACAAGTAGTTGATGTGCCGATCTTGAATTGTGTTTACATGTGATTGTGGAGTCGATTGTGTCCTGTTCTGAGGCGTACAATGATAACTTGTTCATATCTATTCATATTATGAAAGGCATCCTGATTTGGGGCTTGTGGTCCTCTGATTGGTTTGATTATCTGTTTCTTATGATGGTATGTAACTGGTGTATCTAGTTGTGTGCCTGTTGAACCTTCATTTGCCAACTGATCTGTTTTCTCATTTCCTGGTATTCCACAGTGAGATGGGATCCACTGCAGGGCAACCCTGTGGTACTTGCAGAGTTCAGTCAATAAGGTCTGCAGATGTGGTAATTTTCTGGATTGTAGTGCCTGGAGTACTGATCTTGCATCTGTCAAAAACACTACAGGCTGCGGGCTAAGATTACTGTTCAGCAGTTTTTCTATTGCCAACTTTATTGCTTGTATTTGTGCATCATAATTGTGACAATATTTCCCTATTGCTATTTTATTCATATCCCTAGTGTTATTTGGGTACTCTATATATGCACCTGCTCCCCCATTCTTTACTGAATTCTGTGCTGATCCATCTGTGTACACACGAATGCATGTCTTGTGGGTATTCTTCATCCAGGAAACTGAGAGTTATTGTTTTTCGCTGTAGACTATTCTGTTCCTCTTTGTCAACTATTCCTTTCACTTCTGTCCGTATTTGAACTGATAATCTTGATTCATCTGTCCAGGGAGTCTGTTCTGGTATGGGCAGTAGGGGGTTAACCACTCTTGGCATGTCTGGTGTTTGTCTACTAATACGCTTGGCTTGGTGGATAAAGCTGCTTCTCTTAAGTCGTCCCAATGCAAGATTTTGGAATCGGTCCTTCATTGGATGTTTCGGCATGCAAGCAAATATTTCTGCCTGTATCAGCACCTTTGTGTCTCTCCGTTCTCTCAGTGCTGGCATCCTCCACAATTTTTCCATCTCCAATATTGGTGTTGATTTCAACTTTCACCACAAAACTAAACAACTTACTATACTTTCACCACAACACTAAACAACTTATTACACTTTCACCACAACACTAAACAACTTAATAAACGTTCACCACAACACTAAACAACTTACTAAACTTTCACCACAACACTGAACATATTACTAAACTTTCACCACAACACTAAAGAACTTAATAAACTTTCACCACAACACTAAACAACTTACTAAACTTTCACCACAACACTAAAAACCTTACTAAACTTTCACCACAACACTAAACAACTTAATAAACTTTCACCACAACACTAAACAACATACTAAACTTTCACCACAACATTAAACAACATACTAAACTTTCACCACAACACTAAACAACATACTAAACTTTCACCACAACACTAAACAACATACTAAACTTTCATCAGAACACTAAACAACTTACTAAACTTTCACCACAACACTAAACAACATACTAAACTTTCACCACAACACTAAACAACTTACTAAACTTTCACCACAACACTAAACAACTTACTAAACTTTCACCACAACACTAAACAACATACTAAACTTTCATCACAACACTAAACAACTTAATTAACTTTCACCACAACACTAAAAACTTAAAAAACCTTCACCACAACAACTTAGTAAACTTTCACCACAACACTAAACAACTTAATAAACTTTCACCACAACACTAAACAACTTAATAAACTTTCACCACAACACTAAACAACTTAATAAACTTTCACCACAACAACATACTAAACTTTCACAACAACACTAAACAACTTACTAAACTTTCAACACAACACTAAACAACTTAATAAACTTTCACCACACCACTAAACAACTTAATAAACTTTCACCACAACACTAAACAACTTACTAAACTTTCACCACAACACTAAACAACTTACTAAACTTTAACCACAACACTAAACAACTTACTACACCTGTACTATAGAATTATAAATCTTGCTACACCTGTACTATAGAATTATAAATCTTGCTACACCTGTACTATAGAATTATAAATCTTGCTACACCTGTACTATAGAATTATAAATCTTGCTACACCTGTACTATAGAATTATAGATCTTGCTACACCAGTACTATAGAATTATAAATCTTGCTACACCAGTACTATAGAATTATAAATCTTGCTACACCAGTACTATATAATTATAAATCTTGCTACACCAGTACTATATAATTATAAATCTTGCTACACCTGTACTATAGAATTATAAATCTTGCTACACCTGTACTATAGAATTATAAATCTTGCTACACTTGTACTATTGAATTATAAATCTTGCTACATCTGTACTATAGAATTATAAATGTTACTACAACTGTACTATAGAATTATAAATGTTACTACACCTGTACTATAGAATTATAAATCTTGCAACACCTGTACTATTGAACTATAAATCTTACTACACCTGTACTATTGAACTATAAATCTTACTACACCTGTACTATATAACTATAAATCTTGCTACACCTGTACTATAGAACTTTAAATCTTACTACACCTGTACTATAGAACTATAAATCTTACTACACCTGTACTATAGAACTATAAATCTTACTACACCTGCATTATAGAATTACAAAATACAACATACAAAATACAATACATGATGAATTTGTTAGAAGAACATGATCAACTTACTACAGTTGTACTGTGACGTTCAGCAATTAAGAAAACATGTGTAATCCCACCTGATGATTCGCTTGATTTTGTCAACAACACGGACACACAAACACGAACACGTACACGAACACGCACACGAACACGTACTATCTACGACCGTACACAAATCCCATCAGTTTGCGTAGCTCTCATTTCAGCTACTGACGAAAGCCTGACTGCGCATACTAAATAAGTGGTTGTGGCAGTCTCCGTGGACTGTGTCTGAGGCCGGCTGTCAGAATTCGAACATAACTGCCATTTGATTGTAACCGACAGATATTTCTTCCAATTTGAAAGCCAGTCTAGTAATGTTGAACTTGATTGACGAGATTTCGTTTTCAGAAACTTGCACGGGGTTATCTTCCAGGTTTTATCGAAATCACAACTTCGGTTTGACATTAGAAGTTGACATTAGAAGCTGACATTAGAAGTTGACATTAGAAGTTGACATTAGAAGTTGACATTATCAGAACAGGCAGGGATGGTGACAGAGAGATGGGTGTTTATTGTCAAGGTATTATCATAGACAGAATGACATGTCGCTGTAACTAAGGTATTATCATAGACAGAATGACATGTCGCTGTAACTAAGGTATTATAATAGACAGAATGACATGTCGCTGTAACTAAGGTATTATAATAGACAGAATGACATGTAGCTGTAACAAAGGTATTATCACAGAAGAAATTACCTCTAGCTGTAACTAATGTATTATCATAGACAGAATGACATGTAGCTGTAACTAAAGTATTATCATAGACAGAATGACATGTAGCTGTAACTAAGGTATTATCATAGACAGAATGACATGTCGCTGTAACTAAGGTATTATTATAGACAGAATGACATGTAGCTGTAACTAAGTTATTATCATAGACAGAATGACATGCAGCTGTAATTAAGGTATTTTTATAGACAGAATGACATGTAGCTGTAATTAAGATATTATCATAGACAGAATGACATGTAGCTGTAACTAAGATATTACCATCGAAGAAGTGACATCTAGCTGTAACTAAGGAATTATCACAGACAGAATGACATGTGGCTGTAACAAGGAATTATCGTAGACAAAATGACATCTAGCTATAACTAAGGTATTATCATAGGCAAAATGACATCTAGCTGTAACTAAGGTATTATCATAGACAGAATGGCATCTAGCTGTAACTAAGGTATTATCATAGGCAAAATGACATCTAGCTGTAACTAAGGTATTATCATAGAATGACATCTAGCTGTAACTAAGGTATTATCATAGAATGACATCTAGCTGTAACTAATGTATTATCATAGAATTACATCTAGCTGTAACTAAGGTATTATCATAGATAGTATGACATCTAGCTGTAACTAAGGTATTATCATAGATAGAATGACATCTAGCTGTAACTAAGGTATTATCATAGAAGGACATCTAGCTATAACTAAGGTATTATCATAGGCAAAATGACATCTAGCTGTAACTAAGGTATTATCATAGACAGAATGGCATCTAGCTGAAGCTAAGGTATTATCGTAGGATGACATCCAGCTGTAAATAAGGTATTGTCATAGAATGACATCCAGCTGTAGCTATGGTATCACTGTGACCCATTTCATTACTGAATTATCAACTATATTTTCTCACTGCTTGTGTTTTCACTGCAGTCGCGCCCCCCCCCCCCCCCGTTTTATTATTTATCTGAACACATTTAATGAATCGACGTATATACATCATTCAACCAACTTGTACATAGCAACATTCAACCAAACTGTTGTATGTACCAACACTCAACCAAACTGTTGTATGTACCAACACTCAACCAACTGTTGTATGTACCAACACTCAACCAAACTGTTGTATGTACCAACACTCAACCAAACTGTTGTATGTACCAACACTCAACCAACTTGTTGTATGTACCAACACTCAACCAACTTATTGTATGTATCAACACTCAACCAACTTGTTGTATGTACCAACACTCAACCAACTTATTGTATGTATCAACACTCAACCAACTTATTGTATGTACCAACACTCAACCAACTTATTGTATGTACCAACACTCAACCAACTTGTTGTATGTACCAACACTCAACCAACTTATTGTATGTACCAACACTCAACCAAACTGTTTTATGTATCAACACTCAACCAACTTGTTCTATGTACCAACACTCAACCAAACTGTTTTATGTACCAACACTCAACTAACTTATTTTATGTACCAACACTCAACCAAACTGTTTTATGTGCCAACACTCAACTAACTTATTGTATGTACCAACACTCAACTAACATGTTGTATGTCCCAGAAAGACGTTGACGGTGTCCAGGAATGAGACGGACAATTTGATTGGATGAAATGTTCTACTTTTGTTTACACAAGTTCTATCAGTAAAAGAGAAATGTTCTTAGTCCATAAGTAAGTAACAGTTATCTGTTGGTATAGAACATTCTATCTTCTAGTGATAGAGGCGGGCAAATGTTCCATTTCAAGAACACGGTAATTGTTATAGAGGCGGGCAAATGTTCCATTTCTAGAACACGGTAAGTGTCATAGAGGCGGGCAAATGTTCCATTTCTAGAACACAGTAATTGTTATAGAGGCGGGCAAATGTTCCATTTCTAGAACACGGTAATTGTTATAGAGGCGGGCAAATGTTCCATTTCTAGAACACAGTAATTGTTATAGAGACGGGAAAATGTTCCATTTCTAGAACACAGTAATTGTCATAGAGACGGGCAAATGTTCCATTTCTAGAACACAGTAATTGTCATAGAGACGGGCAAATGTTCCATTTCTAGAACACAGTAATTGTCATAGAGACGGGCAAATGTTCCATTTCTAGAACACAGTAATTGTCATAGAGACGGGAAAATGTTCCATTTCTAGAACACAGTAATTGTCATTGAGACGGGCAAATGTTCCATTTCTAGAACACAGTAATTGTCATAGAGACGGGCAAATGTTCCATTTCTAGAACACAGTAATTGTCATAGAGACGGGCACATGTTCCATTTCTAGAACACAGTAATTGTCATAGAGACGGGCAAATGTTCCATTTCTAGAACACAGTAATTGTCATAAATGTTCCATTTCTAGAACACATTAATTGTCATAGAGACGGGCAAATGTTCCATTTCTAGAACACAGTAATTGTCATAGAGACGGGCAAATGTTCCATTTCTAGAACACAGTAATTGTCATAGAGACGGGCAAATGTTCCATTTCTAGAACACAGTAATTGTTATAGAGACGGGCAAATGTTCCATTTCTAGAACACAGTAATTGTTATAGAGACGGGCAAATGTTCCATTTCTAGAACACAGTAATTGTTATAGAGACGGGCAAATGTTCCATTTCTAGAACACAGTAATTGTTATGAACATCTGCTCACGTATGAACCAAGACTGAAGATCTCCAGGAAATGGAAACTGGGAACACAAATCATTAAGTGCCGTCTCCGCATCGAAGGTTGGCTACCATGGAGCGCCATTCCGCTCTGTCTCCTGCTTTAATAGTGCAGGTTATTATAGGCTGAATTGTCCATCTTTTGATGTTACTGGTCCATGTTAGTCTTGGTCTGTCTCTGCATCTTCTACCTTGTATTTTCCCTTCTAAGATTACTTTTATTAAGCTGTTGTGTCTTTTAACATGACATCCAAAATGTTCATTTGTCTTGTTTGAATTGTGTTTAGTAGTTCTCTTTTTATCTTTAGTTGTTTTAAGACTTCGTAGTTTTTTTTTCTTTCCATCCAATTAGTATGATCCTATCATTGTATGTCCAGTGTGTATTTATATATTTGTGTAGTTCTCTTTTTATTGGTATTCCTACATTCTTTGATGCTCTGTTCAATTACCTGATTATATAAATGTCTATTTTTCGTCCTCTATGTACCCACATTCTGTCTATCTTGTCTCTATTTGCCTAAAATATCTATGTTTAATCGTTCTGCTTCTAAAATAATATTTTCTAATTTTTTCATTTTGGTGAAGAATCCTAACATTCCATGAACGTATTTGTAGATCTGTCTTCTGACATCAGTTAGAATTTCTCTCAATGATTTTCTTTGGAATAGCACGTGATGAGGCTCGATCTCTTTCACGGTCGTCAGACATATTCGTCTGTCATGCCCTGAAAGTGCCTCTTGTGTACCACACACTTTGTTGTTTTCGCTTTCTGGGCCGTCGATCATTTCTGATTTTTCCGCCCCATCTACCGTCACAGACCTTTGTACATTCGGGATGGACATTCCCGGTAGGTGCCATTGTTGTCAAAATAGATGTTTGCCTGTCGAGCCTCAAACACACGTTGGCCTACCGACGAAAGGTTAAACACATCGACAAAAGAAGAATAAATCATATTCCACTGAAATATCGATAAAGTTGACAGTTTATCTGTTAGTCAGAAGTAAACATAACTACACCGGGGAATAGCAGCACATTATTTCACAACTTGACTGTCGTGTAAATCATTTAGTCATGTCAGCAAGCGCCGGGTCTGAGAAACTATCTACACGCAGCCGCAGTGACACCAACCTCGCAGCATTAAATACAATTAAGAGAACAAAACGCGTGGAGCTTTATAAGAAGAAGGAAATACATCGGTCATGTGCTGAGATTGAAGAACGATTTCCTCTTTTGGCATTTATGTGGAAACTATATTTAAAAAAACTAAAGTACCCCCGTCACGACTAATGGCGTATAGGAAATATGGTGTTAGTGACCCGTCACGCCAAGTGGCGTATAGGTAATATGGTGTTAGTGACCATCAATTTTACAGACCTTCAGCATATGATTTTTGGGGTAATGTGGTCGGTATTACGCCCGCGACGCTTTACTTTCCCAGTAAAAAATCCGGTACTCATTAAAGGCTGGGTGAACCGGAGCCGTCGGTTGGGATCGAACCCTACCTCTTGATGGAAACTATATGGTAACAGAAAACAAGGCAGACCAAGAAAATTGTTCTCCACAACAATGACTAGGGCAGGTTCAACCATGAGACTGTCAAGAACTAGGAGCATAACGTTCAGTCGCGGATGACTTCCCCTGATGTGTCGTCATCGGCCACAGAGTAAAATGAATGAAGAACATATGGTATTACTTCGGCATGACAGGAAAAATAAAAATAGTGTGGACATGCATCTTCTTGATGGCAACACATTGTTGCGAAGCATGGACAATCTCGCAATGCAATAAAGAAGAAAATGAGTTCTTTTGGAACCAACTAAGGAAAATACTCAACCTTTTTTTTTTTTGGGGGGGGGGGGGGGGAGAGAAAATAGGAATAGAGAAAGATTACGTGAGCTGCAGATACAAGAGAACTGACTTACCTGACAGAATACAATAAAATACTACATCATCATCATCAAGTACCATGCCTGCTGGCGCATGTGATCATGTACCTCCACAACTCTAGATCTCGACAGTTATTTATCATTCCTGTAGTTGACCTTCTGCCAAGCCATTCACTTAAGCTGTCTGGTATCTTTTCTCTTTGCTTCCCTCTATCTCTTCGTCCCTCAATTTTCCCAGTTGTTACAATATATTCCAGCTGTTCTCTTCTCATTACATGGCCAAAAAATGATTTTTTCTTCCTAATATTGGAAATTAGCTCTCTTTTTTGCTTTGGCCTCTTTCATAAAGTTTTCATTACTTTTCTTAGCTGTCCATGGTACTCTCAACATTCTTCTGTAAAACCACATATCTACATTTTCCAGTGATTTTCTTTTTTGTTGTCCATGATTCATATCCATATGAAAAGACTGGTTCTACATAACATTTAAGAGCTCTGTTTTCATGTTTCCGTTGTAAAACGAAAGAAACAATCCACATTTATTGGACACATCATGAGAAGAGGAAAGTTGGAATATTTGGTTACAACTGGCAAGACACAGGGAAAGAGAGATCGCGGACGACAGAGAGAGAAAATACTAAATAGTTTGATGTTATGGCATGGAAAATTATCAACAACAGAATTGATATGATGTACTGTGGATAGAAAATTGTGGAAGGACATGATCCCTATACCAACCGGCACGGCACATGATGATGATGATTGTCACAAATTGGATTATTTAACATCTTTTACATGAGCCATTCTGTACCTGACCTCTGTTGTACATCTACCATCTCACATCTGTTGTACATCTACCATCTCACCTCTGTTGTACATCTACCATCTCACCTCTGTTGTACATCTACCATCTCACCTCTGTTGTACATCTACCATCTCACCTCTGTTGTATATCTACCATCTCACCTCTGTTGTATATCTACCATCTCACCTCTGTTGTACATCTACCATCTCACCTCTGTTGTACATCTACCATCTCACCTCTGTTGTACTTCTACCATCTCACCTCTGTTGTACATCTACCATCTCACCTCTGTTGTATATCTACCATCTCACCTCTGTTGTACATCTACCATCTCAACTCTGTTGTACATCTACCATCTCAACTCTGTTGTACATCTACCATCTCACGTCTGTTGTATATCTATAATCTCGCCTCAGTTGTACATCTCCTATCTCACCTCTATTGTACATCTACCATCTCACTTCTGTTGTACATCTACCATTTCACATTGGTTGTGCATCTATCATCTCGCCTGTGTTGTACATCTACAATCTCATCTCTGCTGTACATCTACCATCTCAACTCTGTTGTGCATCTATCATCTCTCCTCTGTTGTACATCTATCATCTCTCCTCTGTTGTAATTCTATCATCTCTCCTCTGTTGTACATCTATCATCTCCCCTCTGTTGTGCATCTATCATCTCTCCTCTGTTGTACATCTACCATCTCTCCTCTGTTGTACATCTATCATTAAAACACATAGCGAGCTGGCAAGTGAATTAAAAGAGGCATCTTTCCAGGAAAAGGAGACATGACACCATCTTCTTGGTCTGGACCTAAATTAAAGATATCTTCAACTTGACAGAAAAAACCTGAAGATCTCCTAGAGACAGAGATTCCTTGAGAAGGGCACGCAACTAGATAATGATGAATGTGAAGACAGAAAACGTGATAGTCACGTTATTCAAACTAACACTAATGTTCTGGTCATGTTTGCAAACGTTTGTGATAATAATATATTGTTCTAATATTATTCAAGGAATGTTTCATTGTGGACATGTTCACCGGCTGTTGGAATGTTCGATTGTTTGAAGAATGTTCTACTGTTTCCTGATACACATGTGCCGGAATGTTGAATTTCTGTGAACATATTTTAATATGGGATAGTTTTCTCTTGGCGTAAAACTGTTAGCGTGAAGCTGTTAGCGTAAAGCTGTTAGCATAAAGCTGTTCGCGTAAAGCTATTATCGTAAAGAATAGTCTAGTGCTTTAGACATGTTCTCTTTGTAAATGTATGTTATGTTGCCAACAACAAAATTTCTACAATAAAACAATGCTTAAAATGTTCTATTTTTGTTCTTGAATTATACATTGTTATTGAACATTCCTGGGCGGCACATCAAGGGCAGACCAAGAAGAGGATGGTTTCAAGACATCAAGGATACCTTGAACATGACAGCAGATGAGGTGAGAGATCAGTCTAGAGACAGAGATTCTTTCAGACGGTTATGCTGAATGTAACATTCCGTGGGAGATTGGGACACTAGACTGGGTGTTTAAGTGTCCCAACACATGGAAGTCACATGATGACAGATTGGGACTGTAGACTGGGTGTTTAAGTGTCCCAACACATGGAAGTCACATGGTGAAAGATTGGGACTGTAGACTGGGTGTTTAAGTGTCCCAACACATGGAAGTCACATGATGACAGATTGGGACTGTAGACTGGGTGTTTAAGTGTCCCAACACATGGAAGTCACATGGTGAAAGATTGGGACTGTAGACTGGGTGTTTAAGTGTCCCAACACATGGAAGTCACATGGTGAAAGATTGGGACACTAGACTGGGTGTTTAAGTGTCCCAACACATGGAAGTCACATGATGACAGATTGGGACTGTAGACTGGGTGTTTAAGTGTCCCAACACATGGAAGTCACATGGTGAAAGATTGGGACTGTAGACTGGGTGTTTAAGTGTCCCAACACATGGAAGTCACACGGTGACAGATTGGGACTGTAGACTGGGTGTTTAAGTGTCCCAACACATGGAAGTCACATGGTGAAAGATTGGGACTGTAGACTGGGTGTTTAAGTGTCCCAACACATGGAAGTCACATGGTGACAGATTGGGACTGTAGACTGGGTGTTTAAGTGTCCCAACACATGGAAGTCACACGGTGACAGATTGGGACTGTAGACTGGGTGTTTAAGTGTCCCAACACATGGAAGTCACATGGTGAAAGATTGGGACTGTAGACTGGGTGTTTAAGTGTCCCAACATATGGAAGTCACATGGTGACTTATTGGGGCTATAGACTGGGTGTTTAAGTGTCCCAACACACACGGTGACAGATTGGGACTCTAGTTTGAGTGTTTAAGTGTCCCGACACACATGTGTTCTGGACACTGCGGGAATTCCTGAGGACGGGGTCTGAGCACTTATGGACATGTTCGTAGTGCAATGATGATGACCTGCTAATAACTCAATAACTCAACAACTCAATAACTCAACAACTCAATAACTCAACAACTCAATAACTCAACAACTCAATAACTCAACAACTCAACAACTCAATAACTCAACAACTCAACAACTCAATAACTCAATAACTCAATAACTCAACAACTCAATAACTCAACAACTCAACAACTCAACAACTCAATAACTCAACAACTCAATAACTCAACAACTCAATAACTCAATAACTCAACAACTCAACAACTCAACTCAACAACTCAACAACTCAATAATTCAACAACTCAATAACTCAACAACTCAACAGCTCAACAACTCAATAACTCAACAACTCAACAACTCAATAACTCAATAACTCAACAACTCAACAACTCAACAACTCAACAACTCAATAACTCAACAACTCAATAACTCAACAACTCAACAACTCAATAACTCAATAACTCAATAACTCAACAACTCAATAACTCTATAACTCAATAACTCAACAACTCAATAACTCAACAACTCAACAACTCAACAACTCAATAGCTCAACAACTCAACAACTCAATAACTCAACAACTCAACAACTCAATAACTCAACAACTCAATAACTCAATAACTCAACAACTCAATAACTCAACAACTCAACAACTCAACAACTCAACAACTCAATAACTCAACAACTCAACAACTCAATAACTCAATAACTCAATAACTCAATAACTCAACAACTCAACAACTCAACAACTCAATAACTCAACAACTCAATAACTCAACAACTCAATAACTCAACAACTCAATAACTCAATAACTCAACAACTCAATAACTCAAAAACTCAATAACTCAACAACTCAATAACTCAACAACTCAATAACTCAACAACTCAATAACTCAATAACTCAATAACTCAACAACTCAATAACTCTATAACTCAATAACTCAACAACTCAACAACTCAATAACTCAACAACTCAATAACTCAACAACTCAATAACTCAATAACTCAAAAACTCAATACTTTGAACGGGCCTCATAAATGATATGTGGTATGTGATATTATAGCTGACATATTTCATTAAATAAACATAAAGTAAACATAAAGTAAACATAAACATAAAGTAAACATAAACATAAAGTAAACATAAAGTAAACATAATTTAAACATAAAGTAAACATAAAGTAAACATAAACATAAAGTAAACATAAACATAAAGTAAACATAAAGTAAACATAAAGTAAACATAAACATAAAGTAAACATAAACATAAAGTAAACATAAAGTAAACATAAACATAAAGTAAACATAAAGTAAACACAAAGCAAACATAAAGCAAACATAAAGTAAACGTTGACGTGATCCTGAGAGCTGCTAAATTATTTTAAAACACATGGGGTATATAACCTTTGCCGGGACCTTGACAGACAGTTTGTATCCAGCAATCATGATAAGTCAGTAGTTTGGTCAAACATTAGTGTCTTATGTTGGATGTTGTTTTACTGAACAGCTTCTCTCGTGGCTGAATCTGCCAATAATGGACAGACAACTGAATCTGCCAATAATGGACAGACAACTGAATCTGCCAATAATGGACAGACAACTGAATCTGCCAATAATGGACAGACAACTGAATCTGCCAATAATGGACAGACAACTGAATCTGCCAATAATGGACAGACAACTGAATCTGCCAATAATGGACAGACAACTGAATCTGCCAATAATGGACAGACAACTGAATCTGCCAATAATGGACAGACAACTGAATCTGCCAATAATGGACAGACAACTGAATCTGCCAATAATGGACAGACAACTGAATCTGCCAATAATGGACAGACAACTGAATCTGCCAATAATGGACAGACAACTGAATCTGCCAATAATGGACAGACAACTGAATCTGCCAATAATGGACAGACAGATTTGACCGAAGAACGAACAAGATATCTTCGCGGTACCTGACTCATCTCATTTCTTCTGCGTCATGTGTCTTCTGGTTTTGATATCACCGCTTCCTCGAAAGTTGCCGTGCCGTTTGTTATTTTTGTTCTCCATGTGCTACATCCTGCAGCCAGACTTTGCCAGTTCCTTTCACTGATAGAGAATTCACTCAAGGAATCTTGTAACTACCGTGATTGAGACTGCAGCTACCTTTCTTTGCTTGGATCCTTCAATGAGATGAGATGTTAATTCGGATGATTCCACTGGCACGGGCGGTTGAGCAATTATGGATTTTAATTTGTTTCCAGTGATGCCGGGGCCTTCGACTAACTACAACCACAAGGGCCACTCAAGGAATCCCTTCAAATATCCTTAAATATCTCAGCACTGGTCTGCGACAAGCGGGGACACTGACCGCTACACAAGCAGTTACACGGACAGAAATGGTGTCGCCTTTTGTAAAAGCTTGAGAATCGTCGCAATATTAGACAACATTGGAGAGATTCTGTCTAGTCCAACAGACAACTATTGTGTCTAGAGTCAAACAAACAACTATTGTGTCTAGTCTAACAAACAACTATTGTGTCTAGAGTCTAACAAACAACTATTGTGTCTAGAGTCTAACAGACAACTATTGTGTCTAGTCTAACAAACAACTATTGTGTCTAGAGTCTAACAGACAACTATTGTGTCTAGTCTAACAGATAACTGTTGTGTCTAGTCTAACAGACAACTATTGTGTCTAGAGTCTAACAGACAACTATTGTGTCTAGTCTAACAAACAACTATTGTGTCTAGAGTCTAACAGACAACTATTGTGTCTAGTCTAACAAACAACTATTGTGTCTAGAGTCTAACAGACAACTATTGTGTCTAGTCTAACAGACAACTATTGTGTCTAGAGTCTAACAGACAACTATTGTGTCTAGTCTAACAAACAACTATTGTGTCTAGAGTCTAACAGACAACTATTGTGTCTAGTCTAACAAACAACTATTGTGTCTAGAGTCTAACAGACAACAATTGTGTCTAGCCTAACAGACAACTGTTGTGTCTAGTCTAACAGACATCTATTGTGTCTAGAGTCTAACAGACAACTGTTGTGTCTAGTCTAACAGACAACTATTGTGTCTAGAGTCTAACAGACAACTATTGTGTCTAGTCTAACAGATAACTGTTGTGTCTAGTCTAACAAACAACTATTGTGTCTAGTCTAACAGACAACTGTTGTGTCTAGTCTAACAGACATCTATTGTGTCTAGTCTAACAGACAACTATTGTGTCTAGTTTAACAGACAACTATTGTGTCTAGTCTAACAAACAACTATTGTGTCTAAAGTCTAACACACAACTATTGTGTCTAGTCTAACAAACAACTATTGTGTCTAGAGTCTAACAGACAACTATTGTGTCTAGTCTAACAAACAACTATTGTGTCTAGAGTCTAACAGACAACTATTGTGTCTAGTCTAACAGACAACTATTGTGTCTAGTCTAACAGAAAACTGTTGTGTCTAGTCTAACAGACAACTGTTGTGTCTAGTCTAACAGACAACTATTGTGTCTAGAGTCTAACAGACAACTATTGTGTCTAGTCTAACAGACAACTATTGTGTCTAGTCTAACAGACAACTATTGTGTCTAGTCTAACAGACAACTATTGTGTCTAAAGTCTAACAGACAACTATTGTGTCTAGTCTAACAAACAACTATTGTGTCTAGAGTCTAACAGACAACTATTGTGTCTAGTCTAACAGATAACTGTTGTGTCTAGAGTCTAATAGACAACTATTGTGTCTAGTCTAACAGATAACTGTTGTGTCTAGTCTAACAGACAACTATTGTGTCTAGTCTAACAGATAACTGTTGTGTCTAGTCTAACAGACATCTATTGTGTCTAGTCTAACAGACAATTGTTGTGTCTAGTCTAACAGACAACTATTGTGTCTAGTCTAACAGACAACTGTTGTGTCTAGTCTAACAGACATCTATTGTGTTTAGTCTAACAGACAACTTTTGTGTCTAGTCTAACAGACAACTATTGTGTCTAGTCTAACAGACCACTGTTGTGTCTAGTCTAACAGACAACTATTGTGTCTAGTCTAACAGACAACTGTTGTGTCTAGTCTAACAGACATCTATTGTGTCTAGTCTAACAGACATCTATTGTGTCTAGTCTAACAGACAACTATTGTGTCTAGTCTAACAGACAACTGTTGTGTCTAGTCTAACAGACAACTATTGTGTCTAGTCTAACAGACAACTGTTGTGTCTAGTCTAACAGACAACTGTTGTGTCTAGTCTAACAGACAACTATTGTGTCTAGTCTAACAGACATCTATTGTGTCTAGTCTAACAGACAACTATTGTGTCTAGTCTAACAGACAACTGTTGTGTCTAGTCTAACAGACATCTATTGTGTCTAGTCTAACAGACATCTATTGTGTCTAGTCTAACAGACAACTATTGTGTCTAGTCTAACAGACAACTGTTGTGTCTAGTCTAACAGACAACTATTGTGCCTGCACCTATGCAAGACTGACCAAAGACAGCAAGCCGCCGTAATTAAGCGTCGCTGACAGTCCTGGCACGATTGAGCACGTAATGAGGTGCCTGTGACATGACACCAGCGTGCTCTAGGACTATTTGCACCACGTGACCAGAATGACGTGACGACACTACATGGTTCCTGGTCGCACCCTACGCCTGGCGTGTGATGTGACACCTCGCTGGGGAGACATGCACCACTAAAGTCTATCCAGTCTATGGGTTCGCTTGGAACCAGCATCTGTGTGTTGATCAGCTGTATGTTACTTTGCTTACCGCATACGTGTATGGCAGTCAGTCATGGACAATTAGTAAATAAACAGTTATATCACGAGGTGGGAATATTTGTTTGACAGAAGAATGTTAAGAATTTGATGCAGTTGTAAAAGGACAAAGAAGTCACGTGGCAAGTAGATAGGGCACTCACATGCTGACCAGGTTATTTTGACTCGACCACAGGCGATGCCAATTTTTTTTTTTTTTCGACTTTTGTCTACAGGAGCAACCACTGTAGAGCGACCTGACGTAGGTCTGACCAAGCTGATGACATTTTTGTCGATTATGGTAAGAAAAATAGGAACGCCAACAAGATATTGTTCACATGTGAACTTGTGAACCTGACATTTAAAATACATGTACATGTGATGACAACTAATGACATGCTGATGTACACATATCTAGGCGGAGATCGAACATCAGGACATTAGGTCAACATGGATGTAGATAATTTAACATCAGGACATTAGGTCAACATGGGTGTAGATAATTTAATATCAGAACATTAGGTCAACATGGATGTAGATAATTTAACATCAGGACATTAGGTCAACATGGGTGTAGATAATTTAATATCAGGACATTAGGTCAACATGGGTGTAGATAATTTAACATCAGAACATTAGGTCAATATGGATGTAGATAATTTAACATCAGAACATTAGGTCAACATGGATGTAGATAATTTAACATCAGAACATTAGGTTATCATGGATGTAGATAATTTAACATCAGAACATTAGGTCAACATGGATGTAGATAATTTAACATCAGAACATTAGGTCATTATTGGTGTATATGATCAGGTAAATCTGTCAGAAACTCTACACACAACAATGACAAGGGAAGGCTCAACCATGGGACTAAGAAACAACCAAGAACTACAAGAACTACAAGAACTAGTAGCAGATCGTTCAGTCGTGAAGAACTTTGGCCAGAGAGGAAAATGAATGAATGAATGAATGAATTAATGAATGAATGAATGAATTAATTAATTAATGTGTAAAAGTAAAAAGTCAAGAGCCCCCGTCACGCCAAGTGGCGTATAGGGAATATGGTGTTAGTGACCATAAATTTTTACAGACCTTTGGCACATGATTTTTGGGGTAATGTGGTCGGTATTACGCCTGTGCCGCTTTACTTTCCCAGAAAAAAAATCAGGTACCCATTTAAAGCTAGGTGAACCCGGAAGCCGTCGGTCAGGTTAGAATTCGACCTATTGTCCTTTGTAGTCCAGTTCGCTAACCAGCGAGCTATCGCGGCTCCCAACATGTATATGAATACAATAAAAAAAAAAGAATATTCTAGAGTTGTTTAACATGTGATGGATCTACTACTTCTACTGCAGTAGCTCGATGTCTATTCATGGTTGCATTTACTTAGGCGTAGGTACGTTGTGTTGTGACTTACGCCAAGCTGTTAGGTTTGCGTCTTTCGGCCCAACGCATCCGACTTTAACTTGCCATTCTTTTGTTTATGCTATTCGATGACCCAGACTTGTAACTTTAGAGGCACTGCGTAGAGGTGTAGCAAGATCTAGATAGTTCTGGTTCTCTGATCCTGTCTCAGGTTTGAGGCGCTAATTACATCGGGCCATGACAGGCGCCTGAGACCATGACCGGCGCCTGAGACCATGACAGGCGCCTGAGACCATGACAGCCGCCTGAGACCATGACAGGCGCCAGAGACCATGACAGGCGCCAGAGACCATGACAGGCGCCTGATATCATAACAGGCGCCAGAGACCATGACAGGCGCCTGAGACCATGAAAGGCGCCTGAGACCATGACAGGCGCCAGAGACCATGACAGGCGCCAGAGACCACGACAGGCGCCTGATATCATAACAGGCGCCAGAGACCATGACAGGCGCCAGAGACCATGACAGGCGCCAGAGACCATGACAGGCGCCAGAAACCATGACTGGCGCCAGAGACCATGACAGGCGCCAGAGACCATGACAGGCGCCTGATATAACAGGCGCCAGAGACCATGACAGGCGCCAGAGACCATGACAGGCGCCAGAGACCATGACAGGCGCCAGAGACCATGATAGGCGCCAGAGACCATAACAGGCGCCAGAGGCCATGACAGGCGCCTTAGACCATGACCGGCGCCTGAGACCATGACAGGCGCCAGAGACCATGACAGGCGCCTGAGACCATGACAGGCGCCTGATATCATAACAGGCGCCAGAGACCATGACAGGCGCCAGAGACCATGACAGGCGCCTGATATCATAACAGGCGCCAGAGACCATGAAGGGCGCCTGATATAACAGGCGCCAGAGACCATGACAGGAGCCTGATATCATAACAGGCGCCAGAGACCATGACAGGCGCCAGAGACCATGACAGGCGCCTGATATCATAACAGGCGCCAGAGACCATGACAGGCGCCTGCGACCATGACAGGCGCCTGAGACCATGACAGGCGCCTGAGACCATGACGGGCGCCTGATATAACAGGCGCCAGAGACCATGACAGGCGCCAGAGACCATGACAGGCGCCTGATATCATAACAGGCGCCAGAGACCATGACAGGCGCCTGATATAACAGGCGCCAGAGACCATGTCAGGCGCCTGATATCATAACAGGCGCCAGAGACCATGACAGGCGCCTGATATAACAGGAGCCAGAGACCATGACAGGCGCCTGCGACCATGACAGGCGCCTGAGACCATGACAGGCGCCAGAGACAATGACAGGCGCCTGATATCATAACAGGCGCCAGAGACCATGACAGACGCCTGATATCATAACAGGCGCCAGAGACCTTGACAGGCGCCTGATATAACAGGAGCCAGAGACCATGACAGGCGCCTACGACCATGACAGGCGCCTGAGACCATGACAGGCGCCAGAGACCATGACAGGCGCCTGATATAACAGGCGCCAGAGACCATGACAGGCGCCAGAGACCATGACAGGCGCCAGAGACCATGACAGGCGCCTGATATCATAACAGGCGCCAGAGACCATGACAGGCGCCTGAGACCATGACAGGCGCCAGAGACCATGACAGGCGCCTGATATCATAATAGGCGCCAGAGATCATGACAGGCGCCTGAGACCATGACAGGCGCCAGAGACCATGACAGGCGCCAGAGACCATGACTGGCGCCAGAGACCATGACAGGCGCCAGAGACCATGACAGGCGCCAGAGACCATGACAGGCGCCTGATATCATAACAGGCGCCAGAGACCATGACAGGCTCTTGAGACCATAACAGGCGCCAGAGACCATGACAGGCGCCTGAGACCATGACAGGCGCCTGAGACCATGACAGGCGCCAGAGACCATGACAGGCGCCAGAAACCATGACAGGCGCCTGATATCATAACAGGCGCCAGAGACCATGACAGGCGCCTGAGACCATGACAGGCGCCTGATAACATAACGGGCGCCAGAGACCATGACAGGCGCCTGCGACCATGACAGGCGCCTGAGACCATGACAGGCGCCTGAGACCATGACAGGCGCCAGAGACCATGACAGGCGCCAGAGACCATGACAGGCGCCTGATATCATAACAGGCGCCAGAGACCATGACAGGCGCCTGATATAACAAGCGCCAGAGACCATGACAGGCGCCTGATATCATAACAGGCGCCAGAGACCATGACAGGCGCCTGATATCATAACAGGCGCCAGAGACCATGACAGGCGCCTGCGACCATGACAGGCGCCTGAGACCATGACAGGCGCCTGAGACCATGACGGGCGCCAGAGACCAAGACATGCGCCTGATATAACAGGCGCCAGAGACCATGACAGGCGCCAGAGACCATGACAGGCGCCAGAGACCATGACAGGCGCCAGAAACCATGACAGGCGCCAGAGACAATGACAGGCGCCAGAGACCATGACAGGCGCCTGATATAACAGGCGCCAGAGACCATGACAGGCGCCAGAGACCATGACAGGCGCCAGAGACCATGACAGGCGCCTGATATCATAACAGGCGCCAGAGACCATAACAGGCGCCAGAGGCCATGACAGGCGCCTGAGACCATGACAGGCGCCTGAGACCATGACAGGCGCCAGAGACCATGACAGGCGCCAGAGACCATGACAGGTGCCTGATATCATAACAGGCGCCAGAGACCCTGACAGGCGCCAGAGACCATGACAGGCGCCAGAGACCATGACAGGCGCCTGATATCATAACAGGCGCCAGAGACCATGACAGGCGCCTGATATAACAGGCGCCAGAGACCATGTCAGGCGCCTGATATCATAACAGGCGCCAGAGACCATGACAGGCGCCTGATATAACAGGCGCCAGAGACCATGACAGGCGCCAGAGACCATGACAGGCGCCTGAGACCATAACAGGCGCCAGAGACCATGACAGGCGCCAGAGACCATGACAGGCGCCAGAGACCATGACAGGCGCCAGAGACCATGACAGGCGCCAGAGACCATGACAGGCACCTGATATCATAACAGGCGCCAGAGACCATGACAGGCGCCTGAGACCATGACAGGCGCCAGAGACCATGACAGGCGCTGATATCATAACAGGCGCCAGAGATCATGACAGGCGCCTGAGACCATGACAGGCGCCAGAGACCATGACAGGCGCCAGAGACAATGACAGGCGCCAGAGACCATGACAGGCGCCTGATATAACAGGCGCCAGAGACCATGACAGGCGCCAGAGACCATGACTGGCGCCAGAGACCATGACAGGCGCCAGAGACCATGACAGGCGCCTGAGACCATGACAGGCGCCTGATATCATAACAGGCGCCAGAGACCATGACAGGCGCCTGAGACCATGACAGGCGCCAGAGACCATGACAGGCGCCTGATATCATAACAGGCGCCAAAGATCATGACAGGCGCCTGAGACCATGACAGGCGCCTGAGACCATGACAGGCGCCTGAGACCATGACAGGCGCCAGAGACCATGACAGGCGCCTTATATAACAGGCGCCAGAGACCATGACAGGCGCCTGAGACCATGACAGGCGCCAGAGACCATGACAGGCGCCTGATATCATAACAGGCACCAGAGATCATGACAGGCGCCTGAGACCATGACAGGCGCCTGAGACCATGACAGGCGCCTGAGACCATGACAGGCGCCAGAGACCATGACAGGCGCCTGATATAACAGGCGCCAGAGACCATGACAGGCGCCAGAGACCATGACAGGCGCCAGAGACCATGACAGGCGCCAGAGACCATGACAGGCGCCTGATATCATAACAGGCGCCAGAGACCATGACAGGCGCCTGAGACCATGACAGGCGCCAGAGACCATGACAGGCGCCAGAGATCATGACAGGCGCCTGAGACCATGACAGGCGCCAGAGACCATGACAGGCGGCTGAGACCATGACAGGCGCCAGAGACAATGACAGGCGCCTGATATAACAGGCGCCAGAGACCATGACAGGCGCCAGAGACCATGACAGGCGCCAGAGACCATGACAGGCGCCAGAGACCATGACAGGCGCCTGATATCATAACAGGCGCCAGAGACCATGACAGGCGCCTGAGACCATGACAGGCGCCAGAGACCATGACAGGCGCCTGATATCATAACAGGCGCCAGAGACCATGACAGGCGCCTGAGACCATGACAGGCGCCAGAGACCATGACAGGCGCCAGAGACCATGACAGGCGCCAGAGACCATGACAGGCGCCAGAGACCATTACAGGCGCCTGATATCATAACAGGCGCCAGAGACCATGACAGGCGCCTGCGACCATGACAGGCGCCTGAGACCATGACAGGCGCCAGAGACCATGACAGACGCCTGATATAACAGGCGCCAGAGACCATGACAGGCGCCTGCGACCATGACAGGCGCCTGAGACCATGACAGGCGCCTGCGACCATGACAGGCGCCAGAGACCATGACAGGCGCTTGAGACCATGACAGACGCCTGAGACGATGACAGGCGCCAGATACCATGACAGGCGCCTGAGACCACTTTCAGGGATCTGAAGAACGTCAAACATTATAACCCATGACCTTCGTCATTTTGTACAACCTGACCCTGAGAAGAGATCCCATACCATCCTACTGTAGGAACGCCCAGATCCCCTGTCATTATAACCCAGAAAACCACTTTCTACCAGATCCACATTCATACCACCTGAAGGAAACCACTTTTATATTGTCCCCAGACATGTTCTACAAAGGCACGACTTTGTAGCCAATCAACAATCATCTCACCCAAAAGCAACAACTTTGTGCGATATCTTCAATAATCTTAGACAAAGAAATGACATTCTATAACTCTCTAACCAACCTACCTAACTCCTTTGCTCCTAATTACCAATACTTTGGCCCAATCCCCAAGCATGTAACAAACAAATGAATGACTTCGCACTCAATTTCCACAAAGTCAGTCTTGCTTACAACCATTCTTACATCTCCCTACACGCGTGTAGCCTTAAATGACAGAAACCAGACTGGGCACAATCCTCAAGGGAGAGCTCAGTCCAGGAGGCTAATCCTTAAATCAAACAGCTAAATCTGGTAACTTGAGTCATTTCTGCTCCGACCGGTGTGCCACTAACGGGGAAATGAATGAATCAGAGTCCGGGAAAGGAGTCACAGAGAGTCAGTGTCGAATTATTCGGTGCGACAGCTAGTGACGTACTGATGACGTCACGTGTGAATCTTAGCACCGCATCACACAGATAGACAACAGCTACACATATTTGAAAGTTCTCAGTTGATATCATCTTTTGTATTCATATTTTTATGTTTCACAGCAATTCTATTGTTATTCTTTAGTTAATCGCGTTACTTGTCATATCTCGATGTTTTTAGTTTCTTATTCTCCCTTCAAACAATAATAAAACAGAGAAATAAATTTAAATATCTGAGAACAATGTTAACCTCAAATGTTAGATGTACAAGAGATGTGAGATAGTAGATGTACAACAGAGGTGATATGGTAGATGTACAACAGAGGTGATATGGTAGATGTACAACATAGGTGAGATGGTAGATGTACAACAGAGGTGATATGGTAGATGTACAACAGAGGTGATATGTTAGATGTACAACAGAGGTGATATGGTAGATGTACAACATAGGTGAGATGGTAGATGTACAACAGAGGTGAGATGGTAGATGTACAACAGAGGTGATATGGTAGATGTACAACAGAGGTGATATGGTAGATGTACAACAGAGGTGAGATGGTAGATGTACAACAGAGGTGATATGGTAGATGTACAACAGAGGCGAGATGGTAGATTTTCAACAGAGGTGATATGGTTATGTACAACAGAGGTGAGATGGTAGATGTACAACAGAGGTGAGATGGTAGATGTACAACAGAGGTGAGATGGTAGATGTACAGCAGAAGTGAGATGGTAGATGTACAACAGAGGTGAGATGGTAGATGTACAACAGAGGTGAGATGGTAGATGTACAACAGAGGTGAGATGGTAGATGTACAGCAGAAGTGAGATTGTAGATGTACAGCAGAGGTGAGATGGTAGATGTTCAATAGAGGTGAGATGGTAGATGTACAGCAGAGGTGAGATGGTAGATGTACAGCAGAGGTGAGATGGTAGATGTACAACAGAGGCGAGATGGTAGATTTTCAACAGAAGTGATATGGTTATGTACAACAGAGGTGAGATGGTAGAAGTACAGCAGAGGTGATATGGTAGATGTACAACAGAGGTGAGATGGTAGATGTACAACAGAGGTGATATGGTAGATGCACAACAGAGGCGAGATGGTAGATTTTCAACAGAGGTGATATGGTTATGTACAACAGAGGTGAGATGGTAGATGTACAACAGAGGTGAGATGGTAGATGTACAACAGAGGTGAGATGGTAGATGTACAACAGAGGTGAGATGGTAGATGTACAACAGAGGTGAGATGGTAGATGTACAATAGAGGTGAGATGGTAGATGTACAACAGAGGTGAGATGGTAGATGTACAATAGAGGTGAGATGGTAGATGTACAGCAGAAGTGAAATGGTAGATGTACAACAGAAGTGAAATGGTAGATGTACAACAGAGGTGAGATGCAGAATGGCTCAGGCAAAAACAGCATTCCAAAAATGAGTAAGATACTATGCAATACGTTTTTGACAATAGAAACAAGAAAAAGAGTTCTTAAATGTTATGTAGAGCCAGTCTTAACATATGGATGTGAATCATGAACAACAGACGAGAAAACCGCTGGAGTCTGTAGAAATGTGGTTTTACAGAAGAATGTTGAGAATACCATGGACAGCTAAGAAGAGTAATGAAAACATTCTGAAAGATGCCAAAGCAAAAAGAAAGCTAATTTCCAATATTAGGAAGAAACAATCATCATTTTTTTTGCCATCTAATGAGAAGGGAACAGCTGGAATATATTGGAATATATCATCATCATCGAGTGCCGTCTCCGCAACGAAGGTTGGCTACCATGGAGGGCCATTCTGCTCTGTCTCCTGCTTTGATGGTGCAGATTGTCATAGGCTGATTTGTCCATCTTTTGATGCTACTCGTCCATGTTAGTCTTGGTCTTCCTCTGCCACTGTTACCTTGTAGTTTCCCGAAAAATGTATATATTGTAACAAGTGGAAAAATTGAGGGACGAAGAGATAGAGGTACGCTAAAAGAAAACATACCAGACAGCTTAAGAGAATGGCTTGGTAAAAGGTCAACAACGGAAATGACAAATAACTGTCGAGATCTAAAGTTGTGGAGAGACATGATCACCTACGCCAGCAGGCACCGTACTTGGTGATGATCCTCCCTCAGTCATAGTTGACGATAGTAGCCTCCGTCAGTCATAGTTGACTATAGTAGCCTCCCTCAGTCATAGTTGACTATATTAGCCTCCGTTAGTCATAGTTGACTATAGCAGCCTCCGTTAGTCATAGTTGACTATAGTAGCCTCCGTTAGTCATAGTTGACTATAGTAGCCTCCGTTAGTCATAGTTGACTATAGTAGCCTCCGTTAGTCATAGTTGACTATAGTAGCCTCCGTTAGTCATAGTTGGCTATAGTAGGCTCCGTCAGTCATAGTTGACTATAGTAGCCTCCGTCAGTCATAGTTGACTATAGTAGCCTCCGTTAGTCATAGTTGGCTATAGTAGCCTCCGTTAGTCATAGTTGACTATAGTAGCCTCCGTTAGTCATAGTTGGCTATAGATTTTCCAGCGCCCCTAGAAATATTATTTTTTCTTTACTTTCTCCGTGTATTCACTTTTTCTATGAATCTGTCTGCTTCTTGTTTGAGTTGCAGCTTTAGAGTGTTTCCGAGTATTGAGGTCTGCAGATATTTCTTCCCAGGCTGCAGGGTTTATGTTCACAATTTTGGACGCCCCCTAGTTCTTTTACCATCTGCCAGTTGTCCATAAAGTATATCCTTTGGTATGCGGCCATCTTTCATACGGTGTAAGTGGCCAAGCCAGCGTAACTTGCGTTGTTTGAGCAGCGTGTAGATGTTCGGGAGTGTGTGAGTGAGGATCTCTACGTTTGTCACTTTGTCCTTCCGGGTGATGTCAAGAATACGGCGCTCATATCGCATATATTATACATTTACCGTTGTCTCTTGCTTTGCATAAGTTGTCCATGATCCGCTGCCACACAAAATACATTGTTATATCAGTTATGTTCATATGGTATCGTTTATCTAAAATCTTCAGTGTGAAAGTTAATTACTGACATGTCGTGTTTTTTCATTGGGTGCCGTCTCCACATCGAAGGTTGGCTACCATGGAGCGTCAGTCATTGGGTGCCGTCTCCACATCGAAGGTTGGCTACCATGGAGCGTCAGTCATTGGATGCCGTCTCCACGTCGAAGGTTGGCTACCATGGAGCGTCAGTCATTGGGTGCCGTCTCCACATCGAAGGTTGGCTACCATGGAGCGTCAGTCATTGGATGCCGTCTCCACGTCAGAGGTTGGCTACCATGGAGCGTCAGTTATTGGATGCCGTCTCCACGTCGAAGGTTGGCTACCATGGAGCGTCAGTCATTGGATGCCGTCTCCACGTCGAAGGTTGGCTACCATGGAGCGTCAGTCATTGGATGCCGTCTCCACGTCGAAGTTTGGCTACCATGGAGCGTCAGTCATTGGATGCCGTCTCCACGTCGAAGGTTGGCTACCATGGAGCGTCAGTCATTGGATGCCGTCTCCACGTCGAAGGTTGGCTACCATGGAGCGTCAGTCATTGGATGCCGTCTCCACGTCACAGGTTGGCTACCATGGAGCGTCAGTCATTGGATGCCGTCTCCACGTCAGAGGTTGGCTACCATGGAGCGTCAGTCATTGGATGCCGTCTCCACGTCAGAGGTTGGCTACCATGGAGCGTCAGTCATTGGATGCCGTCTCCACATCGAAGGTTGGCTACCATGGAGTGTCAGTCATTGGATGCCGTCTCCACGTCAGAGGTTGGCTACCATGGAGCGTCAGTCATTGGATGCCGTCTCCACGTCGAAGGTTAGCTACCATGGAGCGTCAGTCATTGGATGCCGTCTCCACGTCAGAGGTTGGCTACCATGGAGCGTCAGTCATTGGATGCCGTCTCCACGTCGAAGGTTGGCTACCATGGAGCGTCAGTCATTGGATGCCGTCTCCACGTCGAAGGTTGGCTACCATGGATCGCCATCCATTCATTCTTCTTCTTCTTCTTCCTCCACTTTCCTTCCTCATCTGCCTTTCAGCGTCGTGGGGAGATATAATTTGCAGTCTTTTGCTCTTCTGTTCGCCCTGCTGCTGTTATGTTTCCTAGTGCTTCTAATATTCCACTGATCCATCTTTTTCGTGGTCGACCCTTGGGTCTGGTGTTCTCACAACGTTTGTTGAAAGCTCGTTGTGTTGTGTTTTGTTCTTTCTGCTTTGTCACGTGGCCAAACCATTTTGTCTGTTGCTTCCTTATATATTCTATGACGGGGGCTATTCCTAGCTTTTTTCTCAGTTCTTCATTTCTGATCTTATCTCTCAGACTGTTTCCTGTCATTCGTCTAACACATTTCATCTCTATAGAGGTTTTTTTCTTATTGTTCTTGCATCTCCAGGTCCAGGTCTGGCATTGGTAGCACAACGTTGGGATGAAGATTGTATTGCAGAGTGCCAGTTTTGCCTCCAGAGTTATTTCCTTGTTGATTCATTTGGTGCCGTCTCCACATCGAAGGTTGGCTACCATGGGGCACCATTCAGTCATTGGGTGCCGTCTCCACATCGAAGGTTGGCTACCATGGGGCACCATTCAGTCATTGGGTGCCGTCTCCACATCGAAGGTCAGCTACCATGGAGCGTCAGTCATTGGGTGCCGTCTCCACATCGAAGGTCAGCTACCATGGAGCGTCAGTCATTGGGTGCCGTCTCCACATCGAAGGTTGGCTACCATGGGGCACCATTCATTCATTTGGTGCCGTCTCCACATCGAAGGTTGGCTACCATAGGGCACCATTCATTCATTTGGTGCCGTCTCCACATCGAAGGTCAGCTACCATGGGGCACCATTCATTCATTTGGTGCCGTCTCCACATCGAAGGTTGGCTAAAATGGGGCACCATTCAGTCATTGGGTGCCGTCTCCACATCGAAGGTTGGCTACCATGGGGCACCATTCAGTCATTGGGTGCCGTCTCCACATCGAAGGTTGGCTACCATGGGGCACCATTCAGTCATTGGGTGCCGTCTCCACATCGAAGGTCAGCTACCATGGAGCGTCAGTCATTGGGTGCCGTCTCCACATCGAAGGTTGGCTACCATGGAGCGTCAGTCATTTGGTGCCGTCTCCACATCGAAGGTCAGCTACCATGGAGCGTCAGTCATTTGGTGCCGTCTCCACATCGAAGGTCAGCTACCATGGAGCTTCGTTTATATGAGACCAATCTGTCTTGAATTGATTTCAAAGTTTGACCTGATTGATGTATCCAGAATCGATGAAACAAATCGATATTTCCCCAACTCAACTTTTTGTAAACTCTCCCAAGAAATTCGTCTATCAGTTATCGTTGTAGCAAATTTTCTTTTTAAAAAATGTTAATTAAAAAAAATTTTCACGAATTTTAATTTAGCAAACCTTTTATGGATATCAACATAACTATGGAGGGCAGACAACTAAAACAAGTAGAGGAATTCAAATACCTAGGAAGTCTAATGACAAACGATAATTCTCAAACAACAGAGATAGAAATCAAGATGCAACAAAGCTTGTCAAATCATCGGACAGTTATCACCACTATTGTCCAACAAGGAAATAACTCTGGAGGCAAAACGAGCACAGTACAATACAATCTTCATCCCAACATTGTGCTACCAATGCCAGACCTGGACCCTAGATGCAAGAACAATAAGAAAAAATGACCTCTACAGAGATGAAATGTGTTATACGAATGGCAAGAAACAGTCTGATAGATAAGATCAGAAATTAAGAACTGAGAGAAAAGCTAGGAATAATTGCCACTACACAGTATATAAAGAAACAACAGATAAAATGGTGTGCCCACGTAATAAGACAGAGAGATCAAAACACAACACAACGAGCCTTCAATAAACATTAAGAGAACACAAGATCCCTGGGAATACCACGAGAAAAATATTTCTATGGAATGTTAAAAACATTAGGAAACATACTAGCCGGAGAGGCCAAGAAAAGAACAAAAAATGTGAGATCCCATGTCTAGCTCTCTCTGGGTAGTGAGATCAGATGTCTAGTCCTCTTTGGGTAGTGAGATCAGTGTCTAGTCCTCTTTGGGTAGATGAGTCCTCTTTGGCTCTTGGCTAGCGATATCAGATGTCTAGACCTCTATCTGGTTAGTGAGATTCGATGTCTAGCCCTCTCTGGGTAGTGAGATCCAATGTCTAGCCTTCTCTGGGTAGTGAGATCCAATGTCTAGCCCTCTCTGGGTAGTAAGATTCAATGTCTAGCCCTCTCTGGGTAGTGAGATCCAATGTCTAGCCCTCTCTGGGTAGTGAGATCCAATGTCTAGCCTTCTCTGGGTAGTGAGATGCGATGTCTAACCCTCTCGGATAACGGCGAAAAACAGGAGGCCCCGTGTGCATTTTGCTCACGTTAAAAAATTCCTTGTTAATTGGGAATCTAAAAGAGTAGGCCAAATATGGTCACTGCCCGGGCGAAATGAATGTAAAAAAATATCCCCAAAACGTTAAAACTCTCGACAATAAAAATATGAGAGTGTCTCTGAAGTGGGTGAATATCTGCCTGTATGGCGGGGGACACCTGAGTAAAAGGCTGACGGGGTGGAAAATATTTTTGAAAATGATATTCACCGAAAACTGAGTCCCTCGGGTCTTGACTAGAGGTGTAAAGCTGGTGAACGCAAACATGCAGGCGTTAATACAAGACCTTTCAAGAAATGAAATCACAAACAAAACTAACCAGGAATGTTCACTTCAACAAATGAAATAACAAACAAAACTAAAAAGGAATGTTCACTTCAACAAATGAAATCACAAACAAAACTAACCAGGAAGGTTCACTTCAACCAATGAAATCACAAACAAAACTAACCAGGAATGTTCACTTCAACAAATGAAATAACAAACAAAACTAAAAAGGAATGCTCACTTCAACAAATGAAATCACAAACAAAACTAACCAGGAAGGTTTACTTCAACAAATGAAATCAGAAACAAAATGAACCAGGAATGTTCACTTCAAGAAATGAAATTACAAACAAAATTAACCAGGAATGTTCACTTCAACAAATGAAATCACAAACAAAACTAACCAGGAAGGTTCACTTCAACAAATGAAATCAGAAACAAAATGAACCAGGAATGTTCACTTCAAGAAATGAAATCAAAAACAAAACTAACCAGGAAGGTTCAATTCAACAAATGAAATCACAAACACAACTAACCAGGAATGTTCACTTCAACAAATGAAATCACAAACAAAACTAACCAGGAATGCTCAC
Organism: Megaustenia siamemsis; assembly: GCA_032433765.1. Taxonomy (NCBI): domain Eukaryota; kingdom Metazoa; phylum Mollusca; class Gastropoda; order Stylommatophora; family Ariophantidae; genus Megaustenia; species Megaustenia siamemsis. The sequence goes on along the minus strand of JAVIAB010000145.1, from coordinate 2,801,088 downwards.
TTCAACAAATGAAATCACAAACAAAACTAACCAGGAATGTTTACTGCAAGAAAACTTTCGTAATGTATAATTTAGCAAACCTTCCCTGCAAATATTCATGGTTCGAAATGAAAAACTTTCATAAAAATGACATCAGGAGCAAACCTTCAAATAAATGTTCATTTGAAGAAATATGTCAAGAGATGAAGACATGAACAGACATGAACAGACATGAACAGACATGAACAGACATGAACAGACATTGAACTGACATGAACAGACATGAACAGACATGAACAGACATGAACAGACATGAACAGACATGAACAGACATGAACTGACATGAACAGATATGAACAGACATGAACTGACATGAACAGACATGAACAGACATGAACAGACATGAACAAACATGAACAGACATGAACAGACATGAACTGACATGAACAGATATGAACAGACATGAACTGACATGAACTGACATGAACAGATATGAACAGACATGAACTGACATGAACAGACATGAATAGACATGAACTGACATGAACAGACATGAACAGACATGAACTGAACTATTTCATTTTGGAGAGAATAATTTTTTAAAAGAAAACTGCATGAAAAAAAATCAAAATGAACAAACTTTCATGAACTTATTCATGTAAACAATTTGTTCATGGAAAATATACAAACCTTCAAAGATATATTCAGTTCACAAACCCACAAAGATATATTCAGTTCACAAACCCACAAAGGTATATTCAGTTCACAAACCCACAAAGATATATTCAGTTCACTAACCCACAAAGGTATATTCAGTTCATAAACCTTCAAAAGTATATTCAGTTCACAAACCCACCAAGATATATTCAGTTCACAAACATTCAAAGATATATTCAGTTCACAAACCTTCAAAGATATATTCAGTTCACAAACATTCAAAGATATTTTTCAGTTCACAAACCTTCAAAGATATATTCAGTTCACAAAGGTATATTCAGTTCACAAATACACAAAGATATATTCAGTTCACAAACCCACACAAATATATTCAGTTCACAAACCTTCAAAGATATATTCAGTTCACAAACTCACAAAGGTATATTCAGTTCACAAACCCACAAAGATATATTCAGTTCACAAACCCACAAAGATATATTCAGTTCACAAACATTCAAAGATATATTAAGTTCACAAACATTCAAAGATATATTCAGTTCACAAACCCAGAAAGATATTTTCAGTTTACAAACCCACAAGGATATATTCAGTTCACAAACCTACAAAGATATATTCATTTCACAAACCCAACCCACAAAGATATATTCAGTTCACAAACCCACAAAGATATCCTCAGTTCACAAACCCACAAAGATATATTCAGTTCACAGATAATCAGTGATATATTCACTTCACTGAACCTGAAAGATATATTCAGTTCACAAACCCACAAAGATATATTCAGTTCACAAATCTGTTAAAGTAATTTCAACTACACACACCCAGATACATATGTTCTCATTGTTTACTCATACAAACACTCATATACATATATGCGTATGTATATTCAACTTATAAATCATCACATATTTATAAACATTCAAATATGCAAACCCTCATAGATATGTCAACATATACAAATTCGCATAAACATATTCAAATGAACAAATCCCCCACAAATATGCTCAACTGAACAAACTGTCATACATGCCATCCAATCAGAATCTCACTGGGTGTCACAGAACTACATCTAATCCGAGTGTCCACCAACTTACCTCATCCTCGTCCAGTGTGTGAGTCACGAGAACCAATCACAAGAAAAATAAAGTCGCCATATTGAAGCCAGTTCGATATTAACACGTCACAGAATCAAATTCAACTCTCGCCTTTCCTTCGACGGTTGGGGCAGGCACTAGTCTCTCTCGTATTAGTTCTGTAACTTTGAACAAGTACCACTCGCTTTATCACAGAGAATGCCACATTCTTCCACGGAATCTTCTGTCGAGGATGTCGCGAGGGTTATAAGCCCGTGGCACACACACAGCCCATGTATCAGCCCTGCCCTTTTTGCTTCTATTCCGGGTTCAAATCCCGCCTACCGGACTGAGTCTTGATTCGCAGTTTTTATGGCAGCTGCCGCCAGTTGTAGGTGTTGCACTCGTTAAGATATCGGGGCTCGTCCAGGTCTCGTTATTTACGCACACCTGATGAGAGAATTGAAGATTACAACTGGCTATCGGAACCGACGCGGAGTCCTATCAACATATATAATGTTCGCGGTTTGTGCATCACAAAATGGTGTTTAAAGAAAATCTGCATAAATTTGAAACCTAAACTGTCGAGTAATCTTAAATTAATATTTGAAATAACAAGGGTGGCAGCAGCCGAAATAATGAAGCAACTACTATCAGACCCGTCTATCTATCTATCTATCTATCTATCTATCTATCTATCTATCTATCTATCTATCTATCTATCTATCTATCTATCTATCTATCTATCTATCTATCTATCTATCTATCTATCTATCTATCTATCTATCTATCTATCTATCTATCTATCTATCTATCTATCTATCTATCTGTCTATCTGTCTGTCTGTCTGTCTGTCTGTCTGTCTGTCTGTCTATCTATCTATCTATCTATCTATCTATCTGTCTATCTGTCTATCTATCTATCTATCTATCTATCTATCTATCTATCTATCTATCTATCTATCTATCTATCTATCTATCTATCTATCTATCTATCTATCTATCTATCTATCTATCTATCTATCTATCTATCTATCTATCTATCTATCTATCTATCTATCTATCTATCTATCTATCTATCTATCTATCTATCTATCTATCTATCTATCTATCTATCTATCTATCTATCTATCTATCTATCTATCTATCTATCTGTCTGTCTGTCTGTCTGTCTGTCTGTCTGTCTATCTATCTATCTATCTATCTATCTATCTATCTGTCTGTCTGTCTGTCTGTCTGTCTGTCTGTCTGTCTGTCTGTCTGTCTATCTATCTATCTATCTATCTATCTGTCTATCTGTCTATCTGTCTATCTATCTATCTATCTATCTATCTATCTATCTATCTATCTATCTATCTATCTATCTATCTATCTATCTATCTATCTATCTATCTATCTATCTATCTATCTATCTATCTATCTATCTGTCTATCTATCTATCTATCTATCTATCTTTCTATCTATCTATCTATCTATCTATCTATCTATCTATCTATCTAACTGTATGTCCGTCTCTTTGTCTATATGTGTCTGTCTGTCCGTGTCTGTCTGTCTGTTTGTGTTTGTCTGTCTGTCTGTGCCTGTCTGTCTTTCTGTCTCAACGACCAGCTCCGATACTAGCGAGACAGTCTGCCTTGGGACAAGAACAACATCAAGAGACAGAAACTCTCAGTATCTGTTGTTCACATCGCTCCGCCAGGCCTGTATGTCTTAGGAGCCAGTGATGGGGAGTGTTAGACACTCCTAGGTATGGTGACAGCTTTACAAATAGGGAACACAATACAATACTGACGTTTCGGCTAGTAGCCTTCTTCAGAAAACAAGGACAACAACCACAAACAATGAACCACAATTATCTATATCTACATGTTAGATGATCAGGAGAATGGAGAGGTGGACAGAAAAGAAGAGAAGAAAGTAGGTGACTGTATGTCTTATGTTGTTCACATCGCTCCGCCAGGCCTGTATGTCTTATGTTGTTCACATCGCTCCGTCAGGCCTGTATGTCTTATGTTGTTCACATCGCTCCGTCAGGCCTGTATGTCTTATGTTGTTCACATCGCTCCGTCAGGCCTGTATGTCTTATGTTGTTCACATCGCTCCGCCAGGCCTGTATGTCTTATGTTGTTCACATCGCTCCGCCAGGCCTGTATGTCTTATGTTGCTCACATCGCTACCTTTTTGTCCAGCTCTTTTCGACTTTAAACTACCAGGGTTCTTTAACGTGTGGGAGTGCACACGAGATCGCTTTTTTTCACCGTTTTCTGAGAGGGCTAGACATCGGATCTCACTACCCAGAGAGGGATAGACATCGGAACTCACTACCCAGAGAGGGCTAGACATCGGATCTCACTACTCAGAGAGGGATAGACATCGGAACTCACTACCCAGAGAGGGCTAGACATCGGATCTCACTACTCAGAGAGAGCTAGACATCGGAACTCACTACCCAGAGAGGGCTAGACATCGGATCTCACTACCCAGAGAGGGATAGACATCGGAACTCACTACCCAAAGAGGGCTAGACATCGGATCTCACTACCCAAAGAGGGCTAGACATCGGATCTCACTACCGAGAGAGGGCTTGACATCGGATCTCACTACCCAGAGAGAGCTAGACATCGGATCTCACTACCCAAAGGGGGCTAGACATCGGATCTCACTATTAAGAAACAACAGATTAGATTTGATGAACTTGCTACCTTCTGTAGTGGGGACCGAACCCGGGACCTTCTTGTTCAAACACCGACGTGTTACCTCGACCACCCAGACCCCCCTCCCCTCCTTTTTCAAGCCATGATCGTAGTCAACGTAATGCTGGAAAAAGGGCGGGGCGGTCATTCATTAACTCAGTTCTTGTTCTGGGTTTCCTATTAACAAGCACGTACGTGTAAACAATGACACACGTAAACAATGGCATACGTAAACAATTACACACGTAAACAATGACACACGTAAACAATGACACACGTAAACAAAGACACACGTAAACAATGACACACGCAAACAATGGCACACGTAAACAATGGCACACGTAAACAATGACACACGTAAAAAATAGCACACGTAAACAATGACACACGCAAACAATGACACACGTAAACAATGACACACGTAAACAATGATATACGTAAACACACATACAAGTAAACAATGACACACATAAACAATGACACACGTAAACAATGACACACGTAAGCAATGACACGCGTAAACAATGAGACGCGTAAACAATGACATACGTAAAGAATGACACCGGTAAACAATGACACACATAATCAAATGACACAAGTAAAATGTGACACTCGCAAACAATGACACCGGTAAACAATGACACACGTAAACAATGACACACATAATCAAATGACACAAGTAAAATGTGACACTCGCAAACAATGACACCGGTAAACAATGACACACGTAAACAATGACACACATAATCAAATGACACAAGTAAAATGTGACACTCGCAAACAATGACACCGGTAAAGAATGACACCGGTAAACAATGACACACATAATCAAATGACACAAGTAAAATGTGACACTCGCAAACAATGACACCGGTAAACAATGACACACGTAAACAATGACACACATAATCAAATGACACAAGTAAAATGTGACACTCGCAAACAATGACACACGTAAACAATGACACATCTAAAAACATTTTGTGTGACATGTCTACATCAATAGAAATGAGAAAGGGAATTTAAGGTACTATTAAGAGACAATTCCGACATATGGAAGCAAAATCAAGGACAGTAAACAACCAAATGAAAAGACGATTGGAGGCCACAGGGATGGGATTTCTCAGAAGAATGTTGAAATTTCCCTGGACAGCAAAAAAGATCAATGAGGTCTCTTATAAGTGTTCTTTTTAGTGTCTTTCTAAGTCTTCCTATTTTTCTGTATCCTGATATTTCACATAGAAAAGCCTGTTTTGGAATTTTCTTGTCTCTTCTCAACACATGTCCGACATATGTCCATCTTCTCTTCCTAATTGTAGATGAGATCTTTGGTTGCATGGCCATTTCTCTTATCTCTATATTAGTCTTGAACTCATTCCATTCTCTGCGAGTTGGCAGATTTTTGAAAATGTTTTCAAGGGTTTGAACATAAATGTTTGTTCACAGTTCGTTAACCTTCGCTGTAGATAAAGTCGTTAATTGGATGGCTTCGTTTCAGACATTTGTGACGTTGGTAGCTAAGGACCTAACTTGTGCAAACGGATGGCATTGGCAGGGATCATTTTGAATCTATGAAGTGGGCTCATTTTGTGTTTAACTCAAAAGCATATGTGCTTTTTAACCAAAGACCTTTTTTTGGGGGGACTCAATGAAGATATCCCCGATGGAAGAATAAATTGTACTATTAGTCCCATAAATGATTCGCTTCCAGAGGTTTATGATGTAAACAAAACAGTTTTGTCATTGCAAGTGAATAATGTCCACACCTATAATTGGTCAGGATTGTGTAGCAGCAGCAGCTTTATAGCGAACACAGAAAACATCACAGGATTGTGCTGTTCTGAAACAGCTATGCCATGCTACCCTAGAATTGCCTTTAATGGGATTACTGTGACCACAAACCACTCTCCATGTGTGTGCCACATATTTACACCCCAGAAAGAAATACTGAATATAACAACATCATGTGCCGTCTGTGATATTAATGACCACAGACCAGGAGCCTCCAGTATGATTGATACAACTGTTGCACCAAGCATTTCATCAGCAGAGCCATATCTATGGAATGTTTATCTGACATTGTTCTTGAATGATGTCCAAGTTAATGAGACATCAGAATCGTGTGGCGGCAGCTACAAGAAGGGAGCGGAGAACATCAAGTTCTGCTGCTATAAAGGAGACTTGCCTTGCTATCACAGAATTGCCTTAAATGGGATCACTGTAGTTGAAAACTTCTCCTCTTGTGTAAACTACACATTCACATCTAAGAGTGAATCAGTGAAGGTCACAAAATCATATTCTCTCTGTGGTTTTACTAACTACAGGTCATGTGGCTTCTGTTGGATTGGAAATGATAACTTACCACCACTGTGTGTCTATATGTTTGGAATTGGAGTCATCAACGACGGCCTAACATCATCAAGTGCTATGACGATCATCATTTTCGGGAGGACGTGAACTCCCATGGTATATGGTGGATAGGCGGCAGGAACCATTGAAGGCTATGTCTGAAAAGTGTTCCTTCTTGCAGTTTCCTCATATTCCAAGTCCGGCTTGTTGCAGGAGCTACTGAGTTAAGTGCTCTGTGCACACCGTGAGCTGTGTGTCTCATCCGTTTTGATCCTGCTTCGATATCCCGCTTGTTTACGATGAAGGATGATATCGTATGACAGGGAACAGTTGGCTGTGTTCACTTTCTGCGCGGTTTCGCCTTATGTCTTTTGGCGTGTGCTGAGACTGCTACGATGGGGACTACAGTTACCTTTCTTTGTTTGGGAGATGAATTAGTAATTCGGATGATTTCACTGGCACGGGCGGTTGAGCAATTATGGATTTTATTTCGTTTGCTGTGATACCGAGGCCTTCCATAACCAATAACCAATAACCAATCATTCCATTGTAGATGAGATCGTTGGTTGTATGACCATTTCTCTTATCTCTGTATTAGTCTTGAACTCATTCCATTGTAGATGAGATCATTGGTTGCATGGCCATTTCTCTTATCTCTATATTAGTCTTGAATTCATTCCATTGTAGATGAGATCGTTGGTTGCATGGCCATATCTCTTATCTCTATATTAGTCTTGAACTCATTCCATTGTAGATGAGATCTTTGGTTGCATGACCATTTCTCTTATCTCTATATTAGTCTTGAACTCATTCCATTGTAGATGAGATATTTGGTTGCATGACCATTTCTCTTATCTAAATATTAGTCTTGAACTCATTCCATTGTAGATGAGATCGTTGGTTGCATGGACATTTCTCTTATCTCTATATTAGTCTTGAACTCATTCCATTGTAGATGAAATCTTTGGTTGCATGACCATTTCTCTTATCTCTATATTAGTCTTGAACTCATTCCAATGTAGATGAGGTCTTTGGTTGCATGGCCATTTCTCTTATCTCTATATTAGTCTTGAACTCATTCCATTGTAGATGAAATCTTTGGTTGCATGACCATTTCTCTTATCTCTATATTAGTCTTGAACTCATTCCATTGTAGATGAAATCTTTGGTTGCATTATCATTTCTCTTATCTCTATATTAGTCTTGAACTCATTCCATTGTAGATGAAATCTTTGGTTGCATGACCATTTCTCTTATCTCTATATTAGTCTTGAACTCATTCCATTGTAGATGAAATCTTTGGTTGCATGATCATTTCTCTTATCTCTATATTAATCTTGAACTCATTCCATTGTAGATGAGATCGTTGGTTACATGGCCATTTCTCTTATCTCTATATTAGTCTTGAACTCATTCCATTGTACACAGAGTATTTTTCTGAGACATTTGTCTTCAAAAGTGTTTAGTTTTCTCTCAATCTCTTTTGTTTTTTTTTCAGCTTTCATTTACATAGGTAGTGAACGTGCCTTCAGCAAACGTTGTGAGAATACCAGACCCAAGGGTCGACCACGAAAAAGATAGATGGATGGAATATTAGAAGCACTAGGAAACATAACAGCAGCAGAGGCGAATAGAAGAGCAAAAGACCGCAAATTATATCTCTCCTGTGGGTAGAAAATTGTGGAAAGACATGATCACCTACGCCAACCGGTACGGCACATGATGATGATGATGTGTAAATTATATGTGATCGTTGACGCCCATCGACATGGTACTACATGATAGTATCACATCACTAACATCGTCCTTCTCCTCGGTATTCTCATGAACACCACCACCTGGTCTATGTGACGGTACCGGCTATTTTTGGCCATTCTTGTCAACTTTCATGGGAGTGAAGGAAACACCTAAAGTGTGACGAATCAATTAAACTAATGGATTCAAATATCAACGGGAAATCCCGACACTATTACAAATTCCCCGGAATCTATTTTTAACTCTGAAATCAAATTCAGGATATAGGGTTTTCCCGAATGGATTGGTCGTAACAGTTAGTTGCGGCTGTGGGTGTCGCTCTAGCGTCTAAAGTTGCTACTAGATCAAGCGTAGGTGTTGGGCGCTGTCAATCTCCCTGTGGTTACTGGATTTTAGTGTTGCTTTATGGCCGGAACAGTCGGCGGGTTAGAGCTCTTGTGATGCATACAGAGGTGAATGAGGAGGGGGGAAGGGGGGATGCACGGAGGAGTTTGATAATAGGAGTGGCCATCATTATCAGGAGCCATGTCGCATAAGTAAATAATGTTAGATCTCAAAAATAGTGATTCTATAGTTGTCTACCCGTTCTCTCACTGATATGTATCAAGAACATCACACAAGTTCTCTCATTGATATTTATCAAGAACATCACGACAGTTCTCTCATTGATATTTATCAAGAACATTACGACAGTTCTCTCATTGATATTTATCAAGAACATCACACCAGTTCTCTCATTGATATTTATTAAGAACATCACACCAGTTCTCTCATTGATATTTATTAAGAACATCACACCAGTTCTCTCATTGATATTTATCAAGAACATCACACCAGTTCTCTCATTGATATTTATTAAGAACATCAAACCAGTTCTCTCATTGATATTTATCAAGAACATCACGGCAGTTCTCTCATTGATATTTATTAAGAACATCACACCAGTTCTCTCATTGATATTTATCAAGAACATCACACCAGTTCTCTCATTGATATTTATCAAGAACATCACACCAGTTCTCTCATTGATATTTATCAAGAACATCACACCAGTTCTCTCATTGATATTTATTAAGAACATCACACCAGTTCTCTCATTGATATTTATCAAGAACATCACACCAGTTCTCTCATTGATATTTATTAAGAACATCACACCAGTTCTCTCATTGATATTTATTAAGAACATCACACCAGTTCTCTCATTGATATTTATCAATATTGATATTTATCAAGAACATCACACCAGTTCTCTCATTGATATTTATCAAGAACATCACACCAGTTCTCTCATTGATATTTATTAAGAACATCACACCAGTTCTCTCATTGATATTTATCAAGAACATCACACCAGTTCTCTCATTGATATTTATTAAGAACATCACACCAGTTCTCTCATTGATATTTATTAAGAACATCACACCAGTTCTCTCATTGATATTTATCATTTCTCTCATTGATATTTATCAAGAACATCACACAGTTCTCTCATTGATATTTATCAAGAACATCTTCTCTCATTGATATTTATCAAGAACATCACACCAGTTCTCTCATTGATATTTAAGAACATCACACCAGTTCTCTCATTGATATTTATCAAGAACATCACACAAGTTCTCTCATTGATATTTATCAAGAACATCACGGCAGTTCTCTCATTGATATTTATCAAGAACATCACACCAGTTCTCTCATTGATATTTATCAAGAACATCACACAAGTTCTCTCATTGATATTTATCAAGAACATCACGGCAGTTCTCTCATTGATATTTATCAAGAACATCACACCAGTTCTCTCATTGATATTTATTAAGAACATCACACCAGTTCTCTCATTGATATTTATCAAGAACATCACACAAGTTCTCTCATTGATATTTATCAAGAACATCACGGCAGTTCTCTCATTGATATTTATCAAGAACATCACACCAGTTCTCTCATTGATATTTATCAAGAACATCACACCAGTTCTCTCATTGGTATTTATTAAGAACATCACGACAGTTCTCTCATTGATATTTATCAAGAACATCACACCAGTTCTCTCATTGATATTTATCAAGAACATCACACCAGTTCTCTCATTGGTATTTATTAAGAACATCACACAAGTTCTCTCATTGATATTTATCAAGAACATCACACCAGTTCTCTCATTGGTATTTATTAAGAACATCACGACAGTTCTCTCATTGATATTTATCAAGAACATCACACCAGTTCTCTCATTGGTATTTGGTCTTTCAATCTGATCTCAAGTATTTGGTCTTTCATCATGATCTCAAGTATTTGGTCTTTCATCATGATCTCAAGTATTTGGTCTTTCATCATGATCTCAAGTATTTGGTCTTTCAATCTGATCTCAAGTATTTGGTCTTTCATCATGATCTCAAGTATTTGGTCTTTCATCCTGATCTCAAGTATTTGGTCTTTCATCATGATCTCATGTATTTGGTCTTTCTTCGTGATTTTTGTTTCAAACACAGAAATAACATCGTTACTGTTAGCACAACCTCCTTCCAGATCAAAGCGCTTACGTCACGTCTTGGTAATCGAGTAGATATGGCTAGAAATGAATTCATTCTGAATTGCGCAGCCGCTAAAGCACCGTCCCTTGGCTCCCCAAGTTGCACACTTTTCGCCACCTCATCGTGAATGATGTGATAGATTTATCCAACACTAATGTCCAATAGTGATGTCACCTCATTGACTGTGACTCGCCGCATCATGTTATCTACGGTTGCGTTGCCGTGACTGACGTGAACGCTAAACCCAGCGAGGAGACCCCTCAACGACCGAACCCCTCAGTTCACCCAACCACCTGTGAACACTGAACCCAGCGAGGAGACCCCTCAACGACCGAATCCCTAAGTTCACCCAACCACCTGTGAACACTGAACCCAGCGAGGAGACCCCTCAACGACCGAACCCCTAAGTTCACCCAACCACCTGTGAACACTGAACCCAGCGAGGAGACCCCTCAACGACCGAACCCCTAAGTTCATCCAACCACCTGTGAACACTGAACCCAGCGAGGAGACCCCTCAACGACCGAACCCCTAAGTTCACCCAACCACCTGTGAACGAATCATTAAACTTACACCACATTCTCATTTCACGATGGATGTTTGCAAATGTCACGCCTTTCCGGAACAAAACCTCACAAAGTATTGCTCCTCCTGCGTGGGTGAATGTTGCAAGGGGGCCCCCATAACTTGTCCAACAGTTTCCCCGGTTTCCAAGCGTGCCAGTATCATCTAATGATCGCTCACGCCTCCGCATATTCTCTATCTATCTATTGTCCTTTCGAGCCAAAGACGGCACATAGGGCAGAACCACAATCTCAAAAACAGAAACCTTGCGTGCCAAAATGGCACATATTGCAGAGATCACTGCTTCTAAAATCTATGGCTCTGTTTCCATAACAATAGTTTTTACAATGACAGCTTGTCAAGCCATCGATCAACCTCCTTAGTCACCTCTTATGACATGCTTGGAAGGTCACAGTGTCACTATTCTTTACTCATAATGAGACCCCGGTAACACACAAGAAAGTTAATGCATTAAAAAAAATATGAATAAATAATGGATTCCTCTACACATAGGGAATGTGGTGTCATTAGTGTCCATATCTTTCTATGGCAAAGGTATATTTTTGGGTTATGTGGTTGGTATCCCATCAAGCCATTCTCACTTCCAAGAAAAACTCCGCATATTAGACACACATTAATGTAGGTCGCAATCGCGATTTTTTAATTCTAAAAAAATTTTACTTGATCCGGTTTTTCACTGAACAATCTAGTGTGTGTATGCGTGTGTGTGTGTGTGTGTGTTTGCGCCAGCGTGCGTGCGTGTGAGTATATTCTTCTAAAAATTAACCGACTCAGCAACAACCATGCGCGTCCACACACTGTAACATCACCCATAAATCTATATTTCCCCCACCCACACACACACACACAGAATAGCCCGTATTGTCTTCACTTTCCCAACATGGCAGACCCTGAAACGCCCCTGATTCTACAAATGTTCAAATAAAGCTTACGCAGGGATGACCTGTGGTCTCCGGGGAGCCCGAACACACGCATACACACACACGCGCAAACACACAGACACACACGCGCAGACAACACACACACACACAAACATACACAGGCAGCCAACACAAACCAGCCCTACCTAACTCGTGAGCTGATCTGTCGTCACGAGAGATTCAGTTCTCCATGTTATACATCTATTATCATTTGGAACATCACCATCAAGCTGCATACAAATAAACGAGGCACATCTGAAACAAGTGCAACGTTTCAAATACTTGGGCACAATAATAACATCAGATGGAAGATGCAACACAGAAATAAATAAGTAGAATAGCTCAGGCCAAAATAGCATTTCAGAAAATGAAAAATATCTTATGTAACAAATCTATGTCAATAGAAGTGAGAAAGAGAGTTCATCGGTGCTATATAGAACCAATTCTGACCTATGGAAGCGAATCATGGACAGTAGACAAACAAATGAAAATCAATAGAGGCCACAGAGATGGGATTTCTCAGAAGAATGTTGAAAGTTCCCTGGACAGCTAAAAAGACCAACGAGGAAGTTCTCAAAGAGACCAACACAAAATGGCAGCTCCTAAAAAACATCAGAAAGAAACAATCAACATTTTTCGGGCACATCATGAGAAGAAGTTGGAATACTTGGTTACAACTGGCAAAATACAGGGAACGAGAGATCGCGGACGACAGAGAGAGAAGATATTAGATAGCTTGGTGTCATGGCATGGAAAACAGTCAACAACAGAATTGATACGGTATACTGTGAATATACGGTTTTGAAGGTAAGACATGGAATGATATTAAAATAAAGGCAAGAAACAGAACAGCTTGGAAAGTGTTTGTTGAAGACCTATGCTCCACAGGGATCTGAAAAGGTAGAAGAAGAAGAAGAAGAAGACTGTGAATAGAAGATTGTGGAAGGACATGATCCTTATGCCAACCAGTATGGCACATAATGATGGTTATTTTTATTTGTCACCAACAGAATCAAGGCGGACGCTGTCAGCGACCCAAAGAATAGGATTAGTAAGCCTGATCGAACCAGGTCCTACGCCACCTCTTCACAGTGCCTCCAGAGACAAACAGTCTGGTCAAGCGAGTGGTGATCGAAGAGGGAACACAAACCGGTACTCAAAAATTCCGTGCTGAAATCGGATGCGTTGGGTCGAAAGTAGCAAATGAACCGCAAAACGCATCTACGCCAACTTAAAGCCCTTTTAGCGACGGTTGATGGAGAGGTCAATCACTTCCGTCAGCAATCATCGGTTGAACTCCAAGAAGTAGAGACAGACCTGTTTTCTACACAGACCCCGGGTCGTTGGTCACCGACCCACAATCGGTTGTTTCCGGTGAAAAGGTCGGTCAAAGAAATGTTATTGGTTATTGGTTATGGAAGGCCCCGGTATCACTGCAAACGAATCAAAATCCATAATTGCTCAACCGCCCGTGCCAGTGGAATCATCCGAATTACTAACTCATCTCCCAAACAAAGAAAGGTAACTGTAGTCCCCATCGTAGCAGTCTCAGCACACGCCAAAAGACATAAGGCGAAACCGCGCAGAAAGTGAACACAGCCAACTGTTCCCTGTCATACGAAATCTTCATTCATCGTAAACAAGCGGAATATCGAAACAGGATCAAAACGGATGAGACACACAGCTCACGGTGTGCACAGAGCACTTAACTCAGTAGCTCCTGCAACAAGCCGGACTTGAAATATGAGGAAACTGCAAGAAGGAACACTTTTCAGACATAGCCTTCAATGGTTCCTGCTGCCTATCCACCATATACCATGGGAGTTCACGTCCTCCCGAAAATGTTGATCGTCATAGCACTTGATGATGTTAGGCCATCATTGATGACTCCAATTCCAAACATATAGACACACAGTGGTGGTAAGTTATCATTTCCAATCCAACAGAAGCCACATGACCTGTAGTTAGTAAAACCACAGAGAGAATATGATTTTGTGACCTTCACTGATTCACTCTTGGATGTGAATGTGTAGTTTACACAAGAGGAGAAGTTTTCAACTACATTGATCCCATTTAAGGCAATTCTAGGATAGCAAGGCAAGTCTCCTTTATAGCAGCAGAACTTGATGTTCTCTGCTCCCTTCTTGTAGCTGCCACACGATTCTGATGTCTCATTAATTTGGACATCATTCAAGAACAATGTCAGATTAACATTCCATAGATCTGGCTCTGCTGATGAAGTGCTTGGTGCAACAGTTGTATCAATCATACAGGAGGCTCCTGGTTTGTGGTCATTAATATCACAGACGGCATATGATGTCGTTATATTCAGTATTTCTTTCTGGGGTGTAAATATGTGGCACACACATGGAGAGTGGTTTGTGGTCACAGTAATCCCATTAAAGGCAATTCTAGGGTAGCATGGCATAGCTGTTTCAGAACAGCACAATCCTATGATGTTTTCTGTGTTCGTTATAAAGCTGCTGCTGCTACACAATCCTGACCAATTATAGGTGTGGACATTATTCACTTGCAATGACAAAACTGTTTTGTTTACATCATAAACCTCTGGATGCGAATCATTTATGAGACTAATAATACCATTTATTCTTCCATCGGGGATATCTTCCTTGAGTCCCCCCCCCCCCCCCCCCCAAAAAAAAAAAAAGGTCTTTGGTTAAAAAGCACATATGCTTTTGAGTTAAACACAAAATGAGCCCACTTCATAGATTCAAAATGATCCTTGCCAATGCCATCCGTTTGCACAAGTTAGGTCCTTAGCTACCAAGGTCACAAACGAAGCGATCAAATTAAAGACTTTATCTACAGCGAAGGTTAACGAACTGTGAACAAACATGTATGTTCAAACCCTTGAATACATTTTCAAAAATCTGCCAACTCGCTGCAATAACAGATATCGTGGTGTTCAAAGTAAACATTGCTTAGTCCATGGCTCGAATCGCAACTTCTATACAATTTCTGAAGCGTATGAGGAGTTTTATAGAGTTTCAAAGAAATGTATTCTGACTGAATCATGACCAGGTTCCATCACAAATATGATAGATGATAGAGAATAAGAGAAATGTGGAGGGGAATAAGAGAAATCGGGAGGGGAATATGAGAAATCATAAGGGGAGTAAGAGAAAACTGGAAGGGAATAAGAGAAATCATGAGGAGAATAAGAGAAATCATGAGGAGAATATGAGAATTCATCAGGGTAGTAAGAGAAATTATAGGAGGATAAGAGAATTCATAGGGTAATAAGAGAAATTATAGGAAGATAAGAGAATGCATACGGGGAATAAGAGAAATCATAAGGGGAATAAGAGAAATTATAAGGGGATTAAGAGAAATTATAGGTGGATAAGAGAATTCATAAGTGGAGTAAGAGAAATTAAATGAAGATAAGAGAATTCATAATGGGTAATAAGAGAAATCATAAGGGGAATAAGAGAAATCATAAGGGGAATAAGAGAAATCATAAGGGATTAAGAGAAATTATAGGTGGATAAGAGAATTCATAAGGGGAGTAAGAGAGATTACAGGAAGATAAGAGAATTCATAATGGGTAATAAGAGAAATCATAAAGGGAATAAGAGAAATCATAAGGGGAATAAGAGAAATCATAAGGGGGTTAAGAGAAATTATAGGTGGATAAGAGAATTCATAAAGGGAATAAGAGAAATTACAGGAATATAAGAGAATTCATAAGGGTAATAAGAGAAATAATAAGGGGAATAAGGGGAATCATAAGGAGGATAAGATAAATCATAAGGGGAAGAAGAGAAATCATAAGGAGGATATTATACATCATAAGAGGAATAAGAGAAAGCATGAGGGGAATAAGATAAATCATAAGGGGAATAAGAGAAATCATAATGGGAATAAGAGAAATCATGAGGGAATAAGAAAAAACATAATGAGAATAAGAGAAATCTTAAGGAGAATAAGGGAAATCATAAGAAGGATAAGAGAACAAGTGTAGAAGATAAGAGAAGCGAGAAAGACAAAGATTAGAAGAAAATAAAAGCAAATGTCAAAGCAGAAAAGATAAACATAAATGATAATGGGAAAAACTAAAAGTATAGTGGAGGAATTTGATGCAAAATTGAAGATGGGAGAAAAATAAAATCCTTAATGATAATATGAGAAATGGGAGAAATGAACTGCGATGTAAGACAAGAGAAGTATGAACAGTGATATTTAAATGTTTTCCAATGAGGGTTGTTCAATGACCGTTGATGGTTTTGTTTGCCGCAAGTTATTTACAATTCCCAACGCATTAATGTGGTGGGCTCCGTCAAGTCAGCCGAAGTTTTATCTCGTTGGGGAATTTGCACCAAGTTTCGTTCGTTGTAGACTGCATTCACTAGAGTAATCATGAACCCATTGGCGCAGCCATTTTGTGCATACTACGTCATCATAATGGTTCATCGTGTGTCCCAAGACTGACCATGCGCTAATCTTGCGATCTTGCGTTTGGTGTGCAACAGGGATAATCTGACGACGAACTGTGTCTTGTATGATCGTAGTTGGAGTCAAACACGATGTCCTAACATCATCAAGCACCATACATTTAAATACCATGACGATAATCATTTCCAGGAGGACGTGATCTTCCGGGCAATATGGTGGATAGGCGGCAGGAACAATTGAAGGCTATGTTTGAAAGTGTTTCTTGTTGCAGTTTCCTCATATTCCAAGTCCGGCTTGTTGCAGGAGCTACTGAGTTAAGTGCTCTGTGCACACCATGAGCTGTGTGTTTCATCCGTTTTGATCATGTTTCGATATTCCAATTGTTTACGATGAATGCTGATATCGTATGACAGGGAACAGTTGGCCGTGTTCACTTTCTATGCGGTTTCGCCTTATGTCTTTTGACGTGTGCTGAGACTGCTATGATGGGGACTACAGCTACCTTTCTTTGTTTGGGAGATGAGTTAGTAATTCGGATGATTCCACTGGCACGGGCGGTTGAGCAATTATGGATTTTAATTCGTTTGCAGTGATACCGGGGCCTTCCATAACCAAATAACCAAATTTAAATGTTTCTATTTTGAGAAAATGTGATAAACTCTGAATACAGAGAAATGGAAAATACGACCTCTGACTTTACCATGAAGGTTGCAGATCGGTGTTTAAGATGAGAGCAATAGATGGAGGTTTAAAATAATGGCAACAGATCGGGGATAACATGAGGGCAACAGATAGGTGTTTAAGATGAGGGCAACAGATACGGGTTTACCATGAGGGCAACAGATCGGGGTTTAACATGAGGGCAACAGATAGGGGTTTACCATTAGGGCAACAGATCGGTGTTTAAAATGAGGGCAACAAATATGCTTTTAACATGAGGGCAAAAGATCGGCGTTTAATATGAGGGCAACATATCGGCGTTAACCATGAGGGCAACAGATCGGCGTTTAACATGAGGGCAACAGTTTAGGTTTACTATAAGGGCAACAGATCGGACTTTACCATGAGGGCAACAGATAGGCGTTTACCATAAGGGCAAAAGATCGGCGTTTAACATGAGGGCAACAGTTCGGCCTTCAACATAAATGCAACAGATCGGCGTTTAACATGAGGGCAACAGTTCGGCCTTCAACATAAATGCAACAGATAGGCGTTTAACATTAGGGCAACAGATAGGTATTTAATATCAGGATCACAGATCGGCGTTTAACATGAGAGAAACAGATAGACGTTTACTATGAGGGCAACAGATAGGCGTTTACCATAATGGTAACAGATCGGCGTTGACCATGAGTGCAACAGATAGACGTTTACTATGAGGGCAACAGATAGGTGTTTACCATGGGGGTAACAGATCGGCGTTTAGCATGAGGGCAACAGATTGGCGTTTACCATGAGGGCAACAGATCGGCATTTACCATTAGGACAACAGATTGGCGTTTAACATGTGGGCAACAGATCGATGCTTACCATGAGGGCAACATATCGGCGTTAACCATGAGGGCAATAGATCGGCGTTTAACATGAGGGCAACAGATTGGGGTTTACCATAAGGGCAACAGATCGAAGTTTACCATGAGGGCAACAGATCGGCGTTTAACATGAGGGCAACAGATCCTGGTTTATCATGATGGAAGCAGATTGGCGTTTAAAATGAAAGCAACAGATCGGCGTTTAACATTAGGGCAACAGATCGGCGTTTAACATGAGGGCAACAGTTCGGCGTTTAACATGAGGGCAACAGTTCGGCCTTCAACATAAATGCAACAGATAGGCGTTTAACATTAGGGCAACAGATAGGTATTTAATATCAGGATCACAGATCGGCGTTTAACATGAGAGAAACAGATAGACGTTTACTATGAGGGCAACAGATAGGCGTTTACCATAATGGTAACAGATCGGCGTTGACCATGAGTGCAACAGATAGACGTTTACTATGAGGGCAACAGATAGGTGTTTACCATGGGGGTAACAGATCGGCGTTTACTATGATGGCAACAGATCGAGGTTTACCAAGAGGGCAACAGATCGCCATTTATTATGAGGGCAGCAGATCGGGGTTTACCATGAGGGTAACAGATCGGCGTTTAACATGAGGGTAACAGATCGACGTTTAACATGAGGGTAACAGATCGGCGTTTAACATGAGGGTAACAGATCGGCGTTTAACATGAGGGTAACAGATCGGCGTTTAACATGAGGGTAACAGATCGGCGTTTAACATGAGGGTAACAGATCGGCGTTTAACATGAGGGTAACAGATCGGCGTTTAACATGAGGGTAACAGATCGGCGTTTAACATGAGGGTAACAGATCGGCGTTTAACATGAGGGTAACAGATCGGCGTTTAACATGAGGGTAACAGATCGGCGTTTAACATGAGGGTAACAGATCGGCGTTTAACATGAGGGCAACAGATCGGGGTTTACCATGAAGGCAACAGATCGGCGTTTAACATGGGGGCAACACATCGGCCTTTAACATTAGGGCAACAGATCGGCGTTTAACATGAGAGCAATAAATCGCCGTTTAATATGAGGGCAACAGTTCGGCGTTTAACATAAAGGCAAAAGAAAGGCGTTTAACATGATGACAACAGATGTGCGTTTACCATGAGGAGCACAGATCGACGTGTAATATTAGGCAACAGATCGGCGTTTAATATGTGGGCAGCAGCTAGGGGTTGAATGTGAGGGAAGAGATCAACGTTTAACATGAGATCAACGGATAGATGTTTAACATTAGGGCAACAGATAGTGTTTTACCATGAGAGCAACAGATAGGGGTTTAACATGAGGGCAATAGATCGGCGTTCACCTTGAGTGTAACAGATAGGGATTTACCATGAGGGTAACAGATCGGCGTTTTACATGTGGGCAACAGATCGGCGTTTTACATGTGGGCAACAGATCGGCGTTTTACATGTGGGCAACAGATCGGCGTTTTACATGTGGGCAACAGATCGGCGTTTTACATGTGGGCAACAGATCGGCGTTTTACATGTGGGCAACAGATCGGCGTTTTACATGTGGGCAACAAATCGGCGTTTTACATGTGGGCAACAGATCGGCGTTTTACATGTGGGCAACAGATCGGCGTTTTACATGTGGGCAACAGATCGGCGTTTTACATGTGGGCAACAGATAATAGAACGTGTCAGATTTGACCAACAAGAGGTTTGAGATACTTTGTCAGGAACTTTCGTTGCGAAGACGGCACCTATGTTGATTGACAGAACGTCAGTAGAAGATTAGATTGTTACGTCAAAGAGATCAACGTTGATCCCGTGAGACAGCGGGCCTGTCATATTCTTGAACGTTGAGAGAATGCGGATCAGTGAAGATTGTCTATTAGAGTGACAGAGAGAAAGGAGAAAGATTGTCTATTAGAGAGACAGAGAGAAAGGAGAAAGATTGTCTATTAGAGTGACAGAGAGAAAGGAGAAAGATTGTCTATTAGAGAGACAGAGAGAAAGGTGAAAGATTGTCTATTAGAGAGACAGAGAGATAGGAGAAAGATTGTCTATTAGAGAGACAGAGAGAAAGGAGAAAGATTGTCTATTAGAGAGACAGAGAGAAAGGAGAAAGATTGTCTATTAGAGTGACAGAGAGAAAGGTGAAAGATTGTCTATTAGAGAGACATTGAGAAAGGAGAAAGATTGTCTATTAGAGTGACAGAGAGAAAGGAGAAAGATTGTCTATTAGAGAGACAGAGAGAAAGGAGAAAGATTGTCTATTAGAGAGACAGAGAGAAAGGAGAAAGATTGTCTATTAGAGAGACAGAGAGAAAGGAGAAAGATTGTCTATTAGAGTGACAGAGAGAAAGGTGAAAGATTGTCTATTAGAGACACAGAGAGAAAGGTGAAAGATTGTCTATTAGAGCGACAGAGAGAAAGGTGAAAGATTGTCTATTAGAAAGATAGAGAGAAAGGAGAAAGATTGTCTATTAGAAAGATAGAGAGAAAGGAGAAAGATTGTCTATTAGAGAGACATTGAGAATGGAGAAAGATTGTCTATTAGAAAGATAGAGAGAAAGGAGAAAGATTGTCTATTAGAGAGACATTGAGAATGGAGAAAGATTGTCCATTAAAGAGACAGAGAGAATGGAGAAAGACTGTCTATTAGAGAGACATTGAGAATGGAGAAAGACTGTCTATTAGAGAGACAGAGAGAATGGAGAAAGACTGTCTATTAGAGAGACAGAGAGAATGGAGAAAGACTGTCTATTAGAGAGACATTGAGAATGGAGAAAGACTGTCTATTAGAGAGACATTGAGAATGGAGAAAGACTGTCTATTAGAGAGACAGAGAGAATGGAGAAAGACTGTCTATTAGAGAGACAGAGAGAATGGAGAAAGACTGTCTATTAGAGAAACAGAGAGAATGGAGAAAGATTGTCTATTAGAGAGACAGAGAGAAAGGAGAAAGATTGTCTATTAGAGAGACAGAGAGAAAGGAGAAAGATTGTCTATTAGAGATACAGAGAGAAAGGAGAAAAATTGTCTATTAGAGAGACAGAGAGAAAGGAGAAAGATTGTCTATTAGAAAGACAGAGAGAAAGGTGAAAGATTGTCAATTATAAAGACGGAGAGAAAGGAGAAAGATTGTCTATTAAAGAGACAGAGAGAAAGGAGAAAGATTGTCTATTAGAGAGACAGAGAGAAAGGAGAAATATTGTCTATTAGAAAGACAGAGAGAAAGGAGAAAGATTGTTTCATAGAGAGACAGAGAGAAGGGATAAAGATTGTCTATTAGAGATAGAGAGAAAGGAGAAAGATTGTTTATTAGAGAGACAGAGAAAGGAGAAAGCTTGTCTATTAGAGAGACAGAGAGAAAGGAGAAAGATTGTCTATTAGAGAGAAAGAGAGAAAGGAGAAAGATTGTCTATTAGAGAGACAGAGAGAAAGGATACAGAAAGAAAAAGTAAGAAAATGGAGAGTTGAATGAAAGGGAGATAGAGAAAGGCAAATATGTTTTTTAGGGGAAGAATATAAGAAAGAGAAGAGGAGAAAACGGAGAGAAAGTTGAAAGAGAATGAGCGGAATAAATTACTAGCAGCCTCCGTCAGTCATAGTTGACTATAGTAGCCTCCGTCAGTCATAGTTGACTGTAGTAGCTTCCGTCAGTCATAGTTGGCTATAGTAGCCTCCGTCAGTCATAGATGTCTATAGTAGCCTCCGTCAGTCATAGTTGACTATAGTAGCCTCTGTCAGTCACAGTTGATTATAGTAGCATCTGTCAGTCATAGATGTCTATAGTAGCATCTGTCAGTCACAGTTGATTATAGTAGCATCTGTCAGTCACAGTTGACTATAGTAGCCTCCGTCAGTCATAGTTGATTATAGTAGCATCTGTCAGTCACAGTTGACTATAGTAGCATCTGTCAGTCACAGTTGACTATAGTAGCCTCTGTCAGTCATTGATGTCTATAGTAGCCTCAGTCAGTCATAGTTGGCTACAATAGCATGTGTCAGTCATAGTTGACTATAGTAGCATCTGTCAGTCACAGTTGACTATAGTAGCATCTGTCAGTCACAGTTGACTACAGTAGCCTCCGTCAGTCATAGATGTCTATAGTAGCCTCAGTCAGTCATAGTTGGCTACAATAGCATCTGTCAGTCATAGTTGACTATAGTAGGCTCCGTCAGTCATAATTGACTATAGTAGCCTCCGTCAGTCATAGTTGACTATAGTAGCCTCCGTCAGTCATAGTTGACTATAGCAGTCTCCGTCAGTCATAATTGGCTACAATAGCATCTGTCAGTCATAGTTGACTATAGTAGCCTCCGTCAGTCATAGTTGACTATAGTAGCCTCTGTCAGTCATAGTTGACTATAGTAGCATCTGTCAGTCATAGATGTCTATAGTAACATCTGTCAGTCACAGTTGATTATAGTAGCATCTGTCAGTCACAGTTGACTATAGTAGCCTCCGTCAGTCATAGTTGATTATAGTAGCATCTGTCAGTCACAGTTGACTATAGTAGCATCTGTCAGTCACAGTTGACTATAGTAGCCTCTGTCAGTCATTGATGTCTATAGTAGCCTCAGTCAGTCATAGTTGGCTACAATAGCATGTGTCAGTCATAGTTGACTATAGTAGCATCTGTCAGTCACAGTTGACTATAGTAGCATCTGTCAGTCACAGTTGACTACAGTAGCCTCCGTCAGTCATAGATGTCTATAGTAGCCTCAGTCAGTCATAGTTGGCTACAATAGCATCTGTCAGTCATAGTTGACTATAGTAGGCTCCGTCAGTCATAATTGACTATAGTAGCCTCCGTCAGTCATAGTTGACTATAGCAGTCTCCGTCAGTCATAATTGGCTACAATAGCATCTGTCAGTCATAGTTGACTATAGTAGCCTCCGTCAGTCATAGTTGACTATAGTAGCCTCTGTCAGTCATAGTTGACTATAGTAGCATCTGTCAGTCATAGATGTCTATAGTAACATCTGTCAGTCACAGTTGATTATAGTAGCATCTGTCAGTCACAGTTGACTATAGTAGCCTCCGTCAGTCATAGTTGATTATAGTAGCATCTGTCAGTCACAGTTGACTATAGTAGCATCTGTCAGTCACAGTTGACTATAGTAGCCTCCGTCAGTCATAGTTGACTATAGTAGCCTCCGTCAGTCATAGTTGACTATAGTAGCCTCCGTCAGTCATAGTTGACTATA
The DNA here is from genome assembly GCA_032433765.1 of Megaustenia siamemsis. Taxonomy (NCBI): domain Eukaryota; kingdom Metazoa; phylum Mollusca; class Gastropoda; order Stylommatophora; family Ariophantidae; genus Megaustenia; species Megaustenia siamemsis. The sequence goes on along the minus strand of JAVIAB010000145.1, from coordinate 2,777,361 downwards.
GTAGCCTCCGTCAGTCATAGTTGACTATAGTAGCCTCCGTCAGTCATAGTTGACTATAGTAGCCTCCGTCAGTCATAGTTGACTATAGTAGCATCCGTCAGTCATAGTTGACTATAGTAGCCTCCGTCAGTCATAGTTGACTATAGTAGCCTCCGTCAGTCATAGTTGACTATAGTAGCATCCGTCAGTCATAGTTGACTATAGTAGCCTCCGTCAGTCATAGTTGACTATAGTAGCATCCGTCAGTCATAGTTGACTATAGTAGCCTCCATCAGTCATAGTTGACTATAGTAGCCTCCATCAGTCATAGTTGACTATAGTAGCCTCCATCAGTCATAGTTAACTATAGTAGCCTCCGTCAGTCATAGTTGACTGTAGTAGCCTCCATCAGTCATAGTTGACTGTAGTAGCCTCCGTCAGTCATAGTTGACTATAGTAACCTCCGTCAGTCATAGTTGACTATAGTAGCCTCCGTCAGTCATAGTTGACTATAGTAACCTCAGTCAGTCATAGTTGACTATAGTAACCTCAGTCAGTCATAGTTGACTATAGTAGCCTCCGTCAGTCATAGTTGACTATAGTAACCTCCGTCAGTCATAGTTGACTATAGTAACCTCCGTCAGTCATAGTTGACTGTAGTAGCCTCCATCAGTCATAGTTGACTATAGTAGCCTCCGTCAGTCATAGTTGACTATAGTAGCCTCCGTCAGTCATAGTTGACTATAGTAGCCTCCGTCAGTCATAGTTGACTATAGTAGCTTCCGTCAGTCATAGTTGACTATAGTAGCCTCCGTCAGTCATAGTTGACTATAGTAGCCTCCGTGAGTCATAGTTGACTATAGTAGCCTCCGTGAGTCATAGTTGACTGTAGTAGTCTCCGTCAGTCATAGTTGACTATAGTAACCTCCGTCAGTCATAGTTGACTATAGTAACCTCCGTCAGTCATAGTTGACTGTAGTAGTCTCCGTCAGTCATAGTTGACTGTAGTAGTCTCCGTCAGTCATAGTTGACTATAGTAACCTCCGTCAGTCATAGTTGACTATAGTAGCCTCCGTCAGTCATAGTTGACTATAGTAGCCTCCGTCAGTCATAGTTGACTATAGTAACCTCCGTCAGTCATAGTTGACTATAGTAGCCTCCGTCAGTCATAGTTGACTATAGTAGCCTCCGTCAGTCATAGTTGACTATAGTAGTCTCCGTCAGTCATAGTTGACTATAGTAGCCTCCGTCAGTCATAGTTGACTATAGTAACCTCCGTCAGTCATAGTTGACTATAGTAACCTCCGTCAGTCATAGTTGACTATAGTAGTCTCCGTCAGTCATAGTTGACTATAGTAGTCTCCGTCAGTCATAGTTGACTATAGTAACCTCCGTCAGTCATAGTTGACTATAGTAGTCTCCGTCAGTCATAGTTGACTATAGTAGTCTCCGTCAGTCATAGTTGACTATAGTAGCCTCCGTCAGTCATAGTTGACTATAGTAGCCTCCGTCAGTCATAGTTGACTATAGTGGCCTCCGTCAGTCATAGTTGACTATAGTAGCCTCCGTCAGTCATAGTTGACTATAGTAACCTCCGTCAGTCATAGTTGACTATAGTAGTCTCCGTCAGTCATAGTTGACTATAGTAGCCTCCGTCAGTCATAGTTGACTATAGTAGCCTCCGTCAGTCATAGTTGACTATAGTAGCCTCTGTCAGTCATAGTTGACTATAGTAGCCTCCGTCAGTCATAGTTGACTGTAGTCACCTCCGTCAGTCATAGTTGACTATAGTAGCCTCCGTCAGTCATAGTTGACTATAGTAGTCTCCGTCAGTCATAGTTAACTATAGTAGCCTCCGTCAGTCATAGTTGACTATAGTAGCCTCCGTCAGTCATAGTTAACTATAGTAGCCTCCGTCAGTCATAGTTGACTATAGCAGCCTCCGTCAGTCATAGTTGACTACAGTAGTCTCCGTCAGTCATAGTTGACTATAGCAGCCTCCGTCAGTCATAGTTGACTACAGTAGTCTCCGTCAGTCATAGTTGACTATAGCAGCCTCCGTCAGTCATAGTTGACTACAGTAGTCTCCGTCAGTCATAGTTGACTATATATTTTCCAGCCCCCCTAGAAATGTTATATTTTCTTGACTTTCTCCCTGTATTCCCTTGTTCTATGAATCTGTCAGCTTCTTGTTTGAGTTGCAGCTTTAGAGTGTGTTTCCAAAGATTGCGGTCTGCAGCTATGTCTTCCCAGGCTGCAGGGTTTATGTTCAGAGTCTTCATGTCACGTTTACACACGTCTACAAATTTAAGTTTTGGACGCCCCGTAGTACTTTTACCATCTGCTAGTTGTCCGTAAAGTTTATCTTTGGGTATGCGGCCATGTTTCATACAGTGTAAGTGGCCAAGTCAGCGTAACTCACGTTGTTTGAGCAGCGTGTAGATGTTCGGGAGGAATGTGTGAGTGAGGACCTCCATGTTTGAGCAGCGTGTAGATGTTCGGGAGGCCTGTGCGAGCAAGGACCTCCATGGTTGAGCAGCGTATAGATGTTCGGGAGCCCTGTGTGAGTGAGCACCTCCATGTTTGAGCAGCGTGTATATGTTCAGGAGGCCTGTGTGAGTGAGGACCTCCATGTTTGAGCAGCGTGTAGATGTTCGGGATCCCTGTGCGAGAGAGGACCTCCATGTTCATCAACTTTGTCTCGAGTGATGTGAACAGATATGACCTCCTGCGTTCCACGTGAAATAGCTAAATGCCTTTACTCATTACTATTTTCAAAGCTCTGTTAGTCCTATCGGATACAAAGACAACTATTTCAAAGTTAAATTGTCAAGCCGAGCCTGTGAATTAACTTTGTATTGTTAATTATAGGAAAGCATAGGCTGTATGCCGCTGCAGGGGTAATATTTGTAAAGAATTCCACTTCAGCCGTTTTCAAATAAATGTGACCAATGATATTTTTTTCTGGTAGAAAAGAAAACATGCGTGGTCAAAAGATTCTACGGCTCCCCAGCAGCACAACATATTTGACCAACAAAAAAGGCAAAATCCCACAGGCTGCTTGGATTAGGACGAAGCCATCAACTAGATTTATGCCGTTGTGAGACACGCAAATTAAAGTAGAGAGGCAGACATTACAGTTGAAAGACAGACATTACAGTAGTGAGGCAGACATTAGAGAGACAGACATTGCAGTAGAAAGGCAGACATTACAGTAGAAAGACATACATTAAAATAGAAAGGCAGACATTGCAGTAGAAAGGCAGAAATTACAGTAGAAAGGCAGACATTACAGTTGAAAGACAGACATCACAGTAGAAAGACAGACATTGCAGTAGAAAGGCAGACATTACAGTAGAAAGACAGACATTACAATTGAAAGACAGACATTACAGTAGAGAGGCAGACATTACAGTAGAAAGACAGACATTACAGTAGAGAGGCAGACATTACAGTTGAAAGACAGACATTACAGTAATGAGGCAGACATTAGAGAGACATACATTACAGTAATGAGGCAGACATTGCAGTAGAGAGGCAGACATTACAGTAGAAAGACAGACATTACAGTAGGGAGGCAGACATTACAGTTGAAAGACAGACATTACAGTAGAAAGACAGACATTACATTACAAAGGCAGACATTAAAGTAGAGAGGAAGATATTAGTAGAGGAAGGTATTAATAGAGAGTAAGACATTACAGTAGAGAGGAAGACATTACAGTAGAGAGGAAGACATTACAGTAGAGAGGAAGACATTACAGTAGAGAGGAAGACATTACAGTAGAGAGGAAGCCATTACAGTAGAGAGGAAGACATTACAGTAGAGAGGAAGACATTGCAGTAGAGAGTATGACATTAGAGTAGAAAGGAAGACATTACAGTAGAGAGGCAGACATTACAATAGAGAGGAAGACATTACAGTAGAGAGACAGTCATTAGAGTAGAGAGACAGACATTACAGTAGAGAGACAGACATTAAAGTGGAGAGACAGACATTAAAATAGAGAGACAGACATTAAAGTAGAGAGTCAGACATTAAAGTAGAGAGACAGACATTAAAATAGAGGGACAGACATTAAAATAGAGTGACAGACTTTAAATTAGAGAGAAACAGACATTAAAGTAGAGAGACAGACATTAAAGTAGCGAGGCAGACATTAAAGTAGAGAGACACAATTAAAATAGAGAGACAGACATTAAAATAGGGAGAAAGCATAATGGGCTCACTTCCACCACAGTGAAAATGAGAACAAACTCTCTGGTCGAGCTGTCACAGCGACTAACAATCTTCTTATTTCTCTGGTCGAGCTGTCACAGCGACTAACAATCTTCTTATTTCTCTGGTCGAGCTGTCACAGCGACTAACAATCTTCTTATTTCTCTGGTCGAGGCGCCAGAGCGCCCAATGATCTTCTCATTTCGCTGGTCGAGCTGTCACAGTGTCCAACATTCTTCTCATCTCCCTGGTCGAGCTGTCACAGCGTCCAACGATCTTCACATCTTCCTGTTCTAGCAGTCACAGCGCCCAATGGTCTTCTCATCTCTCTGGTCGAGCTGGCACAGCGCCCAATATTCTTCTCATCTCTCTGATCGAGCTGTCACAGCACCCAACCATCTTCTCATCTCTCTTGTCAAGCTGTCACAGCGCCCAACAGTCTTCTCACCTCTCTGGTCGAGCTTTGACAACGCCCAACAATCTTCTCATCTCTCTGGTCGAGCTGTCACAGCGCCCAACAATCTTCTCATCTCTCTGGTCGAGCTGTCACAGCGTCCAACGATCTTCTCATGTACCTGGTCGAGCTGTCACAGCACCCAACAATCTTCACATCTTCCTGTTCTAGCAGTCACAGCGCCCAATGGTCTTCTCATCTCTCTGGTCGAGCTGGCACAGCGCCCAATATTCTTCTCATCTCTCTGATCGAGCTGTCACAGCACCCAACCATCTTCTCATCTCTCTTGTCAAGCTGTCACAGCGCCCAACAGTCTTCTCACCTCTCTGGTCGAGCTTTGACAACGCCCAACAATCTTCTCATCTCTCTGGTCGAGCTGTCACAGCGCCCAACAATCTTCTCATCTCTCTGGTCGAGCTGTCACAGCGTCCAACGATCTTCTCATGTACCTGGTCGAGCTGTTACAGCGTTCAGCGATCTTCTCACACCCCTGGTCGAGCTGTCACAGCGCCCAACAATCTTCTCATATTCCAGGTTGAGCTGTCACAGCGCCCATCAATCTTCCTGTTCTTGTAGTCACAGCGCCCAATGGTCTTCTCATCTCTCTTGTCAAGCTTTCACAGCGCCCAACAATCTTCTCATCTCTCTGGTCGAGCTGTCACAGCACCCAACCATCTTCTCATCTCTCTTGTCAAGCTGTCACAGCGCCCAACAATCTTCTCATCTCTCTGGTCGCGCTGTCACAGCGTCCCGCAATCTTCTCATCTCTCTGGTCGAGCAGTCACAGTGCCCAACGATCTTCTCATCTCTCTTGTCGAGCTTTCACAGCGCCCAACAATCTTCTTATTTCTCTGGTCGAGCTGTCACAGCGCCCAACAGTCCTCTCACCTCTCTGCTCGAGCTGTCACGGCGTCCTACAATCTTCTTATCTCCCTGGTCGAGCTATCACAGCGCCCATTTATCTGCTTACCTCTCTGGTCGAGCTGTCACAGCGCCCAACTATCTCCTTACCTTTGTGGTCGAGCTGTCACAGCGCCCTACGGTCTTATTATCTTTCTGGTCGAGCTGTCACAGCGCCTAACGATCTGTTTATTTTCTTTGGTTTAACCGCTTCATAAGTTTAAAATCTCTTGTATGCCGTGGCACAACATCCCAACAACTTGAAACCCACTAACCTGTCACAACTTGAAACCCTTTTTCCAGTCACAACGTGGAACTATCTGGCCTGTCACAACATTTTCACAACTTGAAACCCCCTTCCCTGTCACAACATCCCCACAACTTGAAACCCTCTGGCCAGTTCCATCCCCACAACTTGAAACCATCTGCCAAGTCACAACATCCCCACAACTTGAAGCCTTCTGGCCAGTCACACCGTAGAACCCTCTGACCAGTCACAACGTGGATCCCTCTGGCCAGTCACATCCCCACAACTTGGAACCCTCTGGCCAGTCACAACGTGGAACCTTCTGGCTAGTCACAACATCCCCACAACTTGAAACCCTCTGGCCAGTCACAAAATTCCCACAACTTGACACCCTCTGGCCAGTCACATCCCCACAACTTGAAACCATCTGGCCAGTCACATCCCCACAACTTGAAACCCTCTGGCCAGTCACAACATCCCCACAACTAGAAACCCTCTGGCCAGTCACAACATCCCCACAACTTGAAACCCTCTGGCCAGTCACAACATCCCCACAACTTGAAACCCTCTGGCCAGTCACAACATCCCCACAACTTGAAACCCTCTGGCCAGTCACAACATCCCCACAACTTGAAACCTTCTGGCCAGTCACAACATCCCCACAACTAGAAACCCTCTGGCCAGTCACAACATCCCCACAACTTGAAACCTTCTGGCCGGTCACAACATCCCCACAACTAGAAACCCTCTGGCCAGTCACAACTAGAAACCCTCTGGCCAGTCACAACATCCCCACAACTTGAAACCTTCTGGCCAGTCACAACATCCCCACAACTTGAAACCCTCTGGCCAGTCACAACATCCCCACAACTTGAAACCCTGTGGCCAGTCACAACATCCCCACAACTTGAAACCCTCTGGCCAGTCACAACATCCCCACTACTTGAAACCCTCTGGCCAGTCACAACTTCCCCACAACTTGAAACCCTCTGGCCAGTCACAACATCCCCACAACTTGAAACCCTCTGGCCAGTCACAACATCCCCACAACTAGAAACCCTCTGGCCAGTCACAACATCACCACAACTTGGAACCCTCTGGCCAGTCACAACATCCCCACAACTTGAAACCCTCTGGCCAGTCACAACATCCCCACAACTAGAAACCCTCTGGCCAGTCACAACATCCCCACAACTTGAAACCCTCTGGCCAGTCACAACGTGGAACCTTCTGGCCAGTCACAACATCCCCACAACTTGAAACCCTCTGGCCAGTCACAACGTGGAACCTTCTGGCCAGTCACAACATCCCCACAACTTGAAACCCTCTGACAAGCCCTAGCAACGACCCCCTCACTTTGCGCCCCTGCCCGTCCCGTAACCAACTCATGAAGACCGCACCGACGTAAAGACAAGATCAAAGAATGACAGTTGCGACATAAAGGGATCAAGACAAGTCTCCTCCAATGGTCGGGCTCCCCTGCAGGCAAACAGAGTAAGCGCATATCACGTCCCAGCCAGGAAATCGCTCGTCAGGTATCTAGCCTGTTTGTCCCTCCTGGGAGCCTAGTCCGCTACTGTTTGGTCGAGTCTATTGAGTTGTTTGTGCACAAACAGGTGAAGCCAGCGCCGACAATTTACCTGTACGAGAGTGGAACGTGACACAGGTGTATAGAGCCACTTATAGGGTATCCGATTGGCTTTTCATGAAGTTTCTATTCTGTTGTGAGAGGAGAGAGAGAGCTCGTTTAGGGCTGCACTGGCTAGTCTTGGGTATCTAGTGGTATGATAACTTAACATTTCAGCCTTCATAGTGACTTCAGCTTACAACCAATTTTAACATGAAAATACCATCATCATCACCAAGTACCGGGCCTGCTGGCGTAGGTGATCATATCTCTCCACAATTTTCGATCTCGACAGCTATTTATGATTTCTGTTGTTGACCTTCTACCAAGCACATTCTCTTAAGTTGTCTGATATTTTTTTTCCTTTTTGCTTTCCTCTATCTCCTCGTCCCTCAATTTTTCCAGTTGTTACAATATATTCCAGTTGTTCGCTTCTCATTACGTGGCCAAAAATGATGATTGTTTCTTCCTAATTTTGAAAATTAGCTCTCTTTTTGTTTGGCCTCTCATAACGTTTTCATTACTTTTTAGTTGTCCATGGTATTCTAAACATTCTTCTGTAAAACCACATTTCTACAGACTCCAATGATTTTCTTGTTTGTTGTCCTATTGTCCATGATTCACATGTATATGTTAAGACTGACTCTATATAACATTTAAGAACTCTTTTTCTTGTTTCTATTGTCAAAAATGGATTGCATAGTATTTTCCTCATTTTTGGAAAGCTACTTTTGCCTGAGCCATTCTGCATCTCACCTCTTTTGTACATCTTCCGTCTGAGGTTAACAAAGTTCCCAAATATTTAAATTCATTTACCTTCATGAAAATATACTCACATCCAAAAAATAACAAAATTAAAACTGTAAATTGCGAAATGCTTTATTTACTTAATATTCCTGCATGGGGCTGAAACATGGACACACAAATAAGAAAACAACAGAAAACTGAAGCCTTTGAAATGTGGATCTATAGGACAATGGAGAGAATTGGGTGGTAGGGAAAGAGACAAACAAGGAAGTTCTGAATCAGCTGAAAATGAAAAAAAGAAGAACAAATTAATACAATTTGAACGAGACAAATGTGTGAGGCATGTGAAGAGTAGCCTTCAAAAAGTTGTCTTGGAAGGGAAGGTACAAGGCAGACCAAGAGTAAAGTGGACAGATAACATCAAAAGCTGGACACGTGAACCTACGCCGTGGAGACGGCACCCAATGAATGAATGACTCTCCATGGTAGCCAACCTTCAATGTGGAGACAGCACCCAATAAATGAATGACTCTCCACGGTAACCAACCTTCGTGTGAAGACGGCACCCAATAAATGAATGACTCTCCATGGTAGCAGACCTTCGTGTGGAGACGGCACCCAATAAATGAATGACTCTCCATGGTAGCAAACCTTCGTGTTGAGACGGCACCCAATGAATGACACTCCATGGCAGCCAACCTTCGTGTGGAGACGGCATCCAATGAATGACTCTCCATGGTAGCCAACCTTCGATGTGGAGACGGCACCCAATGAATGAATGACGCTCCATGGTAGCCAACCTTCGTGTGGAGACAGCACCCAATGAATGACACTCGATGGTAGCCAACCTTCGTGTGGAGACGGCACCCAATAAATGAATGACACTCCATGGTAGCCAACCTTCGTGTGGAGACGGCACCCAATGAATGAATGACACTCCATGGTAGCCTACCTTCGTGTGGAGGCGGCACCTAATAAATGAATGACACTCCATGGTAGCCAACCTTCGTGTGGAGACGGCACCCAATGAATGACGCTCCATGGTAGCCAACCTCGTGTGGAGACGGCACCCAATGAATGACACTCCATGGTAGCCAACCTTCGTGTGGAGACGGTACCCAATGAATGACACTCCATGGTAGCCAACCTTCGTGTGGAGACGGCACCCAATGAATGAAACTCCATGGTAGCCAACCTTCGTGTGGAGATGGCACCCAATGAATGACACTCCATGGTAGCCAACCTTAGTGTGGAGATGGCACCCAATGAATGAATGACGCTCCATGGTAGCCAACCTTCGATGTGGAGACGGCACCCAATGAACGAATGACGCTCCATGGTAGCCAAACTTCGATGTGGAGACGGCACCCAATGAATGAATGACGCTCCATGGTAGCCAAACTTCGATGTGGAGACGGCACCCAATGAATGATTGACGCTCCATGGTAGCCAACCTTCGATGTGGAGACGGCACCCAATGAATGAATGACGCTCCATGGTAGCCAACCTTCGATGTGGAGACGGCACCCAATGAATGAATGACGCTCCATGGTAGCCAACCTTCGATGTGGAGACGGCACCCAATGAATGAATGACGCTCCATGGTAGCCAACCTTCGATGTGGAGACGGCACCCAATGAATGAACAAAATGTAATTCTACAGGTAAAGAAACTGAAATTGTACGGCCTCAGATTGAAATAACCCAGTACATGAAACTGAAATTGTACGGCCTCAGGTTGAAATAACCCAGTACATGAAACTTAAATTGTACGGCCTCAGGTTGAAATAACCCCGTACATGAATGTAATGCACTAAGAAAACTGAACATTTTCTGAATTGCTGTTTTTCCCTTGTTTTTGTTTGTGTTTGTGAGCTTTTTGTGAGACAGTATGTTCAGGATGCAAGACGCCGGCCTCGAGACAGAGAGGTTGTGAGTTCAAATCCCGGCTTCACCAGTTGAGATTTCTCTCTGCGGCCACCACCCCTGGTCTCAGCAGCGAGGTCCGGTTAAAATGTCAATTAATCATCGACGGAAAAAAATGTGTGACTCCAAATACGGAGTTATCTGCCTGTGCGGCGAGGGATATCTGTTCTAGTAGTAAATGAGTAAATATTTACTTTATTTTATTTTTGTTTTTGTTTTTTTTCATATACTGTTAATTTTTGAATTCATATTTACCATACATACATCATAGAATATAGCACTGTATGTAGAGTATTAATGAATATTGCGCATAACTACATATTGACAGATTGCAGAAAAATATAAACATATATAGCAGGAAATACAAACATATATAGCAGGAAATACAAACATATATAGCAGGAAATACAAAGATACATAGCAGGAAATACAAACATATATAGCAGGAAATACAAACATACATAGCAGGAAATACAAACATACATAGCAGGAAATACAAACATACATAACAGGAAATACAAACATACATAGCAGGAAATACAAACATACATAACAGGAAATACAAACATACATAGCAGGAAATACACACATACATAACAGAAAATACAAACATACATAGCAGGAAATTCAAACATACATAGCAGGAAATACAAACATACATAGCAGGAAATACAAACATACATAGCGGAAAATACAAACATACATAACAGAAAATGCACACATACATAGCAGGAAATACAAACATACATAACAGGAAATACAAACATACATAACAGGAAATACAAACATTCATAACAAGAAATACAAACATACATAACAAGAAATACAAACATACATAACAAGAAATACAAACATACATAGCAGAAAATACAAACATACATAGCAGAAATATACAAACATACATAACAGAAATATACAGACATACATAGCAGAAATATACAGATATACATAGCAGAAATATACAGACATACATAGCAGAAATATACAGACATACATAACAGAAATATACAGACATATATAGCAGAAATATACAAACATACATAACAGAAATATACAGACATACATAACAGAAACATACAGACATACATAACAGAAATATACAGACATACATAACAGAAATATACAGACATACATAGCAGAAATATACAGACATACATAACAGAAATATACAGACATATATAGCAGAAATATACAAACATACATAACAGAAATATACAGACATACATATCAGAAATATACAGACATACATAACAGAAATATACAGACATACATAGCAGAAATATACAGACATACATAACAGAAATATACAGACATACATAGCAGAAATATACAGACATACATTACAGAAATATACCGACATATATAGCAGAAATATACAAACATACATAACAGAAATATACAGACATACATAACAGGAATATACAGACATACATAACAGAAATATACAGACATACATAACAGAAATATACAGACATACATAACAGGAATATACAGACATACATAACAGAAATATACAGACATACATAACAGAAATATACAGACATACATAACAGAAATATACAGACATACATAACAGAAATATACCGACATACATAACAGAAATATACAGACATACATAACAGAAATATACAGACATACATAACAGGAAATACAAATACACATAACAGGAAATACAAACACACATAACAGGAAATACAAACACACATAACAGGAAATACAAACACACATAACAGGAAATACAAACATACATAACAGGAAATACAAACATACATAACAGGAAATACAAACAGACATAACCATATCCATCCCTTTCCTGATTTGTTAATTTATTTTTGCTATTCTTATCACCCAAACACTGTGGATGTTGATAAGTAATTGATAAAGTGATCCACAATGAGTGAAGCTCATACACAATGATGTGTCAACATGGGTAGAAGATTAGGAAACAAGCTTGAGGCCACTCTTGCCTAGCATTTGTTATTGAGTTGTTGAGTTGCGGGTCATCATCACTCCACTCCGAACATGTCCATAGGTGCCCAGATCCCCTCCTCAGTTGTTGAGTTAATAGCGGGTCGTCATCACTCCACTCCGAACATGTCCATAGGTGCCCAGATCCCCTCCTCAGTTGTTGAGTTAATAGCGGGTCGTCATCACTCCACTCCGAACATGTCCATAGGTGCCCAGATCCCCTCCTCAGTTGTTGAGTTAATAGCGGGTCATCATCATTGCACTCCGAACATTTCCATAGGTGCCCAGATCCCCTCCTCAGTTGTTGAGTTAATAGCGGGTCATCATCATTGCACTCCGAACATTTCCATAGGTGCCCAGATCCCCTCCTCAGTTGTTGAGTTAATAGCGGGTCATCATCACTCCACTCCGAACATGTCCATAGGTGCCCAGATCCCCTCCTCAGTTGTTGAGTTAATAGCGGGTCATCATCATTGCACTCCGAACATGTCCATAGGTGCCCAGATCCCCTCCTCAGTTGTTGAGTTAATAGCGGGTCATCATCATTGCACTCCGAACATGTCCATAGGTGCCCAGATCCCCTCCTCAGTTGTTGAGTTAATAGCGGGTCGTCATCATTGCACTCCGAACACGCCCATAGGTGCCGAGATCCCCTCCTCAGCAAGTGCCACAGTGTCCAGCGACTGACGGCTACAGTTCTGTGTTGGTTGATAAGTCTTCTTACACGCCAACAAAGTCAAGCATTTATTTCAATCAAGTTTTTAGTGGGCATTTTTATTCAGTTGTTTTTTTTTTTCTTTCTAAGTACTCATTGTACCGGCTTTATTTATGTGACTATTGTTATTACAAAAATATTATAATATTAAACAGAGGTGAGATGGTAGGTGTACAACAGAGGTGAGATGGTAGGTGTACAACAGAGGTGAGATGGTAGGTGTACAACAGAGGTGAGATGGTAGGTGTACAACAGTGGTGAGATGGTAGGTGTACAACAGAGGTGAGATGGTAGATGTACAACAGAGGTGAGATGGTAGGTGTACAACAGAGGTGAGATGGTAGGTGTACAACAGAGGTGAGATGGTAGGTGTACAACAGAGGTGAGATGGTAGGTGTACAACAGAGGTGAGATGGTAGGTGTACAACAGAGGTGAGATGGTAGATGTACAACAGAGGTGTGATGGTAGGTGTACAACAGAGGTGAGATGGTAGGTGTACAACAGAACAACAGACGTGAGATGGTAGGTGTACAACAGAGGTGAGATGGTAGATGTACAACAGAGGTGAGGTGGTAGATGTACAACAGAGGTGAGATGGTAGGTGTACAACAGAGGTGAGATGGTAGGTGTACAACAGAGGTGAGGTGGTAGGTGTACAACAGAGGTGAGGTGGTAGATGTACAACAGAGGTGAGATGGTAGGTGTACAACAGAGGTGAGATGGTAGGTGTACAACAGAGGTGAGATGGTAGGTGTACAACAGAGGTGAGATGGTAGGTGTACAACAGAGGTGAGATGGTAGGTGTACAACAGAGGTGAGATGGTAGATGTACAACAGAGGTGAGATGGTAGATGTACAACAGAGGTGAGATGGTAGATGTACAACAGAGGTGAGATGGTAGATGTACAACAGAGGTGAGATGGTAGATGTACAACAGAGGTGAGATGGTAGATGTACAACAGAGGTGAGATGGTAGGTGTACAACAGAGGTGAGATGGTAGGTGTACAACAGAACAACAGACGTGAGATGGTAGGTGTACAACAGAGGTGAGATGGTAGATGTACAACAGAGGTGAGGTGGTAGATGTACAACAGAGGTGAGATGGTAGGTGTACAACAGAGGTGAGATGGTAGATGTACAACAGAGGTGAGGTGGTAGGTGTACAACAGAGGTGAGGTGGTAGATGTACAACAGAAGTGAGATGGTAGGTGTACAACAGAGGTGAGATGGTAGGTGTACAACAGAGGTGAGATGGTAGGTGTACAACAGAGGTGAGATGGTAGGTGTACAACAGAGGTGAGATGGTAGGTGTACAACAGAGGTGAGATGGTAGATGTACAACAGAGGTGAGATGGTAGATGTACAACAGAGGTGAGATGGTAGATGTACAACAGAGGTGAGATGGTAGATGTACAACAGAGGTGAGATGGTAGATGTACAACAGAGGTGAGATGGTAGATGTACAACAGAGGTGAGATGCAGAATGGCTCAGGCAAAAGCAGCTTTCCAAAAAAATTAGGAATATACTATTCAATCCATTTTTGACAATAGAAACAAGAAAAAGAATTCTTAAATGTTATGTAGAGTCAGTTTTAACATATCGATGTGAATCGTGGACAATAGGGCAACAGACAAGAAAATCACTGGACTCTGTAGAAATGTGGTTTTACAGAAGAATGTTGAGAATACCATGGACAGCTAAGAAGAGTAATGAAGATGTTCTGAGAGAGGCCAACGAAAAACGAGAGCTAACTTCCAATATTAGGAAGAAACAATCATCACTTTTTGGCCATGTAATGAGAAGAGAACAACTGGAATATATTGTAACAACTGGGAAAATTGAGGGACGAAGAGATAGAGGGAAGCAAAGAGAAAAGATACCAGACAGCTTAAGAGAATGGCTTGGCAGAAGGTCAACTACAGAAATGATAAATAACTGTCGAGATCGAAAGTTGTGGAGAGACATGATCACCTACGCCAGCAGGCCCGGTACTTCTTGATGATGATGATGATGATGATAATATTACAGAGTTCCAGCATTGTATACATGTATCATTTATCATGTATCATTTATCATGTATCATTTATCATGTTTCATTTATGTACATCTATCGGTTACAGCAATAAAAACAAAATCCTCGAGGCAGGAAAGGTCCGCGGACCGTAAGCTGCAGACATGTTCTAGGATGTCGATGATATTCACAGTTTTCTGTTTTTCCATCTCCACCGAGGGCCGAGCGAGGGCAGGAGCGAAATCGTGGGACTCCGACAAGCGTTATCAGGAACTACAAAAGTGGGCAGCAGATGTTATCCATAAAACATCATAGACACAGCAGATTTCGCGTAAATTCTACTTGCATGTTCGCCGGATTAATAACATCAAAGTGTGCCGCCTCTGCGGCCCTTAAGTATCCGCACCCCGATATCCGGCCAAGCCCCAGCCTGCACCGAGCGGTCCAACCTCACACAGGTCACATGAGTGACTTATTTCTTTCACTTAACATTCTTGACTTGTGAAATTCTTTGACTTATCAAGTTGGAGTTTTTAATTTACCAGAAATAATTCATTTAGCAGATTTATGAAAGATGATGTTGCCAACATGTCGGTAGTTCTGTCAGTGTGGGGTCAAGTTGAAGGCCATTAAGATTTAATTTTGCTGTTTTTAATCAGAAATAGATCGTGGCTAGGAGTGCATCTTGTCGACAGTTTGTTCAGGATTAAAGGATTGAACAAAGTGGTCTAGTTGGCAGCTTGTTCATATCAGAGCTGACCACGTGGGTGGCGTCCCTTGATCATACGTCCATGCTGTCAAGTTAAGTCTACGATATCGTTGTCAATGTTCCTAAATCATGTCTATGTTTTCATTTCGTTTAATTCACTACAGAATCAATCACTACTTCAAGAACAGAACTGATTCAGCCCACAAAAATGAAGTGATTTGCAGTAAAGCATTTGTGATGTGTCTATGTTTCCCTTTGATCTGTCCACTTATCTCAGCATTTCTAGTCTCATCGGTTTCTTTTTTCCTTTAATTACGTGGTTGACATGTTTCCTTTAATTACGTGGTTGCCCTGTTCCCTTTAATTACGTGGTTGTCATGTTTCCTTTAATTACGTGGTTGCCCTGTTCCCTTTAATTACGTGGTTGTCATGTTTCCTTTAATTACGTGGTTGCCCTGTTCCCTTTAATTACGTGGTTGTCATGTTTCCTTTAATTACGTGGTTGACATGTTTCCTTTAATTACGTGGTTGTCCTGCTCCCTTTAATTACGTGGTTGTGCTGTTCCCTTTAATTACGTGGTTGACATGTTTCCTTTAATTACGTGGTTGTCTTGTTTCCCTTTAATTACGTGGTTGTCCTATTCCCTTTAATTACGTGGTTGTCCTGTTCCCTTTAATTACGTGGTTGTCCTGTTCCCTTTAATTACGTGGTTGTCTTGTTTACCTTTAATTACGTGGTTGTCTTGTTTACCTTAATTACGTGGTTGTCTTGTTTACCTTTAATTACGTGGTTGTCTTGTTTACATTTAATTACGTGGTTGTCTTGTTTCCCTTTAATTATGTGATTGTTTTGTTTCCCTTTAATTACGTGGTTGTCTTGTTTCCCTTTAATTACGTGGTTTTCTTGTTTCCCTTTAATTACGCAGTTCACTTGTTTCCCTTTAATTACGTAGTTCACTTGTTTCCCTTTAATTACGTAGTTCACTCGTTTCCCTTTAATTACGTAGTTCACTTGTTTCCCTTTTATTACGTAGTTCACTTGTTTCCCTTTTATTACGTAGTTCACTTGTTTCCCTTTTATTACGTAGTTCACTTGTTTCCCTTTAATTACGTAGTTCACTTGTTTCCCTTTTATTACGTAGTTCACATGTTTCGCTTTAACTGAGACTAGAGGGAGCGTTCCCAGAAGTGGTCAACACACAGAGGACCCTGACCTTTGTGGGTAACAACAACACGTTGTCCAACAAATAACTTAATGCAGCAGAACTCGGTCGTCATTGGAGGCGTGGTATGTTCTATAGAAGGCTAGCTTCCCAGGCTTGCAAAGCGTATGGAGAATATGGTATTAGTGACCAGATTTTTGCAGGACCAATGTATATTATTAGGTGATATGATCGGTATCACGCCAGGCCGACTTTAATTTCCTGACAAATCTAAGATATCCAATTTTAGAGGCTGGGTAAACCAGGGAGCTTTAACGGTCGGAAAAAAATGTGTCACCACTTGGGGATGGAACTCGGACCCTTGTGATCAGGAAGCGGGCACACTAACCACTCAGACATAGAACACATTAACCACTCAGTCACTGAACACACTAACCACTCAGCCACTAAACACACTAACCACTCAGACATCGAACACATTAACCACAAAGCCACCAAACACATTAACCACTCAGCCACCGAACGTTAAACACTCAGCCACCGAACACACTAACCACTCAGCCACTGAACACACTAACCACTCAGCCACTGAACACACTAACCACTCAGCCACTGAACACACTAACCACTCAGCCACTGAACACACTAACCACTCAGCCACCGAACACACTAACCACTCAGCCACTGAACACACTAACCACTCAGCCACTGAACACACTAACCACTCAGCCACAGAGCACACTAACCACTCAGACATCGAACACATTAACCACTCAGCCACCGAACACATTAACCACTCAGCCACCGAATACATTAACCACTCAGCAACCGAACACATTAACCACTCAGCCACCGAACACATTAACCACTCAGCCACCGAACACATTAACCACTCAGCCACCGAACACATTAACCACTCAGCCACCGAACACATTAACCACTCAGCCACCGAATACATTAACCACTCAGCCACCGAACACATTAACCACTCAGCCACCGAACACATTAACCACTCAGCAACCGAACACATTAACCACTCAGCTACCGAAAACACTAACCACTCAGTCACCGAACACACTAACCACTCAGCTAACGAACACACTAACCATTCAGCCACCGAACACACTAACCACTCAGCCACCGAACACACTAACCACTCAGCCACCGAACACACTAACCACTCAGCTACCGAACACACTAACCACTCAGTCACCGAACACACTAAACACTCAGTCACCGAACACACTAAACACTCAGCCACCGAACACACTAACCACTCCGCCACCGAACACACTAACCACTCAGTCACCGAACACACTAACCACTCAGCTACCGAACACACTAACCACTCAGCTACCGAACACACTAACCACTCAGCTACCGAACACACTAACCACTCAGTCACCGAACACACTAACCACTCAGCTACCGAAAACACTAACCACTCAGTCACCGAACACACTAACCACTCAGCTAACGAACACACTAACCATTCAGCCACCGAACACACTAACCACTCAGCCACCGAACACACTAACCACTCAGCCACCGAACACACTAACCACTCAGCTACCGAACACACTAACCACTCAGTCACCGAACACACTAAACACTCAGTCACCGAACACACTAAACACTCAGCCACCGAACACACTAACCACTCCGCCACCGAACACACTAACCACTCAGTCACCGAACACACTAAACACTCCGCCACCGAACACGCTAAACACTCAGCCACCGAACACACTAACCACTCAGCCACCGAACACACTAACCACTCATCTACTGAACACACTAACCACTCAGCCACCGAGGATCCTGGACACTTCAATAGTAAGCTGCGTTCACCCATTAAATAAAGGCACAGAGTTTAACAGGGCCCCACAGAGCATCACACAGAACCCTACATAGCAACACAGAGCCCACATAGCATCACAAAGCCCTATGTAGTGTAATAGAGCTTCAAAGAGCACCGAAGAGCAAACTAGAGCATCAAAGAGCACTACAGAGCATAAAGGGTACAACAGAGCATATTAGAGCATCAAAGAGCACTACAGAGCATACTAGAGCATCAAAGAGCACCATAGATAATAATAGAGCATCAAAGAGTACCACACAGCATAATAGAGCATCAAAGAGCACCACAGAGAAAAATAGAGCATCTAAGAGCACCAAACAGCAAAATAGAACATCAAAGAGCACCACATAGCATAATGGAGCAACAAAGAGCACCATAGAGCATAATGGAACACCAAAGAGCACCACACAGCAGAATCTAGCATTTAAGAGCACCACACAACATAATAGAGCATCAAAGAGCACCACACAGCATAATAGAGCATCAAAGAGCACCACAGAGAATATTAGAACATCAAAGAGCACCAAAGGAAATGCTAAAGCATCAAATAGTTCAACAGAGAATAATAGAGCATCAAAGAGCACCACAGATAATACTAGAGCATCAAAGAGCACCACAGAGAATAATAAAGCATCAAAGAGAACCACAGAGAATAATAGAGCATCAAAGAGCACCACAGAGCATAACAGAGCATAACAGAGCATCAAAGAGCACCAAAGAGAATACGAGAGCATCAAAGAGCACCACAGAGCACCACAGAGAATACTAGAGCATCAAAGAGCACACAGAGAATAATAGAACATCAAAGAGCACCACAGAGAATAATAGAGAATCAAAGAGCACCATAGAGCATAACAGAGCATCAAAGAGCACCACAGAGAATACTAGAGCATCAAAGAGCACACAAGAGAATACTAGAGCATCAAAGAGCACCACAGAGAATACTAGAGCAGCAAAGAGCACCACAGAGAATACTAGAGCATCAAATAGCACCAATGAGAATTCAAGAGCATCAAAGAGCACCACAGAGAATAATAGAGCATCAAATAGCACCAATGAGAATACTAGAGCATCTAATAGCAGCAAAGAGAATACTAGAGCATCAAAGAGCACCAAAATGTGATAATAGAGCATCAACGAGCACCACAGAGAATACTATAGAATCAGAGAGCACCAGTGATACTAGAGCATCAAAGAGCACCACAGAGAATACTAGAGCATCAAAGAGCACCACAGAGCATAACAGAGCATTAAAGAGCACCACAGAGAATACTAAAGCATCAAAGAGCACCAAAGTGATACTAGAGCATCAAAGAGCACCACAGAGCATAATAAAGCATAAAAGAGCACCACAGGGCATAATAGAGCATCAAAGAGCACCACAGAGAATACCAGAGCATAAAAGAGCACCACAGAGAATACTAGAGCATCAAAGAGCACCAAAGAGAATACTAGAGCATCAAAGAGCATCACAGAGAATACTAGAGCATCAAAGAGCAACACAGAGAATACTAGAGCATCAAAGAGCACCAAAGAGAATACTAGAGCAACAAAGAGCACCATAGAACCCTAGAGAGTATTACAGAGCCAAACGACCATGACATTCATTTTATCGTAGAACATCTATTGGGTAATATTTGATTAAACCTTGTACAACATTCATGTACAGATTAGACGTTGTACAACATTCATGTAGAGATTATACCTTGTACAACATTCATGTAGATGTTTAATCTTGAACAACATTCATGTACAGATTAGACCTTGTACAATATTAATGTAGAGATTAGACCTTGAACAACATTCATGTACAGATTAGACGTTGTACAACATTCATGTACAGATTATACGTTGTACAACATTCATATACAGATTAGTCCTTGTACAACATTCATGTAGATGTTTAACCTTGAACAACATTCATGTAGAGATTACACCGTGTACAACATTCATGTAGATGTTTAACCTTGAACAACATTCATGTAGAGATTAGACCTTGCACAACATTCATGTAGAGATTAGACCTTGTACAACATTCATGTAGATGTTTAACCTTGAACAACATTCATGTACAGATTAGGCCTTGTACAACATTCATGTAGAGATTAGACCTTGTATAACATTCGTGTAGAGATTAGCCCTTGTACAACATTCATGTAGAGATTAGACCTTGTATAACATTCATGTAGAGATTAGACCTTGTACAACATTCATGTAGAGATTAGACCTTGTACAACATTCATGTAGAGATTAGCCCTTGTACAACATTCATGTACAGATTAGACCTTGTACAACATTCATGTACAGATTAGACCTTGTACAACATTCATGTAGAGATTAGACCTTGTACAACATTCATGTACAGATTAGACCTTGTATAACATTCGTGTAGAGATTAGCCCTTGTACAACATTCATGTACAGATTAGACCTTGTATAACATTCGTGTAGAGATTAGCCCTTGTACAACATTCGTGTAGAGATTAGCCCTTGTACAACATTCATGTAGATGTTTAACCTTGAACAACATTCATGTACAGATTAGACCTTGTACAACATTCATGTAGAGATTAGACCTTGTACAACATTCATGTAGAGATTAGACTTTGTACAACATTCATGTAGATGTTTAACCTTGAACAACATTCATGTACAGATTAGACCTTGTACAACATTCATGTAGAGATTAGACCTTGTACAACATTCATGTAGAGATTAGACCCTGTATAACATTCGTGTAGAGATTAGCCCTTGTACAACATTCATGTAGAGATTAGACCTTGTACAACATTCATGTAGAGATTAGACCTTGTACAACATTCATATAGAGATTATACACACACTATCGAATTCGCTACTTTGAAGTCTGTTGGTGTCCAAAAAGCTTTACTTTGTTCCTGTTGTCCATGTTGCACCACCATAACCTAGGACTGGTCTCACCAAATTGTGCAATAGGTTTTCATAATCACTGTCATCACTTGCTTGACCCTTACTCGGGTTTCTTATCTCAGGGTTGTCCATGTACAACGAGAAGCTGGCACAAGTCAGCCCTGATGGCCTCAGCTATAACCGATCAGATCAAATACAAATATTTCCCAATAGATGTTCTACCATAAAATGAATGTCATGGTCGTTTGGCTCTGTAATACTCTCTAGGAGTTCTATGGTGCTCTTTGATGCTCTAGTATTTTCTTTAGTGCTCTTTGATGCTCTTGTATTCTCTTTGGTGCTCTTTGATGCTCTAGTATGCTCTGTGGTGCTCTTTGATGCTCTATTATGCTCTGTTATGCACTTTGATGCTCTATTATGCTCTGTGGTGCTCTTTGAGGCTCTAGTATTCTCTTTGGTGCTCATTGATGCTCTCTTACGCTCTGTGGTGCTATTTGATGCTTTAGTATCACTTTGGTGCTTTTTGATGCTCTATTATGCTCCGTGGTGCTCTTTGATGCTATAATATTATATTTGGTGCTCTTTGATGCTCTAGTATTCTATTTGGTGCTCTTTGATGCTCTAGTATTCGCTGTGGTGCTCTTTGATGCTCTATTATGCTCTGTTGTGCACTTTGACGCTCTATTATGCTCTGTGGTGCTCTTTGATGCTCCCCTAGTCTCAGCAGCGAGGCCCGGCTTGAAACATCAATTATTCATTGACGGAAAAAAATATAAGTACCCCCGAAGACGGAGTTGTCTGCCTGTGCGGCGAGGGGCCCTGTAAACACAGCTGCCAGGGCAAAACGGATTAACACGCAAAATTCAGTTCCTAGGGACTTCGTCAGAGGTAAAAACTGGCGAAAAAGAAAAAAAAAAAAAAGAAACCATTAACATACCTTCCAAACAGAAAAAAGACCAATGAAGACACGTACAAAGACAATGAAAAAAGTTCAACATTAAAAAGAACTGACTAATAAACACCATTCTACGGGAGATACTCACGTCAAATCACAATGTAATGTCACGTCAAAAGACTGGAGTTGGAAAGAACAATAATGGAAGGTATGGGTCCTGGGTGACGCATCAGGGGCAGACCAAGTAGAAGGTGGTTTTAAAACATCAAGGAGACCGTCGTGACAACAGAAGTGGGAGATCTGGCTAGAGACAGAGATTCTTTCAGATGGGCTGTGGTGAATGTAACATTTTGTGGGAGATCTGGCTAGAGACAGAGATTCTTTCAGATGTTCTGTGGTGAATGCAACATTTTGTGGGAGATCTGGCTAGAGACAGAGATTCTTTCAGATGTTCTGTGGTGAATGCAACATTTTGTGGGAGATCTGGCTAGAGACAGAGATTCTTTCAGATGGGCTGTGGTGAATGCAACATTTTGTGGGAGATCTGGCTAGAGACAGAGATTCTTTCAGATGGGCTGTGGTGAATGCAACATTTTGTGGGAGATCTGGCTAGAGACAGAGATTCTTTCAGATGTTCTGTGGTGAATGCAACATTTTGTGGGAGATCTGGCTAGAGGCAGAGATTCTTTCAGATGGGCTGTGG
Organism: Megaustenia siamemsis; assembly: GCA_032433765.1. Lineage (NCBI taxonomy): Eukaryota > Metazoa > Mollusca > Gastropoda > Stylommatophora > Ariophantidae > Megaustenia > Megaustenia siamemsis. The sequence goes on along the minus strand of JAVIAB010000145.1, from coordinate 2,754,347 downwards.
TGAATGCAACATTTTGTGGGAGATCTGGCTAGAGACAGAGATTCTTTCAGATGTTCTGTGGTGAATGCAACATTTTGTGGGAGATCTGGCTAGAGACAGAGATTCTTTCAGATGGGCTGTGGTGAATGCAACATTTTGTGGGAGATCTGGCTAGAGACAGAGATTCTTTCAGATGGGCTGTGGTGAATGCAACATTTTGTGGGAGATCTGGCTAGAGACAGAGATTCTTTCAGATGGGCTGTGGTGAATGCAACATTTTGTGGGAGATCTGGCTAGAGCCAGAGATTCTTTCAGATGGACTGTGGTGAATGCAACATTTTGTGGGAGATCTGGCTAGAGACAGAGATTCTTTCAGATGCGCTGTGGTGAATGTAACGTTCTGTGGGAGATCTGAATAGAGACATCTGATCTCACTACCCAGAGAGAGCTATACATCGGATCTCACTACCCAGAGAGAGCTATACATCGGATCTCACTACCCAGAGAGAGCTATACATCCGATCTCACTACCCAGAGAGAGCTATACATCGGATTTCACTACCCAGAGAGAGCTATACATCGGATCTCACTACACAGAGAGAACTATACGTCGGATCTCACTACCCAGAAAAGGCTAGACATCGGATCTCACTACCCAGAGAAGGATAACATAGGATCACACTACCCAGAGAAGGCTAGACACATCGGATCTCACTACCCAGAGAAGGCTAGACATCGGATCTCACTACCCAGAGAGAGCTATAAATCGGATCTCACTACCCAGAGAGAGCTATACATCGGATCTCACTACCCAGAGAAAGCTATACATCGGATCTCACTACCCAGAGAGAGCTATACATCGGATCTCACTACCCAGAGAGAGCTATACATCCGATCTCACTACCCAGAGAAAGCTATACATCGGATCTCACTACCCAGAGAGAGCTATACATCGGATCTCACTACCCAGAGAAAGCTATACATCGGATCTCACTACCCAGAGAGAGCTATACATCGGATCTCACTACCCAGAGAGAGCTATACATCCGATCTCACTACCCAGAGAGAGCTATACATCGGATCTCACTACCCAGAGAGAGCTATACATCGGATCTCACTACACAGAGAGAACTATACGTCGGATCTCACTACCCAGAAAAGGCTAGACATCGGATCTCACTACCCAGAGAAGGTTAACATAGGATCACACTACCCAGAGAAGGCTAGACACATCGGATCTCACTACCCAGAGAAGGCTAGACATCGGATCTCACTACCCAGAGAAGGCTAGACATCGGATCTCCCTACCTAGAGAAGATTAGACATCGGATCTCAGTACCCAGAGAGAGCTAGACATCGGATCTCACTACCCAGAGAGGGCTAGACACATCGGATCTCACTACCCAGAGAAGGCTAGACATCGGATCTCACTACCCAGAGAGGGCTAGACATTGGATCTCACTACCCAGAGAAGGCTAGACATCGGATCTCACTACCCAGAGAAGGCTAGACATCGGATCTCACTACCCAGAGAAGGCTAAACATAGGATCTCACTACCCAGAGAAGGCTAGACACATCGGATCTCACTATCCAGAGAAGGCTAGACATCGGATCTCACTACCCAGAGAAGGCTAGACATCGGATCTCCCTACCCAGAGAAGACTAGACATCGGATCTCAGTACCCAGAGAGGGCTAAAAATCGTATCTCACTACCCAGAGAGGGCTAGACACATCGAATCTTACAACCCAGAGAAGGCTAGACATCGGATCTCACTACCCAGAGAGGGCTAGACATCAGATCTCCCTACCCAGAGACGATAGGACATCGGATCTCACTAACCAGAGAGGGCTAGACATCGGATCTCACTACCCAGAGAGGGCTAGACAAATGATCTGACTACCCAGAGAGGGCTAGACATCGGATCTCACTACCCAGAGAAGGCTAGACATCGGATCTCACTACCCAGAGAAGGCCAGACATCGGATCTCACTACCTAGAGAGGGCTAGATATCGAATCTCACTACACAGATAGGGCCAAACATCGGATCTCACTACACAGAGAGAGCTATACATCGGATCTCCCTACACAGAGAGAGATATACATCGGATCTCACTACACAGAGAGAGCTATACATCGGATCTCACTACCCAGAGAGGGAGGGAAGGTAAAACGATGAAACCAACGAGTGGATTCAACAAAAAACGTTCGTGGAAATTGAACCCGAACTTCCTGTGCGGGCCCGTCCACTTACCCCTGGACCATCTAGCCCCATACTTCTGTCACTCACATCTTATATCTCTGTTTCACTCTCCGTCTCACATGTAATATGTTTTTACGCATTCTCACATTTTATTCTCATTAATTTTCTCAAACAGCCTTTTTCAATTTTTGTCACCACACACACTCTCTCTCCTTCTCCCCCCCCCCCTGTTTCACATCTGCTCTCACCTCCATCATACTCTCTCTCCTCTCTCTCTCCTGTTTCACATCTGCTCTCACCTTCATCACACACTCTCTCTCCTTCCTTCTCTCTCTCTCTCTCCTGTTTCACATCTGCTCTCACCTCCATCATACTCTCTCTCCTCTCTCTCTCCTGTTTCACATCTGCTCTCACCTTCATCACACACTCTCTCTCCTTCCTTCTCTCTCTCCTCTCTCTCTCCTGTTTCACATCTGCTCTCACCTTCACCACACTCTCTCTTCTTTTCTCTCTCTCCTTCCTTCCTTCTCTCTCTCTCCCCTTGTTTCACATCTGCTCTAACCTCCATCACACTCTCTCTTTTCTCTCTCTCCTGTTTCACATCTGCTCTCACCTTCACCACACACTCTCTCTCCTTCCTTCTCTCTCTCTCTCCTGTTTCACATCTGCTCTCACCTCCATCACACTCTCTCTCCTCTCTCTCTCCTGTTTCACATCTGCTCTCACCTTCATCACACACTCTCTCTCCTTCCTTCTCTCTCTCTCTCTCTCTCTCCTGTTTCACATCTGCTCTCACCTTCACCACACACTCTCTCTCCTCTCTCTCTCTCCTGTTTCACATCTGCTCTCACCTTCACCACACTCTCTCTTCTTTTCTCTCTCTCCTTCCTTCCTTCTCTCTCTCTCTCTCCCCTTGTTTCACATCTGCTCTAACCTCCATCACACTCTCTCTTTTCTCTCTCTCCTGTTTCACATCTGCTCTCACCTTCACCACACACTCTCTCTCCTTCCTTCTCTCTCTCTCTCTCTCTCCTGTTTCACATCTGCTCTCACCTCCATCACACTCTCTCTCCTCTCTTTCTCCTGTTTCACATCTGCTCTCACCTTCACCACACACTCTCTCTTCTCTCTCTCTCTTCTCTCTCTCCTCTCTCTCTCCTCTCTTTCTCCTGTTTCACATCTGCTCTCACCTCCATCACACTCTCTCTCCTCTCTTTCTCCTGTTTCACATCTGCTCTCACCTCCATCACACTCTCTCTCCTCTCTTTCTCCTGTTTCACATCTGCTCTTACCTCCATCACACTCTCTCTCCTCTCTTTCTCCTGTTTCACATCTGCTCTCACCTTCATCACACACTCTCTCTCCTCTCTCTCTCTGCTCTCTCTCTCCTCTCTCTCTCATGTTTCACATCTGCTCTCATCTTCATCACACACTCTCTCTCCTTCCTTCTCTCTCTTATTCTCTCTCTTTCTCTCTCTCTCTCTCCCCTTTTCACATCTGCTCTCATCTTCACCACACTCTCTCTTCTTCTCTCTCTCTCCTGTTTCACATCTGCTCTCATCTTCACCACACACACACTCTCTCTCCTTCTCTCTCTCTCCTGTTTCACATCTGCTCTCATCTTCACCACACTCTCTCTTCTTCTCTCCCTCTCCTGTTTAACATCTGCTCTCATCTTCACCACACTCTCTCTTCTTCTCTCTCTCTCCTGTTTCACATCTGCTCTCACCTTCACCACACACACACACTCTCTCCTTCTCTCTCTCTCCTTCTCTCTCTCTCCTTCTCTCTCTCCTCTTTTCACATCTGCTTTCATCTTCACCACACTCTCTCTTCTTCTCTCTCTCTCTCTCTCTCCCCTGTTTCACATCTGCTCTCTTCTTCATCACACTCTCCCTTCTTCTCTCTCTCTCCCCTATTTCACATCTGCTCTCATCTTCACAACACTCTCTCTCTCCTTCTCTCTCACTCCTTCTCTCTCTCCCGTTTTCACATCTACTCACATCTTCACCACACTCTCTCTTCTTATTCTTCTCTCTCTCTCTCCCTTGTTTCACATCTGCTACCATCTTCACCACACTCTTTGTCTTCTTCTCTCTCTCTCTTCCCTGTTTCACATCTACTCCCATCTTCACCACTCTCTCTTTTCTTTTCTCTCTCCCCTGTTTCACATCTGCTCTCATTTTCACCACACTCTCTCTCCTTCTTTCTCTCTCCTCTGTTTCACACCTGCTCCCATCTTCACCACACACACTGTCTCTCCTTCTCTCTCTCTCCCCTGTTTCACATCTGCTCTCATCTTCACCACACTCTCTCTCTTCTTCTCTCTCTCTCCCCTGTTTGACACCTGCTCCCATCTTCACCACACACACGCTCTCTCCTTCTCTCTCTCTCCCCTGTTTCACACCTGCTCTCATCTTCACCACACTCTCTCTCTTCTTCTCTCTCTCCCCTGTTTCACATCTGCTCCCATCTTCACCACACACACGCTCTCTCTCATTCTCTTTCTCTCCCCTGTTTCACATCTGCTCTCATCTTCACCACATACTCTCTCTCTTCTTCTCTCTCTCCCCTGTTTCACATCTGCTCTTATCATCAGCACACACTCTCTCTCTCTTCTTCTCTCTCTCCCCTGTTTCACATCTGTTCTTATCATCAGCACACACTCTCTCTCTTCTTCTCTCTCTCTCCCCTGTTTCACATCTGCTCTCACCTTCACCACACACTCTTTCCCTTCTTCTTTCTCTCTCTCTCCCCTGTTTCACATCTGCTCTCATCTTCACCACATACTCTCTCTCTTCTTCTCTCTCTCCCCTGTTTCACATCTGCTCTCATCTTCACCACATACTCTCTCTCTTCTTCTCTCTCTCCCCTGTTTCACATCTGCTCTTATCATCAGCACACACTCTCTCTCTTCTTCTCTCTCTCTCCCCTGTTTCACATCTGCTCTCACCTTCACCACACACTCTTTCCCTTCTTCTTTCTCTCTCTCTCCCCTGTTTCACATCTGCTCTCATCTTCACCACATACTCTCTCTCTTCTTCTCTCTCTCCCCTGTTTCACACCTGCTCTTATCATCAGCACACACTCTCTCTCTTCTTCTCTCTCTCTCCCCTGTTTCACATCTGCTCTCACCTTCACCACACACTCTTTCCCTTCTCCTTTCTCTCTCTCTCCCCTGTTTCACATCTGCTCTCATCTTCACCACATACTCTCTCTCTTCTTCTCTCTCTCCCCTGTTTCACATCTGCTCTTATCATCAGCACACACTCTCTCTCTCTTCTTCTCTCTCTCTCCCCTGTTTCACATCTGCTCTCACCTTCACCACACACTCTTTCCCTTCTTCTTTCTCTCTCTCTTCCCTGTTTCACATCTGCTCCCATCTTCACCACACACTCTCTCTCTTCTTCTCTCTCTCCCCTGTTTCACATATGCTCTCACCTTCACCACACACACTCTCTCTCTTCTTCGCTCTCTCTCTCCCCTGTTTCACATCTGCTCTTCATCTTCACCACACACTCTCTCCCTTCTTCTTTCTCGCTCTCTTCCCTGTTTCACATCTGCTCTCATCTTCACCACACACACTCTCCGTTCTTCTCTCTCTTTCTCTCTCCTGTTTCACATCTGCTCTCATCTTCACCACACTCTCTCTCCCTTTTTCTCTCTCTCTCCTCTGTTTCACATCTGCTCTCATCTTCACCACACACACTCTCCCTTTTTCTCTCTCTCTCCCCTGTTTCACATCAGCTCTCATCTTCACCACACACACTCTCCCTGCTTCTCTCTCTCTCTCCTGTTTCACATCTGCTCTCATCTTCACCACACACACTCTCCTGCTTCTCTCTCTCTCCCCTGTTTCACATCTGCTCTCATCTTCACCACACACTCTCTCCCTTCTCTCTCTCTCCCCTGTTTCACATCTGCTCTCACCTTCACCACACACACAACAACCTTCTCCCGCCCCTCCCCTCCACGCCAACCTGACCTTTCTTGATGTATAATCCCAAATTCCGCTACCAATGTACCACCACTCCACCCCACTCCAACAGATTCCAGGTAGAAATGTGTACCTAACAATCAGACGGTCGCTGACTTTGTCTTTGATGACGGGAACGTGTGGGTTCCACAGACAATAACTGGATTACCAACGGCATCAGAGACAAAGACAATGAAGAAATCCTTGACAACAAAACTGGTCAACAACAAAGGAAACACCAAGGAAAGAAAACAAAGAAGCCAGAATTGAATTACGGAACTAACAAATGTAGATAACCGAGCATGGGAGCGAGGGCGTTGTTGAGTGTTTCTCTTACCCTGGAGACTGTTTGGATGGGTCTGGAACTGTTTGTTGATGTAACGGATTTCTGTTCAGTTTGGTTGCTCTACAACCGGAACTGGAAGCGTTTGATGTCACGGTTTCCGACACAGTCGGCTCTTACTGCCAGGAAACCATGATTCTTGTCAGTATGCTCTGAAAGTCGATGATTTTGCCATGTTTCTTGTTCATATTATTGATGTTCTTCCCCTCTTATCTTGTTCACAATGTCGTTCTTTCTCTCACATCTTGTTCACAATGTCGTTCTTTCTCTCACATTTTGTTCACAATGTCGTTCTTTCTCTCACATCTTGTCCACAATGTCGTTCTTTCTCTCACATCTTGTTCACAATGTCGTTCTTTCTCTCACATCTTGTTCATAATGTCGTTCTTTCTCTCACATCTTGTTCATAATGTCGTTCTTTCTCTCACATTTTGTTCATAATGTCGTTCTTTCTCTCACATCTTGTTCACAATGTCGTTCTTTCTCTCACATCTTGTTCATAATGTCGTTCTTTCTCTCACATCTTGTTCACAATGTCGTTCTTTCTCTCACATCTTGTCCACAATGTCGTTCTTTCTCTCACATTTTGTTCACAATGTCGTTCTTTCTCTCACATCTTGTCCACAATGTCGTTGTTCTACCTCTCACATCTTATCCACAATGTCATTGTTCTTCCTCTCACATCTTATCCACAATGTCATTGTTCTTCCTCTCACATCTTGTCCACAATGTCATTGTTCTTCCTCTCACATCTTGTCTACAATGTCATTGTTTTTCCTCTCACATCTTATCCACAATGTCATTTTTCTTCCTCTCACATCTTATCCACAATGTCATTGTTCTTCCTCTCACATCTTGTCCACAATGTCATTGTTCTTCCTCTCACATCTTGTCTACAATGTCATTGTTTTTCCTCTCACATCTTGTTCACAATGTCGTTGTTCTTCCTCTCACATCTTGTCTACAATGTCATTGTTTTTCCTCTCACATCTTGTCCACAATGTCATTGTTCTTCCTCTCACATCTTGTCTACAATGTCATTGTTCTTCCTCTCACATCTTGTCTACAATGTCATTGTTCTTCCTCTCACATCTTGTCTACAATGTCATTGTTCTTCCTCTCACATCTTGTCTACAATGTCATTGTTCTTCCTCTCACATCTTGTCTACAATGTCATTGTTCTTCCTCTCACATCTTGTCCACAATGTCATTGTTCTTCCTCTCACATCTTGTCTACAATGTCATTGTTCTTCCTCTCACATCTTGTCTACAATGTCATTGTTCTTCCTCTCACATCTTGTTCACAATGTCATTGTTCTTCCTCTCACATCTTGTTCACAATGTCATTGTTCTTCCTCTCACATCTTGTTCACAATGTCGTTGTTCTTCCTCTCACATCTTGTTCACAATGTCATTGTTTTCCTCTCACATCTTGTTCACAATGTCATTGTTCTTCCTCTCACATCTTGTTCACAATGTCGTTGTTCTTCCTCTCACATCTTGTCCACAATGTCGTTGATCTTCCTCTCACATCTTGTCTACAATGTCATTGTTTTTCCTCTCACATCTTGTTGACAATGTCGTTGTTCTTCCTCTCACATCTTGTTCACAATGTCATTGTTCTTCCTCTCACATCTTGTTCACAATGTCATTGTTCTTCCTCTCACATCTTGTTCACAATGTCATTGTTCTTCCTCTCACATCTTGTTCACAATGTCATTGTTCTTCCTCTCACATCTTGTTCTTCCTCTCACATCTTGTTCACATCTTGTTCACAATGTCATTGTTCTTCCTCTCACATCTTGTTCACAATGTCGTTGTTCTTCCTCTCACATCTTGTCTACAATGTCATTGTTCTTCCTCTCACATCTTGTCTACAATGTCATTGTTCTTCCTCTCACATCTTGTCTACAATGTCATTGTTCTTCCTCTCACATCTTGTTCACAATGTCATTGTTCTTCCTCTCACATCTTGTCTACAATGTCATTGTTTTTCCTCTCACATCTTGTCCACAATGTCATTGTTCTTCCTCTCACATCTTGTCCACAATGTCATTGTTCTTCCTCTCACATCTTGTTCACAATGTCATTGTTCTTCCTCTCACATCTTGTTCACAATGTCATTGTTCTTCCTCTCACATCTTGTTCACAATGTCGTTGTTCTTCCTCTCACATCTTGTTCACAATGTCATTGTTTTTCCTCTCACATCTTGTTCACAATGTCATTGTTCTTCTTCTCACATCTTGTTCACAATGTCATTGTTTTTCCTCTCACATCTTGTTCACAATGTCATTGTTCTTCCTCTCACATCTTGTTCACAATGTCATTGTTCTTCCTCTCACATCTTGTTCACAATGTCGTTGTTCTTCCTCTCACATCTTGTCTACAATGTCATTGTTTTTCCTCTCACATCTTGTCTACAATGTCATTGTTTTTCCTCTCACATCTTGTCTACAATGTCATTGTTTTTCCTCTCACATCTTGTTCACAATGTCATTGTTCTTCCTCTCACATCTTGTCTACAATGTCATTGTTTTTCCTCTCACATCTTGTCTACAATGTCATTGTTCTTCCTCTCACATCTTGTCTACAATGTCATTGTTTTTCCTCTCACATCTTGTCTACAATGTCATTGTTTTTCCTCTCACATCTTGTTCACAATGTCATTGTTCTTCCTCTCACATCTTGTCTACAATGTCATTGTTTTTCCTCTCACATCTTGTCTACAATGTCATTGTTTTTCCTCTCACATCTTGTCTACAATGTCATTGTTTTTCCTCTCACATCTTGTCCACAATGTCATTGTTTTTCCTCTCACATCTTGTCTACAATGTCATTGTTTTTCCTCTCACATCTTGTCCACAATGTCCTTGTTCTTCCTCTCACATCTTGTCTACAATGTCATTGTTTTTCCTCTCACATCTTGTCCACAATGTCATTGTTTTTCCTCTCACATCTTGTCTACAATGTCATTGTTCTTCCTCTCACATCTTGTTCACAATGTCGTTCTTCCTCTCACATCTTGTTCACAATGTCGTTGTTCTTCCTCTCACATCTTGTCCACAATGTCATTGTTCTTCCTCTCACATCTTGTCTACAATGTCATTGTTCTTCCTCTCACATCTTGTTCACAATGTCGTTCTTCCTCTCACATCTTGTTCACAATGTCGTTGTTCTTCCTCTCACATCTTGTTCACAATGTCGTTCTTCCTCTCACATCTTGTTCACAATGTCGTCGTTCTTCCTCTCACATCTTGTTCACAATGTCGTTGTTCTTCCTCTCACATCTTGTCTACAATGTCATTGTTTTTCCTCTCACATCTTGTCTACAATGTCATTGTTTTTCCTCTCACATCTTGTTCACAATGTCGTTGTTCTTCCTCTCACATCTTGTCTACAATGTCATTGTTTTTCCTCTCACATCTTGTCTACAATGTCATTGTTCTTCCTCTCACATCTTGTCTACAATGTCATTGTTTTTCCTCTCACATCTTGTTCACAATGTCGTTGTTCTTCCTCTCACATCTTGTCTACAATGTCATTGTTTTTCCTCTCACATCTTGTCTACAATGTCATTGTTCTTCCTCTCACATCTTGTTCACAATGTCGTTGTTCTTTCTCCTACATCTTGTTAACAACGTGGCTTACAGAACGGTTTTGTCAAGTACTCTAGTCTGTGTGACGTGTCTATACTAGGCCAGTTCATGTCTTTTGTTATTGACAATAAGTCTTTCATTGGTCCACTGGTAGCCTACAGATAGCATCGTGCATGAATCTTCGATACACCCGTTAATATTTCTACTGTTGCGCCCGTTAATATTTCTACTGTTGCACCCGTTAATATTTCTACTGTTGCACACGTTAATATTTCTACTGTTGCACCCGTTAATATTTCTACTGTTGCACACGTTAATATTTCTACTGTGGCACCTGTTAATATTTCTACTGTGGCACCCGTTAATATTTCTACTGTTGCACCCGTTAATATTTCTACTGTTGCGCTCGTTAATATTTCTACTGTTGCACCCGTTAATATTTCTACTGTTGCACACGTTAATATTTCTACTGTTGCACACGCTAATATTTCTACTGTTGCACACGTTAATATTCCTACTGTTGCACCCGATAATATTTCTACTGTTGCACCCGTTAATATTCCTACTTTTGCACACGTTAATATTTCTACTGTTGCGCTCGTTCAAGAACTATAAACTGCCAGAATAAGTTGCGTCATCCTGTTAACCAATCGTCATGGCACACGATGCTAGTGGATGTTTATCCCCCTTGACCACTGAGCGACGGTCAAGAGTAACTTTCCCTTGCCGATAACTTGACATCTCGCCCTGACCCTGGATGGAGATAACTACTTCCGGTTCATGTTGATACTGGTCATTTCTGTCGCTGCCAGGGCGTCATACCTTGGTCTCTAGGGACGTTGGGGTGGGGGGGGGCATTGCGGGGTGGGGGAGAGTGTGGTATCATAGAGTACGATGTTTCGTGGCGGCTCGAGGTGGTGTGACAGATCTATCACGACTCTGGTTGTAGTTGCTTTGTTGAGATTTGTGGTGGGCCAGAACAGAACTCTACCTTTGCAACATCATGTATCAGCAGTACACAACACTACACAACACAACACAACACACCACTACACAACACTACACAACACAACACTACACACCACTACGCAACACAACACAACACTACACAGCACAACACACCATTACTCACCACTACACAACACAATACACCACTACACAACACTACACACCATTACTCACCACTACAAACCACTACACAACACAATACAACTCTACACAACACAATACAACTCTACACAACACTAACTGTCATTTTAATGTCAAGAATATCAAGTATACACATGATATCCCCATAATTTCCACCAACATCAAGGATACATATGATATCCCCATAATTTCCACCAACATCAAGGATACATATGATATCCCCATAATTTCCACCAATATCAAGGATACATATGATATCCCCATAATTTCCACCAATATCAAGGATACACATGATATCCCCATAATTTCCACCAACATCAAGTATACACATGATATCCCCATAATTTCCACCAACATCAAGGATACACATGATATCCCCATAATTTCCACCAATATCAAGTATACACATGATATCCCCATAATTTCCACCAACATCAAGGATACACATGATATCCCCATAATTTCCACCAACATCAAGGATACACATGATATCCCCATAATTTCCACCAACATCAAGTATACACATGATATCCCCATAATTTCCACCAACAAATCTATCAGTCTCATCCTACAACAACATAAACGCGTCATGTCTACGCCGCCAGCGCTACGGTGATCGTGCTCGCTACTGTCAACTTTCCTGTAACTAGACAAGAAATATTCGCGGTAAGGAGAGCCGTACAAGCAACATGATGATTGTTCTTTACATTCACAAAAGTCAACAGTAACCGTATCTTGTGATCTCTGACAATATTTGCGTCTTATTTCCTTGTTACACCTATCTTCTCCTTTTTCTTCTCCTTCTTCTCTCCTTCCGCATTTACCTTTCAGCGTCGAGGGGAGATATAATTTGTGGTCCTTTGCTGTTCTGTTGGCCTTTCCAGCTGTTATGTTTCCTAGTGTTTCTAATATTCCATCAATTCATCTTTTGCTCTTCTGTTGGCCTCTCCTGCTGTTATGTTTCCTAGTGTTTCTAATATTCCATCAATTCATCTTTTGCTCTTCTGTTGGCCTCTCCTGCTGTTATGCTTCCTAGTGTTTCTAATATTCCATCAATTCATCTTTTGCTCTTCTGTTGGCCTCTCCTGCTATTATGTTTTCTATTGTTTCTAATAGTATATCAATCCATCTTTTTCGCGGTTGACCCTTTAGTCTGGTGTTCTCACAACGTTTATTGAGGGCTCGTTGTGTTATATTTTTATCTTTATGTCTTGTCACGTTACCAAACCATTTTATCTGTTGTTTCCTTATATATTCTATGGCGGGGGCTATTCCTAGCTTTTTCCTCAGTTCTTCATTTCTGATCTTATCTCTCAGACTGTTTCCTGTCATTCGTCTAACACATTTCATCTCAGTAGAGGTTATTTTTCTTATTGTTCTTGCATCTAGGGGCCAGGTCTGGCATTGGTAGCACAACGTTGGGATGAAGATTGTATTGTAGAGTGCCCGTTTTGCCTCCAGAGTTATTTCCTTGTTGGACAATAGTGGTGACAACTGCCCAATGATTTGACAAGCTTTGTTGCATCTTGATTCTATCTCTGCTGTTTGAGAATTGTTGTATGCAACGATAACAAGAATTATACATGACAGACTTTACCTTACCTCTCACGATCTTGTCTTGCTCTCTTGTCTGGGGAAGCGCAGCGATAATGCACACACCATCGGAACAAATGTCTAACTTGTCAAACAATTCCATGAAATTATGACACACATCGTGTTTATGCTTCTAGGACACAATCCTAGGGCCCAGAGGTACACATTCATGTCCGCTACACACACAAACCTAACAGACAACACCTGAATACCAGTGAATTAGTAATTCAGCCTACATAAAAGTGTCACAGGTGTTTTATTTTTAGTGATCACATTTTCGTTGTCTTACTTTAGTAATGTGGCATTCACTGGTATTGTCAATACTCGTATATGCCAGAGAAACAAGGACACTTCGCAGAACAATCATTAGTCACGTAAGCCACATGAAGACTTTCTTACATTTCTCTGAAAACAAATTATATTGCTACGGGCATGTCACACGATCTAACGGTCTGGTGAAGACACACAGAACAGCAAAAAACAGAGTGGCAAGGAAACATGAAAACGGAATGATGATTTCAAAGATTTACCAGTGAAACCCGTCATGCAAAACTGGAGCAGAACCAGGGAATGATTGAGAAAATCATGGACAACTTGTCGGGTCGTGGACCTTGGAGGTTTGTAAGGAAACTAAGTTATCAGGTCGACTTGTTGTTTTAGTAACAGGAGGAGAGGCGCACGGCTGTCAGCGACTCATAACTGATTGGTTGCTCCAAGATAGGATAACCACAGCTGTCCAGATCTTGCTCCACCACTTCATGGTGCCCCTAGACACAGACTGATCACTCCAGTCTGGACAAGTGAGTGGGGATCACGAGGGAAGGCAATCCCGTGCTCCACAACGCCATGCTGAAGTCGGATTTGTTAGGCCAAAGCATGCAAATAAAATATCATTGCTTCACGACACAACGCATCTGCGCCCACTTAACGCCCTTTGAAGGGCGGACGACAACGAGGTGTGGCTTCTTAAGTCGTCTGGTGGAGGGAGAAAGAATAGAATCCAGGAAGAGAGAAAAAAAATAATCTCAGCAATTTCAACCGATTTCTGCATGTGGAAGGTGTTGATATTTGTGGAAGTGTCACTCATATATTTGTGGAAGTGTCGTTCATATATTTGTGGAAGTGTCGCTCATATATTTGTAGAAGTGTCACTCATATATTTGTAGAAGTGTCACTCATATATTTGTAGAAGTGTCACTCATATATTTGTAGAAGTGTCACTCATATATTTGTAGAAGTGTCACTCATATATTTGTAGAAGTGTCACTCATATATTTGTAGAAGTGTCGTTCATATATTTGTAGAAGTGTCACTCATATATTTGTGGAAGTGTCGCTCATATATTTGTAGAAGTGTCGTTCATATATTTGTAGAAGTGTCACTCATATATTTGTAGAAGTGTCACTCATATATTTGTGGAAGTGTCGTTCATATATTTGTGGAAGTGTCGTTCATATATTTGTGGAAGTGTAGCTCATATATTTGTGGAAGTGTCGTTCATATATTTGTGGAAGTGTCACTCATATATTTGTGGAAGTGTCACTCATATATTTGTGGAAGTGTCGTTCATATATTTGTGGAAGTGTCACTCATATATTTGTGGAAGTGTCGTTCATATATTTGTGGAAGTGTAGCTCATATATTTGTAGAAGTGTAGCTCATATATTTGTGGAAGTGTAGCTCATATATTTGTGGAAGTGTCACTCATATATTTGTGGAAGTGTCACTCATATATTTGTGGAAGTGTAGCTCATATATTTGTGGAAGTGTCGTTCATATATTTGTGGAAGTGTAGCTCATATATTTGTGGAAGTGTCGTTCATATATTTGTGGAAGTGTCACTCATATATTTGTGGAAGTGTAGCTCATATATTTGTGGAAGTGTCGTTCATATATTTGTGGAAGTGTCGTTCATATATTTGTAGAAGTGTCACTCATATATTTGTAGAAGTGTCACTCATATATTTGTGGAAGTGTCACTCATATATTTGTGGAAGTGTAGCTCATATATTTGTAGAAGTGTCACTCATATATTTGTGGAAGTGTAGCTCATATATTTGTGGAAGTGTCGTTCATATATTTGTGGAAGTGTCACTCATATATTTGTAGAAGTGTCACTCATATATTTGTGGAAGTGTCACTCATATATTTGTGGAAGTGTCGTTCATATATTTGTGGAAGTGTCGTTCATATATTTGTGGAAGTGTCGTTCATATATTTGTAGAAGTGTCGCTCATATATTTGTGGAAGTGTCGTTCATATATTTGTAGAAGTGTCACTCATATATTTGTAGAAGTGTAGCTCATATATTTGTGGAAGTGTCGCTCATATATTTGTAGAAGTGTCACTCATATATTTGTGGAAGTGTCGCTCATATATTTGTAGAAGTGTCGCTCATATATTTGTAGAAGTGTCGCTCATATATTTGTGGAAGTGTCGCTCATATATTTGTAGAAGTGTCACTCATATATTTGTGGAAGTGTCGCTCATATATTTGTAGAAGTGTCGTTCATATATTTGTAGAAGTGTCACTCATATATTTGTAGAAGTGTCACTCATATATTTGTAGAAGTGTCGTTCATATATTTGTAGAAGTGTCACTCATATATTTGTAGAAGTGTCACTCATATATTTGTAGAAGTGTCACTCATATATTTGTAGAAGTGTCGTTCATATATTTGTAGAAGTGTCGTTCATATATTTGTAGAAGTGTCACTCATATATTTGTAGAAGTGTCACTCATATATTTGTAGAAGTGTCACTCATATATTTGTAGAAGTGTCACTCATATATTTGTAGAAGTGTCACTCATATATTTGTAGAAGTGTCACTCATATATTTGTAGAAGTGTCACTCATATATTTGTAGAAGTGTCACTCATATATTTGTAGAAGTGTCGTTCATATATTTGTAGAAGTGTCGTTCATATATTTGTAGAAGTGTCACTCATATATTTGTAGAAGTGTCACTCATATATTTGTAGAAGTGTCACTCATATATTTGTAGAAGTGTCACTCATATATTTGTAGAAGTGTCACTCATATATTTGTAGAAGTGTCGCTCATATATTTGTGGAAGTGTCGTTCATATATTTGTGGAAGTGTCGTTCATATATTTGTAGAAGTGTCGTTCATATATTTGTGGAAGTGTCGTTCATATATTTGTGGAAGTGTCGTTCATATATTTGTAGAAGTGTCACTCATATATTTGTAGAAGTGTCGCTCATATATTTGTAGAAGTGTCGTTCATATATTTGTAGAAGTGTCGTTCATATATTTGTAGAAGTGTCGTTCATATATTTGTAGAAGTGTCGTTCATATATTTGTAGAAGTGTCACTCATATATTTGTAGAAGTGTCACTCATATATTTGTAGAAGTGTCGCTCATATATTTGTAGAAGTGTCGTTCATATATTTGTAGAAGTGTCACTCATATATTTGTAGAAGTGTCGTTCATATATTTGTGGAAGTGTCACTCATATATTTGTAGAAGTGTCACTCATATATTTGTAGAAGTGTCACTCATATATTTGTGGAAGTGTCGTTCATATATTTGTGGAAGTGTCGTTCATATATTTGTGGAAGTGTCGTTCATATATTTGTGGAAGTGTCACTCATATATTTGTGGAAGTGTCGTTCATATATTTGTAGAAGTGTCACTCATATATTTGTGGAAGTGTCGTTCATATATTTGTGGAAGTGTCACTCATATATTTGTGGAAGTGTCACTCATATATTTGTGGAAGTGTCACTCATATATTTGTAGAAGTGTCACTCATATATTTGTGGAAGTGTCACTCATATATTTGTGGAAGTGTCGTTCATATATTTGTGGAAGTGTCACTCATATATTTGTGGAAGTGTCACTCATATATTTGTGGAAGTGTCACTCATATATTTGTGGAAGTGTCACTCATATATTTGTGGAAGTGTCACTCATATATTTGTGGAAGTGTCACTCATATATTTGTGGAAGTGTCGTTCATATATTTGTGGAAGTGTCACTCATATATTTGTGGAAGTGTCGTTCATATATTTGTGGAAGTGTAGCTCATATATTTGTGGAAGTGTCACTCATATATTTGTGGAAGTGTAGCTCATATATTTGTGGAAGTGTCGTTCATATATTTGTGGAAGTGTCGTTCATATATTTGTGGAAGTGTCGTTCATATATTTGTGGAAGTGTCACTCATATATTTGTGGAAGTGTCACTCATATATTTGTGGAAGTGTCACTCATATATTTGTGGAAGTGTCACTCATATATTTGTGGAAGTGTCGCTCATATATTTGTGGAAGTGTCACTCATATATTTGTGGAAGTGTCACTCATATATTTGTGGAAGTGTCACTCATATATTTGTGGAAGTGTCACTCATATATTTGTGGAAGTGTCACTCATATATTTGTGGAAGTGTCGTTCATATATTTGTGGAAGTGTCGTTCATATATTTGTGGAAGTGTCGTTCATATATTTGTGGAAGTGTCGTTCATATATTTGTGGAAGTGTCACTCATATATTTGTGGAAGTGTCGCTCATATATTTGTGGAAGTGTCGTTCATATATTTGTGGAAGTGTCGTTCATATATTTGTGGAAGTGTCGTTCATATATTTGTGGAAGTGTCACTCATATATTTGTGGAAGTGTCGTTCATATATTTGTGGAAGTGTCGTTCATATATTTGTGGAAGTGTCGTTCATATATTTGTGGAAGTGTCGTTCATATATTTGTGGAAGTGTCGTTCATATATTTGTGGAAGTGTCACTCATATATTTGTGGAAGTGTCGTTCATATATTTGTGGAAGTGTCGTTCATATATTTGTGGAAGTGTCGTTCATATATTTGTGGAAGTGTCACTCATATATTTGTGGAAGTGTCGTTCATATATTTGTGGAAGTGTCGTTCATATATTTGTGGAAGTGTCACTCATATATTTGTGGAAGTGTCACTCATATATTTGTGGAAGTGTCACTCATATATTTGTGGAAGTGTCGTTCATATATTTGTGGAAGTGTCGTTCATATATTTGTGGAAGTGTCGTTCATATATTTGTGGAAGTGTCACTCATATATTTGTGGAAGTGTCGTTCATATATTTGTGGAAGTGTCACTCATATATTTGTGGAAGTGTCACTCATATATTTGTGGAAGTGTCGTTCATATATTTGTGGAAGTGTCGTTCATATATTTGTGGAAGTGTCACTCATATATTTGTGGAAGTGTCACTCATATATTTGTGGAAGTGTCACTCATATATTTGTGGAAGTGTCGTTCATATATTTGTGGAAGTGTCACTCATATATTTGTGGAAGTGTCACTCATATATTTGTGGAAGTGTCACTCATATATTTGTGGAAGTGTCGTTCATATATTTGTGGAAGTGTCACTCATATATTTGTGGAAGTGTCACTCATATATTTGTGGAAGTGTCGTTCATATATTTGTGGAAGTGTCACTCATATATTTGTGGAAGTGTCACTCATATATTTGTGGAAGTGTCGTTCATATATTTGTGGAAGTGTCACTTATATATTTGTGGAAGTGTCGTTCATATATTTGTGGAAGTGTCACTCATATATTTGTGGAAGTGTCACTCATATATTTGTGGAAGTGTCACTCATATATTTGTGGAAGTGTCGTTCATATATTTGTGGAAGTGTCACTCATATATTTGTGGAAGTGTCACTCATATATTTGTGGAAGTGTCGTTCATATATTTGTGGAAGTGTCACTCATATATTTGTGGAAGTGTCACTCATATATTTGTGGAAGTGTCACTCATATATTTGTGGAAGTGTCACTCATATATTTGTGGAAGTGTCACTCATATATTTGTGGAAGTGTCACTCATATATTTGTGGAAGTGTCGTTCATATATTTGTGGAAGTGTCACTCATATATTTGTGGAAGTGTCACTCATATATTTGTGGAAGTGTCGTTCATATATTTGTGGAAGTGTCACTCATATATTTGTAGAAGTGTCACTCATATATTTGTGGAAGTGTCACTCATATATTTGTGGAAGTGTAGCTCACATATCTGTGGAAGTGTCACTCATATATTATTTCCACAAATATGTGGAAGTGTCGCTCATATATTTGTGGAAGTGTCACTCATATATTTGTGGAAGTGTCGCTCATATATTTGTGGAAGTGTCACTCATATATTTGTGGAAGTGTCACTCATATATTTGTGGAAGTGTCGCTCATATATTTGTGGAAGTGTCACTCATATATTTGTGGAAGTGTCACTCATATATTTGTGGAAGTGTCACTCATATATTTGTGGAAGTGTCGCTCATATATTTGTGGAAGTGTCACTCATATATTTGTGGAAGTGTCACTCATATATTTGTGGAAGTGTCACTCATATATTTGTGGAAGTGTCGCTCATATATTTGTGGAAGTGTCACTCATATATTTGTAGAAGTGTCACTCATATATTTGTGGAAGTGTCACTCATATATTTGTGGAAGTGTCACTCATATATTTGTGGAAGTGTCACTCATATATTTGTGGAAGTGTCGTTCATATATTTGTGGAAGTGTCACTCATATATTTGTGGAAGTGTCGTTCATATATTTGTAGAAGTGTCACTCATATATTTGTGGAAGTGTCACTCATATATTTGTAGAAGTGTCACTCATATATTTGTGGAAGTGTCACTCATATATTTGTGGAAGTGTCACTCATATATTTGTGGAAGTGTCGTTCATATATTGATGGCAAAGCTACTATTTTAATTTCATCATCATCAAGTCGCATGTCCTTTTGCAGAATCTCTTTCTCTAGTCAGATCTCCCACAGATGCTCTCATCACAGCGTTTCTGAAAGAATTGAGTTATTTGCGCCATTATCATTGCACTCCAAACATGGCCATAGGTCCTCAGATCCCCTCCTCAGCAAGTCTCACAGTGTCCAGGGACTGACGACTCCAGTTCTGTGTTGGTTGATAAGTCTTGTTATACACCCACTAAGTTTCTTGCTTCTGGCTGTGCCCATCTTAACTCCCATCTCTTTCATCTGAAGAAGTGACGTGGACTCATGGTTGTCGAATTGTTGTGGCCTTCCCACATCTCGGAGAGCATTGGTGACGTCCGCCCGATCCATAGGTTGGCCGTTTTCAACGACAGCGGTGCTAACCAACCTGTGCACTCTTTCATTTCCCCGTACTCCCGAAAGTCAAGGGACGTAGACAATGGTGACCTTGCATATTTGTTACTTCTGCAATGACTCTACCCATTGCCTCATCGAACCACTGAGTATATGCAGGCGTGGGTGTAATCTTGTGACTCTAACCAGATGAGTGCCTTGGTCACTGCCATCACCTCCATCGTCATGCTACTCGTGGTCATGACGTATGCACCACTGTCTTCGTAGACTATTCTGCCTGCCGAGCGTGCTGTAAATGCCCATGCACTCCTTCGGTGTCGTTTTTACGAATCTGTCTGTATAGATAACTGCATGTGCTGTCTGAAAGAATCTTTGTCTAAAGCCAGATCTCCCATAGAACCTTTCATTCAGCACAACCCGAATGGAACAATCTGTCTCTAGCCAGATCTCCCGACTGGAACAATCTGTCTCTAGCCAGATCTCCCGACTGGAACAATCTGTCTCTAGCCAGATCTCCCGACTGGAACAATCTGTCTCTATCCAGATCTCCCGACTGGAACAATCTGTCTCTAGCTAGATCTCCCGACTGGAACAATCTGTCTCTAGCCAGATCTCCCACTTCTGTTGTCATGTTCAAGGTCTCCTTGATGTCTTGAAGCCGCCCCTTTCCATGGCCTGCCCCCCCGATGCGTCGCCCATGAACCATCCCTCCATTATTGTTCTTTCCAGCACACTGTGTCTGTTGACGTGGTTATATTATATTAATTTCCTCTGTAGAATGGTGTTTATAAGCCAGTTCTTTTTCATACTTCAATCTGTTAATATGTTTTCTTTGCATATTTTCATTATACAAGGTATCTGAAATATTTTTTCTATTGTGTCTTGTTTCGAGTGAATTAATTTTCTTCCTTGAAGTTTCCTAGACTGTGAATGATTCACAATAATATGTTGCTACCAGGAAGATACATGTCATCAGTTCATTGTAATTTTACTGGCTTGCCGCTATTGTGCCACGTGTTCTTCATGACGTTTAATGTTTGTGTTACTATTGTGCCACATGTTCTTCATGACGTTTAATGTTTGTGTTACTATTGTGCCACATGTTCTTCATGACGTTTAATGTTTGTGTTACTATTGTGCCACATGTTCTTCATGACGTTTAATGTTTGTGCTGCTATTGTGCCACATGTTTTTCATGACGTTTAATGTTTGTGTTACTATTGTGCCACATGTTCTTCATGACGTTTAATGTCTGTGTTACTATTGTGCCACATGTTCTTCATGACGTTTAATGTTTGTGTTACTATTGTGCCACATGTTCTTCATGACGTTTAATGTTTGTGCTGCTATTGTGCCACATGTTCTTCATGACGTTTAATGTTTGTGTTACTATTGTGTCACATGTTCTTCATGACGTTTAATGTTTGTGCTGCTATTGTGCCACATGTTCTTCATGACGTTTAATGTTTGTGCTGCTATTGTGCCACATGTTCTTCATGACGTTTAATGTTTGTGCTGCTATTGTGCCACGTGTTCTTCATGACGTTTAATGTTTGTGTTACTATTGTGCCACATGTTCTTCATGACGTTTAATGTTTGTGCTGCTATTGTGCCACATGTTCTTCATGACGTTTAATGTTTGTGCTGCTATTGTGCCACGTGTTCTTCATGACATTTAATGTCTGTGCTGCTATTGTGTCACGTGTTCTTCATGACGTTTAATGTTTGTGTTACTATTGTGCCACATGTTCTTTATGACGTTTAATGTTTGTGTTGCTATTGTGCCACATGTTCTTCATGACGTTTAATGTTTGTGCTGCTATTGTGCCACATGTTCTTCGTGACGTTTAATGTTTGTATTGCTATTGTGCCACATGTTCTTCATGACGTTTAATGTTTGTGTTGCTATTGTGTCACATGTTCTTCATGACGTTTAATGTTTGTGTTGCTATTGTGTCACATGTTCTTCATGACGTTTAATGTTTGTGCTGCTATTGTGCCACATGTTCTTCATGACGTTTAATGTTTGTGCTGCTATTGTGCCACATGTTCTTCATGACATTTAATCTTTGTGTTGCTATTGTGTCACATGTTCTTCATGACGTTTAATGTTTGTGCTGCTATTGTGCCACATGTTCTACATGACGTTTAATGTTTGTGCTGCTATTGTGCCACATGTTCTACATGACGTTTAATATTTGTGCTGCTATTGTGCCACATGTTCTACATGACGTTTAATGTTTGTGCTGCTATTGTGCCACATGTTCTACATGACGTTTAATGTTTGTGCTGCTATTGTGCCACATGTTCTTCATGACGTTTAATGTCTGTGCTGCTATTGTGCCACATGTTCTTCATGACGTTTAATGTCTGTGCTGCTATTGTGCCACATGTTCTTCATGACGTTTAATGTCTGTGCTGCTATTGCTAATCTCCTCGTAACCTCTTTCTGGCAGCTCCATTGTTAGTTTCTACAGATCCCAGATATTCCGTTTTTGTTACAACTTTAAGTTCTTCATTGTTGATCATAATTTTGTGTTGGCTTTTTGTTTTGTTGATGGACGTTACCTTATTTATTTTATGTGAACAAAAATGTTTCAGTTGAATTAATGCGCAAAAATATCTCTCGATTTCTCGAGTTGAGCTCTAAAAAAAACAAACCAATCTCTAACATCTCAAATAATTAGACTACAAACATTGCTATGTTACCACGGTGCTACAGCCTCCACTGGTGTACATGTATTATGAGAAATGAGGTAAATTTTAAAATATTGAGTAAAGAAACGAAGTCAAGAAGACACACTCGTACTAACAGCAAAACGTATTTGAAAGAGCACGTTTATGTTTGCACAACTGCGATCGTTCATAGATTGTGACCGCGAAAAGTTCCCAAATTGCCTTGTGGGCTATCATAAACGTCTCTTACACAATTTATCGAGAGCCGTATCGACGGGAAATTACCGAAACATTGTAAGTTTTATCTGCAAATCAGAATGAGACAGTAACAATTTGTAACGTCCCCTAGATGTCCAGGCTGTGATCAGAGAATGAAGACATCGAGCCAGCAGTTCTTGGCGGGACACAAACACGAAGTGTTGACAAACAACAGCTGAGGTTGAACGTTGTCGACATTAATGGAGCAGCTGAAAGTCCTTGAATGTTGTACACATGATGAAGAATCAACAACATCGGGACAACAATGAGACTGTTGCCATCATCTTGGTCTGGGCCCCTAGCCGATCTAGCGAATGTGCAAGTGTTGAATGAAGATGTGTGTGTCCCCCATTGCGCGCGAGTGTGTGTGTGTGTGTGTGTATGTGTGTGTCTCCCCATGCGTGCGCGCGTGTGTGTGTACCCCTTCTTAGTTATCAACTAATTTGAAAATCATCATTACCATTATCAAGTACCGGGCCTGCTGGTATAGGTGATCATGTCTCTCCACAACTTTCGATCTCGACAGTTATTTATAATTTCTGTTGTTGACCTTCTGCCAAGCCATTCTCTTAAGCTGTCTGGTATCTTTTCTCTTTGCTTCCCTCTATCTCTTCGTCCTCAATTTTCCCAGTTGTTACAATATATTCCAGCTGTTCTCTTCTCATAACATGGCCTGAAAATTGTGATTGTTTCTTCCTATTAGTGGAAATTAGCTCTCTTTTAGCTTTGGCCTCTTTCAGAACATCTTCATTACTATTCTTAGCTGTCCATGGTACTCTCAACATTCTTCTGTAAAACACAATTAAATAGCCTCCAGTGATTTTCTTGTCTGTTGTCCTATTGTACATGATTCGGATCTATATGTTAAGACTGGCACTACATAACATTTACAAACTCTTTTTTTTTACTGTCAAAAATGGATTCCATAGTATCTTCCTCATTTTGGGAAAGCTGCTTTTGCCTGAGCCATTCTGCATTTCACCTTTGTTGTACAGAAACCATCTCACCTCTGTTTTACATCAACCATCTCACCTATGTTTTACACAAACCATCTCACCTCTGTTTTATATCAACCATCTCACCTCTGTTTTATATCAACCATCTCACCTCTGTTTTACATCAACCATCTCACCTCTGTTTTACATCAACCATCTCACCTCTGTTTTATATCAACAATCTCACCTGTGTTTTACATCAACCATCTCACCTCTGTTTTATATCAACCATCTCATCTCTGTTTTACATCAACCATCTCACCTCTGTTTTATATCAACCATCTCACCTCTGTTTTATATCAACCATCTCACCTCTGTTTTACATCAACCATCTCACCTCTGTTTTATATCAACCATCTCACCTCTGTTTTACATCAACCATCTCACGTCTGTTTTATATAAACAATCTCACCTCTGTTTTACATCAACCATCTCACCTCTGTTTTATATCAACCATCTCACCTCTGTTTTACATCAACCATCTCACCTATGTTTTATATCAACCATCTCACCTATGTTTTACATCAACCATCTCACCTCTGTTTTACATCAACCATCTCACCTCTGTTTTATATCAACAATCTCACCTATGTTTTATATCAACCATCTCACCTCTGTTTTATATCAACCATCTCACGTCTGTTTTATATCAACCATCTCACCTCTGTTTTACATCAACCATCTCACCTCTGTTTTATATCAACCATCTCACCTCTGTTTTATATCAACCATCTCACCTCTGTTTTACATCAACCATCTCACCTATGTTTTACATCAATCATCTCACCTCTGTTTTACATCAACCATCTCACCTCTGTTGTACATCAACCATCTCACCTCTGTTGTACATCTACCACATGAGATCAACATTCCCAGGTCTAAATATGTGTTTATTATCCACATCCTTCATTTCCTATCGCACGAACTTCTTGCCCTGGCCACCAAACAGCAAATATTGACATCCGTCTCTTCTCAACAAACTGCACCAAACAGCAAATATTGACATCCGTCTCTTCTCAACAAACTGCACCAAACAGCAAATATTGACATCCGTCTCTTCTCAACAAACTGCACCAAACAGCAAATATTGACATCCGTCTCTTCTCAACAAACTGCACCAAACAGCAAATATTGACATCCGTCTCTTCTCAACAAACTGCACCAAACAGCAAATATTGACATCCGTCTCTTCTCAACAAACTGCACCAAACAGCAAATATTGACATCCGTCTCTTCTCAACAAACTGCACCAAACAGCAAATATTGACATCCGTCTCTTCTCAACAAACTGCACCAAACAGCAAATATTGACATCCGTCTCTTCTCAACAAACTGCACCAAACAGCAAATATTGACATCCGTCTCTTCTCAACAAACTGCACCAAACAGCAAATATTGACATCCGTCTCTTCTCAACAAACTGCACCAAACAGCAAATATTGACATCCGCCTCTTCTCAACAAACTGCACCAAACAGCAAATATTGACATCCGTCTCTTCTCAACAAACTGCACCAAACTACGTCAGGCTACATTTCTTGCTCCTATGAGCGGAGACATTAAGAAAGCGTGTAACGAGGAGACACAACCCCAAGAGCGATGTAATCTAACCTTCACCTTCTAAAACCATCTTTCATATTTGGGGGATCTGGCTCCGGGAATAGCCCTGGCAAAAACAGCGAGGTGATGATGTCACAACACAAGTTGTGATGATGTCACAACACAAGTTGTGATGATGTCACAACACAAGTTGCCTTTAACCCTGTAATCGTGCGGCAAATGGAGAATGTAAGTACGGACTTCTGTTTACTAACATCATGCATGTACTTTCCTTTCTCTTTCTGTCGCTCTATTCGTCATCCGTCCTTAAAAGGTCGTAAAAATGACGTAAAAACACTGTGTCGTAGGTTTTTTGCTTTCTTTTGCGCCCGCCAGCCGTCAGCTCTGACGAAGACCCTAGAGTCTAGGAACTGAAGTTAGCGTCCTAATCTGTCGTTCCCTTGCAGTCGTGTGCACAGGGGTTCCTCGCCGAACAGGCAGATAATTTCGTCTTCGGAGATACTCATATTTTGTATCGTCGGTGAGTAATTGACGTTTCAAGCCGGGTCTCGCTGCTCAGACCAGAGCCGGTTGCCGCAAAGAGAAATCGTAAATAAAAATCCCAACTGGTGCAGCCGGGATTTGAACTCACAACCTCTCTGTCTCGAGGCCGGCGTCTTGCCTCGAGACCAACCAGTCACCCGTGTTGTGGTTTATGTGTGCTTTTAATCCCAACACATCCGACTTAAGCACGACAATTTTTAGGTTGCCTTCCATCTTCTATCGCTGTCGCCAGACTAGACTGGATAGTCTTTTACTAGAGGTACCACGGAGAGGTGGAGTAGGGTCGGCACAGTTTACTTCACCCATCCTGGCGTAAGTCATCACCTGTGAGTCGCTGACAGCGTCCAGCTGCACTGCTATCAGGTGCCACCTTACATATCCATCACGGCTCTTTCACTCCGACATTTCAGTGGTTACACTAACCCTATCATCGTATCTACTGAGACAACTAGAACTACTTTCTGTTGGGAGGTCCCAGAAGAGTATCACCACACACATGGAGAAGATCGGGGGACAGGGGGACAGAGGAACAGGGGGACAGAGGGACAGGGGGACAGGAGGACAAGGGGACAGAGGGACAGGAGGACAGGAGGACAGGTGACATGAGGACAGGTGGACAGGGGGACAGGGGACAGAGGGACAGGAGGACAGGGGGACAGGTGACATGAGGACAGGTGGACAGGGGGACAGGGGACAGAGGGACAGGAGGACAGGGGGACAGGGGGACAGAGGACAGGGGGACAGGGGACAGAAGAACAGGAAGACAGGTGGACAGGGGGACAGAGGACAGGGGGACAGAGGGACAGAAGAACATGGGGACAGGAAGACAGGTGGACAGGGGACAGAGGGACAGAAGAACAGGGGACAGGGGAACAGGGGGACAGAGGGACAGAAGAACATGGGGACAGGGGAACAGGGGGACAGGGGAACAGGGGGACAGAGGGACAGGGGACAGATGGACAGAAGAACAGAGGGACAGGGAAACAGGGGGACAGAGGGACAGAAGAACAGGGGGACAGAGGGACAGAAGAACAGGGGTACAGGGGAACATGGGGACAGGGGGACAAAAGGACAGTAGAACAGGGGGACAGAGAAACAGGGACAGGAAGACAGGGGGAAAGGCGGGCAGGAGGACAAGGGGCAGGGAGACAGGAGGACAGGGGGAAAGGGGGACAGAGGGACAGGAGGACAGAGGAACTGGGTGACAGTGGGACAGGGGGACAGAGGGACAGGAGAACAGAGGGACAGGGGACAGGAGGACAGGGGGACAGAGGGACAGAAGAACAGGAGGACAGGGAAACAGAGGGACAGGAGGACAGAGGAACAGGGTGACAGTGGGACAGGAGAACATGGGGACAGGGGAACAGGGGGACAGGGGAACAGGGGGACAGAGGGACAGAAGAACAGGAGGACAGGGAAACAGAAGAACAGGGGACAGGGGAACAGGGGGACAGAGGGACAGAAGAACATGGGGACAGGGGAACAGGGGGACAGAGGGACAGGGGACAGATGGACAGAAGAACAGAGGGACAGGGAAACAGGGGGACAGAGGGACAGAAGAACATGGGGACAGGGGACAGAGGGACAGAAGAACAGAGGGACAGGGAACAGGGGGACAGAGGGACAGAAGAACATGGGGACAGGGGACAGAGGGACAGAAGAACAGGGGGACAGAGGGACAGAAGAACAGGGGTACAGGGGAACATGGGGACAGGGGGACAAAAGGACAGTAGAACAGGGGGACAGAGGGACAGAAGAACATGGGGACAGGGGACAGATGGACAGAAGAACAGAGGGACAGGGGAACAGGGGGACAGAGGGACAGAAGAACATGGGGACAGGGGACAGAGGGACAGAAGAACAGGGGGACAGAGGGACAGAAGAACAGGGGTACAGGGGAACATGGGGACAGGGGGACAAAAGGACAGTAGAACAGGGGGACAGAGAAACAGGGACAGGAAGACAGGGGGAAAGGGGGACAGAGGGACAGGAGAACAGAGGGACAGGAGGACAGGGGGACAGAGGGACAGAAGAACAGAGGGACAGAGGGACAGAAGAACAGGGCGACAGGAGAACAGAGGGACAGGAGGACAGGGCGACAGGAGAACAGAGGGACAGGAGGACAGGGCGACAGGAGAACAGAGGGACAGGAGGACAGGGCGACAGAAGAACAGAGGGACAGGAGGACAGGGCGACAGGAGAACAGAGGGACAGGAGGACAGGGCGACAGGAGAACAGAGGGACAGGAGGACAGGGCGACAGAAGAACAGAGGGACAGGAGAACAGAGGGACAGGAGGACAGGGCGACAGGAGAACAGAGGGACAGGAGGACAGGGCGACAGAAGAACAGAGGGACAGGAGAACAGAGGGACAGGAGGACAGGGCGACAGGAGAACAGAGGGACAGGAGAACAGAGGGACAGGAGGACAGGGCGACAGGAGAACAGAGGGACAGGAGAACAGAGGGACAGGAGGACAGGGCGACAGGAGAACAGAGGGACAGGAGGACAGGGCGACAGGAGAACAGAGGGACAGGAGGACAGGGCGACAGAAGAACAGAGGGACAGGAGAACAGAGGGACAGGAGGACAGGGCGACAGGAGAACAGAGGGACAGGAGAACAGAGGGACAGGAGGACAGGGCGACAGGAGGACAGAGGGACAGGAGGACAGGGCGACAGAAGAACAGAGGGACAGGAGAACAGAGGGACAGGAGGACAGGGCGACAGGAGAACAGAGGGACAGGAGAACAGAGGGACAGGAGGACAGGGCGACAGGAGAACAGAGGGACAGGAGAACAGAGGGACAGGAGGACAGGGCGACAGGAGGACAGAGGGACAGGAGAACAGAGGGACAGGGGGACAGAGGGACAGGGGGACAGGAGGACAGAGGGACAGGAGGACAGAGGGACAGGAGAACAGAGGGACAGGAGGACAGAGGGACAGGGGGACAGGAGGACAGGGGGACAGAGGGACAGAAGAACAGAGGGACAGAGGGACAGAAGAACAGGAGGACAGGGAAACAGGGGGACAGAGGGACAGAAGAACAGAGGGACAGAGGGACAGAAGAACAGGGGTACAGGGGAACATGGGGACAGGGGGAAAGGGGGACAGAGGGACAGGAGGACAGAGGGACAGGAGGACAGGGGGACAGGGGGACAGGGGGACAGAGGGACAGAGGGACAGGAGAACAGAGGGACAGGAGGACAGGGGGACAGATGGACAGAAGAACAGGAGGACAGGGGAAAGGGGGACAGGGGGACAGAGGAACTGGGTGACAGTGGGACAGGAGGACAGAGGGACAGGAGGACAGAGGGACAGGAGGACAGAGGGACAGGGGGACAGAGGGACAGGGGGACAGGGGGACAGAGGGACAGGGGGACAGGAGGACAGAGGGACAGGGGGACAGGAGGACAGAGGGACAGGGGGACAGGGGGACAGGAGGACAGAGGGACAGGGGGACAGGAGGACAGAGGGACAGGGGGACAGGAGGACAGAGGGACAGGGGGACAGGAGGACAGAGGGACAGGGGGACAGGAGGACAGAGGGACAGGAGGACAGAGGGACAGGGGGACAGGAGAACAGAGGGACAGGAGAACAGAGGGACAGGGGGACAGGAGGACAGAGGGACAGGGGGACAGGAGGACAGAGGGACAGGAGGACAGAGGGACAGGGGGACAGGAGGACAGGGGGACAGAGGGACAGAAGAACAGGAGGACAGGGGGAAAGGGGGAAAGGGGGACAGGGGGACAGAGGGACAGAGGGACAGGGGGACAAGAGGACAGGGGGATAAGAGGACAGGGGGACAAGAGGACAGGGGGACAGGAGGAAATTGGGGCAGGAGGACAAGGGGAAGGTGGACATTGGGAAAGGGGGATAGTGTGACAGGGTGATAGAGGGCCAGGAGGACAGGGGGAAAGGAGGATGGAGGGAAAGGGGAACAGGGGAACAGAGGGAGAGGAAGACAGGCGGACAGGAGGAGACGGGCAGGGGACAGACGGGCAGAAAGACAGGGGGACAGGGGGACAGGGGGACAAGGGGTCAGAGGGACAGGGGGACAGAGGGACAGGGGGACAGAGGGACAGGGGGACAGGGGGACAGGAGGACAGAGGGACAGGGGGACAGAGGGACAGGGGGACAGAGGGACAGGGGGACAGGGGGACAGGGTAAAAGGGGTAGAGAGGGACAGGGGGACGAGGGGTCAGGAGGACAGTGGGACAGAGGGACTGGAGGACAGGCGGACAGTGGGACAGAGGGACTGGAGGACAGGGGGACAGTGGGACATAGGGACTAGAGGACAGGTGACAGGTGACAGGGGGACATACGGATAGGGAGACAGGCGAACAGGAGAACAGGGGGATGGCGGACAGGAGGACAGGGGAATAGACGGACAGGGGAACAGACGGACAGGAGGATAGGCGGACATGGGGACCAACGGACAGGGGAACAGACGGACAGGAGGATAGGCGGACATGGGGACCAACGGACAGGGGAACAGACGGACAGACGGACAGACGGACAGGAGGACAGGCGGGCAGGAGGTCAGGAGGACAAGGGGAGGGGGGAGGCGAGCTGGATGACAGGAGGTCAGGAGGACAGAAGAACAGGGGGGTGGCACGCTGTGCGGGGGACAGGCGGACTGGAGGACAGTAGGACAGGGTGACATGCGGGCAAGAGGACGGACGGACTGGGGGAAATGCGGGCAGGAGGACAGGCGGAGAGGAGGACAGGTGACAGGCGGAGAGGGGGACAGGTGACAGGCGGAGAGGAGGACAGGTGACAGGCGGAGAGGGGGACAGGTGACAGGCGGAGAGGAGGACAGGTGACAGGCGGAGAGGAGGACAGATGACAGACGGAGAGGGGAACAGGTGACAGGCGGAGAGGGGGGCAGGTGACAGACGGAGAGGAGGACAGGTGACAGGCGGAGAGGAGGACAGGTGACAGGCGGAGAGGAGGACAGGTGACAGACGGAGAGGAGGACAGATGACAGACGGAGAGGGGAACAGGTGACAGGCGGAGAGGGGGGCAGGTGACAGACGGAGAGGAGGACAGGTGACAGACTGAGAGGGGAACATGTGACAGGCGGAGAGGAGGACAGGTGACAGGCGGAGAGGGGGGCAGGTGACAGACGGAGAGGAGGACAGGTGACAGACGGAGAGGGGGACAGGTGACAGGCGGAGAGGGGGGCAGGTGACAGGCGGAGAGGAGGACAGGTGACAGACGGAGAGGAGGACAGGTGACAGGCGGAGAGGGGGGCAGGTGACAGACGGAGAGGAGGACAGGTGACAGACGGAGAGGAGGACAGGTGACAGGCGGAGAGGAGGACAGGTGACAGACGGAGAGGAGGACAGGTGACAGGCGGAGAGGGGGGCAGGTGACAGGCGGAGAGGGGGGCAGGTGACAGGCGGAGAGGAGGACAGGTGACAGGCGGAGAGGAGGACAGGTGACAGACGGAGAGGAGGACAGGTGACAGGCGGAGAGGAGGACAGGTGACAGACGGAGAGGAGGACAGATGACAGACGGAGAGGAGGACAGGTGACAGGCGGAGAGGGGGGCAGGTGACAGGCGGAGAGGAGGACAGGTGACAGACGGAGAGGAGGACAGGTGACAGGCGGAGAGGGGGGCAGGTGACAGACGGAGAGGGGGGCAGGTGACAGGCGGAGAGGAGGACAGGTGACAGACGGAGAGGAGGACAGGTGACAGGCGGAGAGGAGGACAGGTGACAGACGGAGAGGAGGACAGGTGACAGGCGGAGAGGGGGCAGGTGACAGGCGGAGAGGGGGACAGGTGACAGGCGGAGAGCGGGACAGGTGACAGGCGGAGAGGAGGACAGGTGACAGGCGGAGAGGAGGACAGGTGACAGGCGGAGAGGGGGACAGGTGACAGGCGGAGAGGAGGACAGGTGACAGGCGGAGAGGAGGACAGGTGACAGGCGGAGAAGAGGACAGGTGACAGGCGGAGAGGAGGACAGGTGACAGGCGGAGAGGAGGACAGGTGACAGGCGGAGAGGAGGACAGGTGACAGGCGGAGAGGGGGACAGGTGACAGGCGGAGAGGAGGACAGGTGACAGGCGGAGAGGGGGACAGGTGACAGGCGGAGAGGAGGACAGGTGACAGGCGGAGAGGGGGACAGGTGACAGGCGGAGAGGAGGACAGGTGACAGGCGGAGAGGAGGACAGGTGACAGGCGGAGAGGAGGACAGGTGACAGACGGAGAGGAGGACAGGTGACAGGCGGAGAGGAGGACAGGTGACAGGCGGAGAGGAGGACAGGTGACAGGCGGAGATGAGGACAGGTGACAGGCGGAGAGGAGGACATGTGACAGGCGGAGAGGAGGACAGGTGACAGGCGGAGAGGAGGACAGGTGACAGGCGGAGAGGAGGACAGGTGACAGACGGAGAGGAGGACAGGTGACAGGCGGAGAGGGGGACAGGTGACAGGCGGAGAGGAGGACAGGTGACAGGCGGAGAGGGGGACAGGTGACAGGCGGAGAGGAGGACAGGTGACAGGCGGAGAGGGGGACAGGTGACAGGCGGAGAGGAGGACAGGTGACAGGCGGAGAGGAGGACAGGTGACAGGCGGAGAGGAGGACAGGTGACAGGCGGAGAGGAGGACAGGTGACAGACGGAGAGGAGGACAGGTGACAGGCGGAGAGGAGGACAGGTGACAGGCGGAGAGGAGGACAGGTGACAGGCGGAGAGGAGGACAGGTGACAGGCGGAGAGGGGGGCAGGTGACAGGCGGAGAGGGGGACAAGTGACAGGCGGAGAGGAGGACAGGTGACAGGCGGAGAGGAGGACAGGTGACAGGCGGAGAGGAGGACAGGTGACAGGCGGAGAGGGGGCAGGTGACAGGCGGAGAGGAGGACAGGTGACAGGCGGAGAGGAGGACAGGTGACAGACGGAGAGGAGGACAGGTGACAGACGGAGAGGAGGACAGGTGACAGGCGGAGAGGAGGACAGGTGACAGGCGGAGAGGAGGACAGGTGACAGGCGGAGAGGAGGACAGGTGACAGGCGGAGAGGAGGACAGGTGACAGGCGGAGAGGGGACAGGTGACAGGCGGAGAGGGGGACAGGTGACAGGCGGAGAGGAGGACAGGTGACAGGCGGAGAGGGGGGCAGGTGACAGGCGGAGAGGGGGGCAGGTGACAGGCGGAGAGGGGGGACAGGTGACAGACGGAGAGGGGGGACCGGTGACCGGTGTGATACAGACCGACAGAAACACATAAAGTCTGTCTGTGATACAGACCGACAGAAACACATAAAGTCTGTCTGTGATACAGACCGACAGAAACACATAAAGTCTGTCTGTGATACAGACCGACAGAAACACATAAAGTCTGTCTGTGATACAGACCGACAGAAACACATAAAGTCTGTCTGTGATACAGACCGACAGAAACACATAAAGTCTGTCTGTGAAATGAACAGACATAAAAAGAGACATTCAGTCAAACAAATAGGGAGCCGCGATAGCTCGCTGGTTAGCGAACTGGACTACAAGAGGTCGGGTTCCATCATGATCAACGGCTTCCAGGTTCACCCAGCCTTAAATGAGTATCGGATTTTGATCTGGGAAAGTGAACAAGCAGATCAGGCGTAATACTGACCATATATATAGACAGGCAGACAAACAAGTAGACAGAAAAATAGACAGAGAGACAAACAGACAGAAAAATAGACAGAGAGACAAACAAATAGACAGAAAAATAGACAGAGAGACAAACAGACAGAAAAATAGACAGAGAGACAAACAAATAGACAGAAAAATAGACAGAGAGACAAACAAATAGACAGAAAAATAGACAGAGAGACAAACAAATAGACAGAAAAATAGACAGAGAGACAAACAAATAGACAGAAAAAATAGACAGAGAGACAAACAAATAGACAGAAAAATAGACAGGCAGACAAACAAATAGACAGAAAAATAGACAGGCAGACAAACAAATATACAGAAAAAATTAACCTAATGGGATCCTAACAAGAGTGACCTGTTTTTCAACTGGTTGTTGTTGTTGTTGTTGTTGTTGTTGTTGTTGTTGTTGTTGTTGTTGTTGTGTTGTTGTTGTTGTTGTTGTTGTTGTTGTTGTTGTTGTTGTTGTTGTTGTCCGAATAGCTCAATCAAAGGCCTACAATTGTGAACACAACAACATTTATTGAGTTATCTCCCTCTGTGCCTGGCAGCGGGTGTATCACCCACCACTTATTGTATAGTCCACTCACTTGCCCTGTATCTCGCCTATCAACTCATATTTATACCAACTGATGTCATATCATCTCATATTTATACCAACTGACGTCATATCATCTCATATTTATACCAACTAATGCCATATCATCTCATATTTATACCAACTGACGTCATATCATCTCATATTTATACCAACTGACGTCATATCATCTCATATTTATACCAACTATTGTCATATCAAAACATATTTATACAATCTATTGCCATATCATCTCATATTTATACCAACTAATGCCATATCATCTCATATTTATACCAACTGACGTCATATCATCTCATATTTATACCAACTGACGTCATATCATCTCATATTTATACCAACTGACGTCATATCATCTCATATTTATACCAACTGACGTCATATCATCTCATATTTATACAAACTATTGCCCTATCATCTCATATTTATACCAACTGATGTCATATCATTTCATATTTATACCAACTAATGCCATATTATCTCATATTTATACCAACTGATGTCATATCATCTCATATTTATACCAACTGACGTCATATCATCTCATATTTATACCAACTAATGCCATATCATCTCATATTTATACCAACTGACGTCATATCATCTCATATTTATACCAACTGACGTCATATCATCTCATATTTATACCAACTATTGTCATATCAAAACATATTTATACAATCTATTGCCATATCATCTCATATTTATACCAACTAATGCCATATCATCTCATATTTATACCAACTGACGTCATATCATCTCATATTTATACCAACTGACGTCATATCATCTCATATTTATACCAACTGACGTCATATCATCTCATATTTATACCAACTGACGTCATATCATCTCATATTTATACAAACTATTGCCCTATCATCTCATATTTATACCAACTGATGTCATATCATTTCATATTTATACCAACTAATGCCATATTATCTCATATTTATACCAACTATTGCCATATCATCTCATATTTATACTAACTGATGTCATATCAACTCATATTTATACCAACTGACGTCATATCATTTCATATTTATACCAACTAATGCCATATTATCTCATATTTATACCAACTATTGCCATATCATCTCATATTTATACTAACTGACGTCATATCAACTCATATTTATACCAACTGACGTCATATCATCTCATATTTGTACCTACTGACGTCATATCATCTCATATTTATACCAACTGATGCCATATCATCTCATATTTATACCAACTGACGTCATATAATCTCATATTTATACCAACTGACGTCATATCATCTCATATTTATACCAACTGACGTCATATCATCTCATATTTATACCAACTGATGTCATATCAACTCATATTTATACCAACTGACGTCATATTAACTCATATTTATACCAACTGACGTCATATCATCTCATATTTAAACCAACTGACGTCATATCATCTGATATTTATACCAACTGACGTCATATCATCTCATATTTATACCAACTGACGTCATATCATCTCATATTTATACCAACTAATGCCATATCATCTCATATTTATACCAAATATTGCCATATTATCTCATATTTATACCAACTGACGTCATATCATCTCATATTTATACCAACTGACGTCATATCATCTCATATTTATACCAACTATTGTCATATCAACACATATTTATACAAACTATTGCCATATCATCTCATATTTATACTAACTGATGTCATATTAACTAATATTTATACTAACTGACGTCATATCATTTCATATTTATACCAACTAATGCCATATCATGTCATATTCATACCAACTAATGCCATATTATCTCATATTTATACCAACTATTGCCATATCATCTCATATTTATACTAACTGATGTCATATCAACTCATATTTATACCAATTGACGTCATATCAACTCATATTTATACCAACTGACGTCATATCATCTCATATTTATACCAATTGACGTCACATCAACTCATATTTATACCAACTGATGCCATATCATCTCATATTTATACCAATTGACGTCACATCAACTCATATTTATACCAAGTGATGCCATATAATATCATATTTATATCAACTAATGTCACATCATCTCATATTTATGTCAAGTGATGTCATATCATCTCATATTTATGTTAACTGATATAATATCATCTCATATTTATGTCAACTATGTCATATCATCTCATATGTATGTCAAGTGATATCATATCATCTCATATTTATGTCAATTGATGTCATATCATCTCATATTTATGTCAAGTGATGTCATATCATCTCATATTTATGTCAAGTGATGTCATATCATCTCATATTTATGTCAAGTGATGTCATATCATCTCATATTTATGTCAAGTGATGTCATATCATCTCATCTATGTGTCACATTAAACACATTCATTTAACTGACGACACAGCTCGGGTGTTCATTTTTTCTCGACGCTGTTAGGCAGAAGAAGAGTGGATTATTTCATCTCATTGTCAATTCATACATTAAGTTTACCTCATTGTCACATGATGCCCACACTAGTTCTTCTACCCACTCCATAGGTGCTTGTATTAGTTCCTTTCGAGGTAATTAAATAGCAATATTAGTTCGTGTAAAATCAATAGGTTTCTATACTAGTTCTACTTACTTAAAGTCAATAGGTTTCTATACTAGTTCTACTTACTTAAAGTCAATAGGTTTCTATACTAGTTCTACTTACTTAAAGTCAATAGGTTTCTATACTAGTTCTACTTACTTAAAGTCAATAGGTTTCTATACTAGTTCTACTTACTTAAAGTCAATAGGTTTCTATACTAGTTCTACTTACTTAAAGTCAATAGGTTTCTATACTAGTTCTACTTACTTAAAGTCAATAGGTTTCTATACTAGTTCTACTTACTTAAAGTCAATAGGTTTCTATACTAGTTCTACTTACTTAAAGTCAATAGGTTTCTATACTAGTTCTACTTACTTAAAGTCAATAGGTTTCTATACTAGTTCTACTTACTTAAAGTCAATAGGTTTCTATACTAGTTCTACTTACTTAAAGTCAATAGGTTTCTATACTAGTTCTACTTAAAGTCAATAGATCTTCGTATTAGTTCTTCTCCCAGTCAATAGATATTTGTATTAGTTCTTCTCCCAGTCAATAGATATTTGTATTAGTTCTTCTCCCAGTCAATAGATTTTTGTATTAGTTCTTCTCCCAGTCAATAGATTTTTGTATTAGTTCTTCTCCCAGTCAATAACATTTTTTATTAGTTCTTCTCCCAGTCAACAGATTTTTGTATTAGTTCTTCTCCCAGTCAATAACATTTTTTATTAGTTCTTCTCCCAGTCAATAGATTTTTGTATTAGTTCTTCTCCCAGTCAATAACATTTTTTATTAGTTCTTCTCCCAGTCAATAGATTTTTGTATTAGTTCTTCTCCCAGTCAATAGATTTTTGTATTAGTTCTTCTCAAATCAATAAATCTTCGATTTAGTTCTTCTCCCAGTCAATATATTCTCGAATTAGTTCTTCTCACAGGCAATATATTCTCGTATTAGTTCTTTTCCAATACAATAGATTCTCGTATCAGTTCTTCTCCCAATCTATAGATGTTCATACTAGTTCTTCTCCAATTCAATAGATGTTCGTACTAGTTCTTCTCCCAGACAATAGATGTTTGTACTAGTTCTTCTCCCAGATAATAAATTCTACTATTAGTTCGTCGTCCTGTCATTTGATGTCATAGTTATGACCCCTTCTTATTACTTGATGCAAAAATTAGTTCCTACCCTATTCAGTAGTTCTCCTTTTCGGCGGTTACCTACGTTTTTCCTGTGGACAGGTGTCCGTGTTAAGTTTGTTAAAGAAACTTATCTTTTCTTGCTTGTTCTTTCAGTCGGTGCAATCATTCCCTCATGTCATCTTGAGACTGTTTTCCTTCCCTCTGTTTATGACGTGCCTTAATCCTGTTGTCGTCTGCGTTTACGCCTTGGAATCACTTCAACCCCAGGGCTTGATATTGGCGTTATCACTCGTCCCCAGATGCGATATATTTCATATCAGTGACATGCCTTGACAGCCATCGTACTCTCAGTCTGTTTGATAACAATGTTATCATTTCAGTCTGAAGTTGCAGTTTACATTGTTGTTATTATTATTTTCTTCATCGTCTTATTGTGGGTGAATGCGTTCTGTCGCTAGGTCGCGACAAAGTCGCAATATTTGCGTCTATATAACCGGCATGTCCATCTTTAGCAAGGCTATCTCAGCTTAACAATTGTTTCCTGGACAGCCACACATTTTAACCGACTTTTTCGGCTTTAAAATGTTAATGGTTCTTTAACGTGTGCGACTGCGCACAGGGCATGTTTGTCACCGTTAGTTGAGGGCTAGACATCGGATCTCACTACCAAGAGAGGGCTAGACATCGGATCTCACTACCAAGAGAGGGCTAGACATCAGATCTCACTACCAAGAGAGGGCTAGACATCAGATCTCACTACCAAGAGAGGGCTAGACAGCAGATCTCACTACCAAGAGAGGGCTAGACATCAGATCTCACTACCAAGAGAGGGCTAGACATCAGATCTCACTACCAAGAGAGGGCTAGACAGCAGATCTCACTACCAAGAGAGGGCTAGACAGCAGATCTCACTACCAAGAGAGGGCTAGACATCAGATCTCACTACCAAGAGAGGACTAGACATCGAATCTCACTACCAAGAGAGGGCTAGACATCAGATCTCACTACCAAGAGAGGGCTAGACATCAGATCTCACTACCAAGAGAGGGCTAGACATCAGATCTCACTACCAAGAGAGGGCTAGACAGCAGATCTCACTACCAAGAGAGGGCTAGACATCGGATCTCACTACCAAGAGAGGGCTAGACATCGAATCTCACTACCAAGAGAGGGCTAGACATCGGATCTCACTACCAAGAGAGGGCTAGACATCGGATCTCACTACCAAGAGAGGGCTAGACATCGGATCTCACTACCAAGAGGGCTAGACATCGAATCTCACTACCAAGAGGGCTAGACAGCAGATCTCACTACCAAGAGAGGGCTAGACATCGGATATCACTACCAAGAGAGGGCTAGACATCGGATCTCACTACCAAGAGAGGGCTAGACATCGGATCTCACTACCAAGAGAGGGCTAGACATCGGATCTCACTACCAAGAGAGGGCTAGACATCGGATCTCACTACCAAGAGAGGGCTAGACATCGGATCTCACTACCAAGAGAGGGCTAGACATCGGATCTCACTACCAAGAGGGCTAGACATCGGATCTCACTACCAAGAGAGGGCTAGACATCGGATCTCACTACCAAGAGGGCTAGACATCGGATATCACTACCAAGAGGGCTAGACATCGGATCTCACTACCAAGAGGGCTAGACATCGGATCTCACTACCAAGAGAGGGCTAGACATCGGATCTCACTACCAAGAGGGCTAGACATCGGATCTCACTACCAAGAGAGGGCTAGACATCGGATCTCACTACCAAGAGAGGGCTAGACATCGGATCTCACTACCAAGAGAGGTCTAGACATCGGATCTCACTACCAAGAGAGGGTTAGACATCGGTTCTCACTACCCAGAGAGGGCTAGACATTGTATCTCGCTACCCAGAGAGGGCTGGACAGCGGATCTCACTACCAAGAGAGGGCTAGACATCGGATCTCACTACCAAGAGAGGGCTAGACATCGGATCTCACTACCAAGAGAGGGCTAGACATCGGATCTCACTACCCAGAGAGGGCTGAACTTGGGAATGTATCTATCAGTTGATTGATTGTTCAACAGCCCCTACAAATGTGTAATCTGTCAGTAGTTTACTACCAGGTGATCCAATATTTCTGGTTGGTGGGTTGTCATTGGATTCTACCCCCATCATCTCAACCATCCTCAACCTTCAATCC
The DNA here is from genome assembly GCA_032433765.1 of Megaustenia siamemsis. Lineage (NCBI taxonomy): Eukaryota > Metazoa > Mollusca > Gastropoda > Stylommatophora > Ariophantidae > Megaustenia > Megaustenia siamemsis. Next base: position 2,714,230 of record JAVIAB010000145.1, on the reverse strand, counting down.
AGATCGATCGTCCCCCACCTCCACGATGAGATCCCCCACCTCCACGATGAGATCCCCCACCTCCACGATGAGATCCCCCACCTCCACGATGAGATCCCCCACCTCCACGATGAGATCCCCCACCTCCACGATGAGATCCTCCACGATGAGATCCCCCACCTCCACGATGAGATCCCCCACCTCCACGATGAGATCCCCCACCTCCACGATGAGATCCCCCACCTCCACGATGTGATCCCCCACCTCCACGATGAGATCCCCCACCTCCACGATGAGATCCCCCACCTCCACGATGTGATCCCCCACCTCCACGATGAGATCCCCCACCTCCACGATGAGATCCCCCACCTCCACGATGAGATCCCCCACCTCCACGTTGTGATCCCCCATCTCCACGATGAGATCCCCCACCTCCACGATGTGATCCCCCACCTCCACAATGAGATCCCCCACCTCCACGATGAGATCCCCCACCTCCACGATGAGATCCCCCACCTCCACGATGAGATCCCCCACCTCCACGATGAGATCCCTCACCTCCACGATGAGATCCCCCACCTCCACGATGTGATCCCAACATAATCACCAACACACCGCTGTAGGATTACCTCCTCCACGAGGGCAGTACTGACTAGCCAGACTCTGTCAGAGATTGGGCCCTAACCGCTGACCCCTGTCACATCAGGCAGTGCCAGGATGGGCCCTAATCTCAGACCACACGGAAGCTCCCACGTGACTGCTTGAAGCGGGCCACAGCGGAGGTCGAAACTACAAGAATGAAATCAGAAAATAAAAAAATCGAAGTATTTCTTGTGCTTTTATTAACTGTCACCAAATTAACTCATGTTAAATTAACTCATGTTAAATTAACTCATGTTAAATTAACTGATGTTAAAACTGAGCATTCGTTACAGATTGTAATAATTTACATTCACTGCGATTTAAATACAAATTTCTGTGAAACATGGAGAACAAAAATGACAATCATGAAGATACAGACTTTCATTAATGGATGCTTACGCAGAATAAATGGATGGAAATGGCAGGACAAAATCACTAACATAGAATTATGGAAATGTACCAGTCAAACACCAGTGGATACAGAGATACAGCGAAGACGATGGCGCTGGTTAGGACACACACTACGGAAGCCAACTGAGAGTATTACACAACAGGCCTACTTTTTTGGAATCCCCAGGGGAAAAGACAAATGGGAATACCAAGGAATTCTTGGAGAAGACAGATAGAAGCAAAGATGAAGATAATGGGAAAACGTAGAATGATCTTGAGATAATGACAATGAAAGAGACAGGGAGAGACAGATAATGACCGTGAAAGAGATAGGGAGAGACAGATAATGACCGTGAAAGAGACAGGGAGAGACAGATAATGACCGTGAAAGAGACAGGGAGAGACAGATAATGACCGTGAAAGAGACAGGGAGAGACAGATAATGACCGTGAAAGAGACAGGGAGAGACAGATAATGACCGTGAAAAAGACAGGGAGAGACAGATAATGACCGTGAAAGAGACAGGGAGAGACAGATAATGACCGTGAAAGAGACAGGGAGAGACAGATAATGACCGTGAAAGAGACAGGGAGAGACAGATAATGACCGTGAAAGAGACAGGGAGAGACAGATAATGACCGTGAAAGAGACAGGGAGAGACAGATAATGACCGTGAAAGAGACAGGGAGAGACAGATAATGACCGTGAAAGAGACAGGGAGAGACAGATAATGACCGTGAAAGAGACAGGGAGAGACAGATAATGACCGTGAAAGAGACAGGGAGAGACAGATAATGACCGTGAAAGAGACAGGGAGAGACAGATAATGACCGTGGAAGAGACAGGGAGAGACATATAATGACCGTGAAAGAGACAGGGAGAGACAGATAATGACCGTGAAAGAGACAGGGAGAGACAGATAATGACCGTGAAAGAGACAGGGAGAGACAGATAATGACCGTGAAAGAGACAGGGAGAGACAGATAATGACCGTGAAAAAGACAGGGAGAGACAGATAATGACCGTGAAAAAGACAGGGAGAGACAGATAATGACCGTGAAAGAGACAGGGAGAGACAGATAATGACCGTGAAAGAGACAGGGAGAGACAGATAATGACCGTGAAAGAGACAGGCAGAGACAGATAATGACCGTGAAAGAGACAGGGAGAGACAGATAATGACCGTGAAAGAGACAGGGAGAGACAGATAATGACCGTGAAAGAGACAGGGAGAGACAGATAATGACCGTGAAAGAGACAGGGAGAGACAGATAATGACCGTGAAAGAGACAGGGAGAGACAGATAATGACCGTGAAAGAGACAGGGAGAGACAGATAATGACCGTGAAAGAGACAGGGAGAGACAGATAATGACCGTGAAAGAGACAGGGAGAGACAGATAATGACCGTGAAAGAGACAGGGAGAGACAGATAATGACCGTGAAAGAGACAGGGAGAGACAGATAATGACCGTGAAAGAGACAGGGAGAGACAGATAATGACCGTGAAAGAGACAGGGAGAGACAGATAATGACCGTGAAAGAGACAGGGAGAGACAGATAATGACCGTGAAAGAGACAGGGAGAGACAGATAATGACCGTGAAAGAGACAGGGAGAGACAGAGAATGACCGTGAAAAGAGACAGGGAGAGACAGATAATGACCGTGAAAGAAACAGGGAGAGACAGATAATGACCGTGAAAGAGACAGGGAGAGACAGATAATGACCGTGAAAGAGACAGGGAGAGACAGATAATGACCGTGAAAGAGACAGGGAGAGACAGATAATGACCGTGGAAGAGACAGGGAGAAACATATAATGACCGTGGAAGAGACAGGGAGATACAGATAATGACCGTGAAAGAGACAGGGAGAGACAGATAATGACCGTGAAAGAGACAGGGAGAGACAGAGAATGACCGTGAAAGAGACAGGGAGAGACAGAGAATGACCGTGAACGAGACAGGGAGAGACAGATAATGACCGTGAAAGAAAACAGGGAGAGACAGATAATGACCGTGAAAGAGACAGGGAGAGACAGAGAATGACCGTGAAAGAGACAGGGAGAGACAGAGAATGACCGTGAAAGAGACAGGGAGAGACAGATAATAACCGTGAAAGAGACAGGGAGAGACAGATAATGACCGTGAAAGAGACAGGGAGAGACAGAGAATGACCGTGAAAGAGACAGGGAGAGACAGATAATGACCGTGAAAGAGACAGGGAGAGACAGAGAATGACCGTGAAAGAGACAGGGAGAGACAGATAATGACCGTGAAAGAGACAGGGAGAGACAGATAATGACCGTGAAAGAGACAGGGAGAGACAGATAATGCCCGTGAAAGAGACAGAAAGAGACAGATAATGACAATGAAAGAGACAGGGAGAGACAGAGAATGAACGAGAAAGAGACAGGGAGAGACAGAATGATCGTGAAAGCGACATGGGGAGACAGAAAATGACCGTGAAAGAGACAGGGAGAGACAGAGAATGACCGTGAAAGAGACAGGGAGAGACAGAGAATTACCGAGAAAGATACAGGGAGAGACAGAATGATCGTGAAAGAGACAGGGAGAGACGGAGTATGTCCGTGAAAAAGACAGGGAGAGACAGAGTATGTCCGTGAAAGAGACAGGGAGAGACATAGAATGAGCTTGAAAGAGACAGGGAGAGATAGAGAATGATCGTGAAAGCGACAGGGAGAGACAGAGAATGACCGAGAAAGAGACAGGGAGAGACAGATAATGATTGTGAAAGCGACAGGGAGAGACAGAGAATGTCCGTGAAAGAGACAGGGAGAGACAGAGAATGAGCGTGAAAGAGACAGGGAGAGATAGAGAATGATTGTGAAAGCGACAGGGAGAGACGGAGAATGACCATGAAAGCGACATGGAGAGAGACGGGAGAGTGAGAGAAAAAGACAGGGAGAGAAACGGGAGAGTGAGGGAAAAAGACAGGGAGAGAGACGGGAGAGTGAGAGAAAGAGACAGGGAGAGAGACGGGAGAGTGAGAGAAAGAGACAGGGAGAGAGACGGGAGAGTTAGAGAAAGAGACAGGGAGAGAAACGGGAGAGTGAGAGAAAGAGACAGGGAGAGAGACGGGAGAGTGAGAGAAATAGACAGGGAGAGAGACAAGAGAATGAGAGAAAGAGACAGGGAGAGAGACGGGAGAGTGAGTGAAAGAGACAGGGAGAGAGACGGGAGAGTGGAAGAAAGAGACATGGAGAGAGACGGAGAGATGGAAGAATAAGATAGAGGAAGAATAAGATAGAGGAAGAATAAGATAGAGGAAGAATAAGATAGAGGAAGAATAAGATAGAGGAAGAATAAGATAGAGGAAGAATAAGATAGAGGTAAAATAAGATAGAAACTCAGCGTGCATGATGTCTGTTCTCGGTTCCATGGTGAGCGCATTAGTGAGAGGTCACTCGCCAAGTCCTGGCCGTGCCGCCCATCCAGGCATTAAGTCGACAGATGGCACTAGATGATGAGGCTGGACAGCAGGTAACTCGCGAGCATGTCACGAGAGCTTTATCGGGCCAATCAAAGATGGTTGACAACTTGTAGAGTAAATTTATGCTTTCTCTCTCTCTCTGTCTCGCTCTCTCTCTCTGTCTCGCTCTCTCTCTGTCTCTCTGTCTCTCTCTCTCTGTCTCGCTCTCTCTCTCTGTCTCGCTCTCTCTCTGTCTCTCTGTCTCTCTCTCTCTGTCTCGCTCTCTCTCTGTCTCTCTCTCTCTGTCTCTCTGTCTCTCTCTCTCTGTCTCGCTCTCTCTCTGTCTCTCTGTCTCTCTCTCTCTGTCTCGCTCTCTCTCTCTGTCTCGCTCTCTCTCTGTCTCTCTGTCTCTCTCTCTCTGTCTCGCTCTCTCTCTGTCTCTCTCTCTCTGTCTCTCTCTCCCTCTATGTCTCTCTCTCTCTGTCTCTCTCTCTCTGTCTCTCTCTCCCTCTATGTCTCTCTCTCTCTGTCTCTCTCTCTCTCTCTGTCTCGCTCTCTCTCTGTCTCTCTCTCTCTGTCTCTCTCTCTGTCTCTCTCTCCCTCTATGTCTCTCTCTCTCTCTCTGTCTCTCTCTCTGTCTCTCTCTCTCTGTGAGTTGGACCATGTATGTGCAGCCATGAGAGTGGTATGTGTTCTTGTTCACATTGTGTTTGTCTTGTTTGCTTACATGCTTCCGTTCGCCTGATGACTAAATGAGTACACCTCTTCGTCATCCGCCCTTAAAAGGATGTTAGGGGGACTGGTTGGTCTCGAGGCAAGATGCCGGCCTCCGGACAGAGAGGTTGTGGGGTCAAATCCCGGCTACACCAGTTGGGATTTTTATTTATGATTTCTCTCATGCGGCAACCACCTCTGGTCTCAGCAGCGAGGCCCGGCTTGAAACGTCAATTACTCATTGACGGAAAAAATATGAGTACCTCCGAAGACGGAGTTTACTGCCTGTGCGGCGAGGGACCCCTGTGCACACGGCTGCCAAGGAGAAACGGATTAACACGCAATATTCAGTTTCTAGTCTCTAGGGAATTCGTCAGCGGTAAAAGCTGGAGAACGATTTTAAAAAAAAAGGACGTTAAGTAGGCGTGTCTGCGTTGTGTCGTAGTTTGCAGGGTAACCGTGATATCTGCACCTTTCGGCCCAACACATGCGACTTCAGTATGTTATTTTTGAGTACCGGGTTGTCTTCCCTCTTCGATCTCTACTCGCTTGGCCTGACTAGACAGGTTAGTCTGTTACTAGAGGCACCACGGAGAGGTGGAGTAGGGTCTTCATGGTTCTGGTTCAACGATCCTGCAAGCCATCAGCTCTGGGTCGTTGACGACTTCCAGCTCCGCTGCTGTGAGGCGCGCCTCCGCCTCCTGTGTTTGCTGTATGTGCCGGAGTGTTCATATCTCATTATGTCCTATCTCTGTAGTCTCAACCATCTTTTCATTTGCTTTGTCTGCTGTCCATGATTCGCTTCCATAGGTCAGAATTGGCTCTATAAAGCACTGATGAATTCTCTATTTAACTTCTGTTAACATAGACCTGTTGCATAAGATGTGTTCTATTTTCTGAAATACTATTCATATATTCTTTGGCGGGGTCTGTGACATGAGTGGAGCTGAGAGTTCCAGACTACATTGTTACTGATTCTGTGAACCGAACTACGTATTGTGTCAGTTAATATTGATACCGTGTACGTCTGTAACAGTAAGCTTGTGAAAGCATGAGGGCAGGTAACTGAGTTGTTACCCGCTTTTCAATAGACTATAGCAGGGACAATTGATAGCGACCAGCAGAATTCAAGTATGGTAATTTTCCAGAATAACAAGTTAGTCAGAAGATAAGGGAGGGTAGAGGTTCGTGTAGGGGAATACACAGAAGTGGGACGGAGGGAGGTGATGTCCTGAATTGGGACGACACACAATAGTTAAGTCCATGGAAAATTCCTTCAGCCAAGTTTGTGGGTGAGAGGAGATACATTACTTCAGCCAAGTTGTTATTGAAAGTGACCATCACACAGATAGCAAGCATTGACCTCATGGCGTTACTGTCAGGTAAACAGCTACCAGGAGAGGTCATTGTCAGGAGATGATAAATAAGTGGTCATCCAACAAATAGGTCATAGCGATTTCGCGATAACAAGTTGTTTTCGTCAATCTGGGGAAGAGTTCAGATCTCGGACACCTCGGACACGAATAGGAGAGGAAGTGGTTACTTGGCAGCAGCTGATTGGCTGCTGAGCCTCAGATGGAAGAGAGTAGTGGAGTATTTAAACTCCTACACAACTGTTTAAGTTAAGCAGTCCAGAATGAAGAAAGTTAGTCAAGTTAGAGTCAGTTAGAGACAGTTAGAGGAAGTCAGGATGAATTAGTTCAGTTCAGTTCAGGATGAAGTTAGTTAGAGACAGTTAGAATAGTCAGAACAGTTAGAATAGTCAGAACAGTTAGAATAGTCAGAACAGTTAGAATAGTCAGAACAGTTAGAATAGTCAGAACAGTTAGAATAGTCAGAACAGTTAGAATAGTCAGAACAGTTAGAAAGTAAAGATTAGAAGTCTTGATGTAGCAAAGCAGTTAGGAATCTTCAAGTTTAAGTTGTAAGTCAGTTGAGAGATTATTAAGACAGTAGAGAAGTTATTAGGGAAGCTGATGAGTATATGAACATTAGTGCTGTGCAAGTGTTTTAAAGTGTTTCAAGAATTGTGTGTTTCATAGTCTTACAATTCGTAAGTAGACAAAGTTGAATGATGTCAAATGAATAAGTTGTATGCTAATTATGCACTTGGGACTACTCATAACCATCGGCGATTTGCCTCAGAGATATCCCAAATTAAGTAATATTAATTTTAAATAAGTGCATTCACCATTATAGATCATTGTACCAGAAGAAATCAATAAACTGATCATCATTGTTTATTCAAAAGAAGACTCTGTCATGAATTTACCTGTTGTAAAATCAATGTGATGTGCTGTCAAGTTATAACACAATATAACATCGAGATAATATAAGGAACAAAACGACTCTATAACACGTCTATGTGTGTGTCTGTCTGTATTGCTATCGTGTATGTCTGTCTGTATGTCTGTCGTGTGTGTCTGTCTGTATGTCTGTCGTGTGTGTCTGTCTGTATGTCTGTCGTGTGTGTCTGTCTGTATGTCTGTCGTGTGTGTCTGTCTGTATGTCTGTCGTGTGTGTCTGTCTGTATGTCTGTCGTGTATGTCTGTCGTGTATGTCTGTTACTAACGATGTAAATGAGGTTTCAGGTCTCTGAAAATACCTTGGCCACTTTATCAGACTGAACGTCAGAAGACTACCTCACGAGGCCTTACATGGACACCGGAGGGTGAAAGTAAACAAGGAAGACAGAAAGAAACCCTGGGTAGAACCATCACCAGAGAGAGAGCACATCTGGAGGCCTCAGGGGGAACCACGAGCTAGAACATAGAGGGCTAGGACTTGTGCCCTGCCCGGCGTACTCAACCCAAACGATGTAAACAGAGGCGTCGACCTGAACACTCGTCAGTCTGTACTTTACTGTCAATCTCTGGGGATGTCTTTAGTGCTTTGGCATCGGAGTTCAGTATCTCGGCAACAAATTCACTAACTGATGACGACTCCACGGGAACAAGAAACTGTTACAGTCATCATCAAGTGCCATGCCTGCTGGCGTAGGTGATCAAGTCACAACCCTCGATCTCGACAGTTATTTATCATTTCTGTTGTTGACCTTCTGCCAAGCCATTCTCTTAAACTGTCTGGTATCTTTTCTCTTTGCTTCCCTCTATCTCTTCGTCCCTCAATTTTCCCAGTTGTTACAATATATTCCAGTTGTTCTCTTCTCATTACATGGCCAAAAAATGATGATTGCTTCTTCGTAATATTGGAAATTAACTCTCTTTTTGCTTTGACCTCTTTCAGAACGTTATAATTACTCTTCTTAGCTGTCCATGGTACTCTCAACATTCTTCTATAAAACCACATTTCAACATCCTACAGTGATTATCTTGTCTGTTGTCCTACTTTCAATGATTCACATCCATATGTTAAGACTGGCTCGACATAACATTTAAGAACTCTTTTTCTTGTTTCTATTGTCAAAAATTGATTGCACAGTATCTTTCTCAATTTTTGGAAAGTTGCTTTTGCCTGAGCCATTCTGCATCTCACCTCTTTTGTACCTCTTCTGTCTGAGGTTAACATTGCTCCCATGTAAAGTCCATTTACTATTCTTATACTTTATATATATATATATATATATATATATATATATATATATATATATAGAGAGAGAGAGAGAGAGAGAGAGAGAGAGAGTTGCTGAAAATATACAGAAGAGAAAATGGTTTAATATATATACATAAAGGGAAGTGGTAAAATGTGTTCGCATAGAAGTGAGCTTAATGTATGAGGAACGTCAGATCTGCACAGACACGTCGATCTCAGGTTGACCGTTACAAGGTTCCTCTAAGAGCCAGACTCAAAGTTCCCCTCACAGCCCCACTGTCCGCCACTTGCCCCACATCATTTTCAATTTCAGTTTTCCTTAAATATAATCATCATCATGTGCCATGCCGGTTGAACGCGATCACGTCCTTCTACAATTCTCTATCCACGGTACATCGTATCAATTCTGTTGTTGACAGTTCTCCATGCCATGACACCAAGCTGTCTAGTATCTCCCCACTCTTTGTCGTTCACAATCTCTCTTTTCCCTGTATTTTTTCCAGTTGTAACCAAATATTCCAACTTTCCTTTTCTCATGATGTGCCCGAAAAATGTTGATTCTTTCTTTCTGATGTATTTTAGGAGCTCCATTTTTGTGTTGGCCTCTTTGAGAACTTCCTGGTTGGACTTGTTAGCTGTCCAGGGAACTTCCTAGTTGGTCTTGTTAGCTGTCCAGGGAACTTCATAGTTGGTCTTGTTAGCTGTCCAGGGAACTTCATAGTTGGTCTTGTTAGCTGTCCAGGGAACTTCCTAGTTGGTCTTGTTAGCTGTCCAGGGAACTTCATAGTTGGTCTTGTTAGCTGTCCAGGGAACTTCATAGTTGGTCTTGTTAGCTGTCCAGGGAACTTCATAGTTGGTCTTGTTAGCTGTCCAGGGAACTTCCTAGTTGGTCTTGTTAGCTGTCCAGGGAACTTCTTAGTTGGTCTTGTTAGCTGTCCAGGGAACTTCCTGGTTGATCTTGTTAGCTGTCCAGGGAACTTCCTGGTTGATTTTGTTAGCTGTCCAGGGAAATCCCTGGTTGATCTTGTTAGCTGTCCAGGGAACTTCCTGGTTGAACTTGTTAGCTGTCCAGGGAACTTCATAGTTGGTCTTGTTAGCTGTCCAGGGAACTTCATAGTTGGTCTTGTTAGCTGTCCAGGGAACTTCATAGTTGGTCTTGTTAGCTGTCCAGGGAACTTCTTAGTTGGTCTTGTTAGCTGTCCAGGGAACTTCCTGGTTGATCTTGTTAGCTGTCCAGGGAACTTCCTGGTTGATTTTGTTAGCTGTCCAGGGAAATCCCTGTTTGATCTTGTTAGCTGTCCAGGGAACTTCCTGGTTGATCTTGTTAGCTGTCCAGGGAACTTCCTGGTTGATTTTGTTAGCTGTCCAGGGAAATCCCCGGTTGATCTTGTTAGCTGTCCAGGGAACTTCCTGGTTGGTCTTGTTAGCTGTCCAGAGAACTTCCTGGTTGGTCTTGTTAGCTGTCCAGGGAACTTCGTGGTTGGTATTGTTAGCTGTCCAGGGAACTTCCTGGTTGGTGTTGTTAGCTGTCCAGGGAACTTCCTAGTTGGTCTTGTTAGCTGTCCAGGGAACTTCCTGGTTGGTCTTGTTAGCTGTCCAGGGAACTTCCTAGTTGGTCTTGTTAGCTGTCCAGGGAACTTCCTGGTTGGTCTTGTTAGCTGTCCAGGGAACTTCATAGTTGGTCTTGTTAGCTGTCCAGGGAACTTTATAGTTGGTCTTGTTAGCTGTCCAGGGAACTTCATAGTTGGTCTTGTTAGCTGTCCAGGGAACTTCATAGTTGATCTTGTTAGCTGTCCAGGGAACTTCATAGTTGATCTTGTTAGCTGTCCAGGGAACTTCCTAGTTGGTCTTGTTAGCTGTCCAGGGAACTTCCTAGTTGGTCTTGTTAGCTGTCCAGGGAACTTCCTAGTTGGTCTTGTTAGCTGTCCAGGGAACTTCCTGGTTGGTCTTGTTAGCTGTCCAGGGATATTCCTAGTTGATCTTGTCAGCTGTCCAGGGAACTTCCTTGTTATCTATCCAGGGAGCTTCCTAGTTGATCTTTTTAGCTGTCCAATCAACTTCCTTGTTAGCTATCCAGGGAACTTCCTTGTCAGCTGTCCTGGGAACTTCCTTGTTAGCTGTCCAGGGAACTTCCTTGTTAACTGTCCAGGGAACTTCCTTGTTAGCTGTCCAGGGAACTTCCTTGTTAGCTGTCCAGGGAACTTCCTTGTTAGCTATCCAGGGAACTTCCTTGTTAGCTGTCTAGGGAACTTCCTTGTTAGCTGTCCAGGGAACTTCCTTGTTAGCTGTCCAGGGAACTTCCTTGTCAGCTGTCCAGGGAACTTCCTTGTTAGCTGTCCAGGGAACTTCCTTGTTAGCTATCCAGGGAACTTCCTTGTTAGCTATCCAGGGAACTTCCTTGTCAGCTGTCCAGGGAACTTCCTTGTTAGCTGTCCAGGGAACTTCCTTGTTAGCTATCCAGGGAACTTCCTTGTTAGCTGTCCAGGGAACTTCCTTGTTAGCTATCCAGGGAACTTCCTTGTCAGCTGTCCAGGGAACTTCCTTGTTAGCTGTCCAGGGAACTTCCTTGTTAGCTGTCCAGGGAACTTCCTTGTTAGCTGTCCAGGGAACTTCTTGTTAGCTGTCCAGGTAATTTCCTTGTTAGCTATCCAGGGAACTTCCTTGTTAGCTGTCCAGGGAACTTCCTTGTTAGCTGTCCAGGGAACTTCCTTGTTAGCTGTCCAGGGAACTTCCTTGTTAGCTGTCCAGGGAACTTCCTTGTTAGCTGTCCAGGGAACTTCCTTGTCAGCTGTCCAGGGAAATTCCTTGTTAGCTTTCCAGGGAACTTCCTTGTTAGCTGTCCAGGGAACTTCCTTGTTAGCTGTCCAGGGAACTTCCTTGTTAGCTGTCCAGGGAACTTCCTTGTTAGCTGTCCAGCGAACTTCCTTGTTAGCTGTCCAGGAGCTCTCAACATTCTTCTGAGAAATCTGTAACCTCTAATCATCTTTCCATTTGTTTTGTCTGCTGTCCATGATTCGCTTCCATATGTGAGAATTGACTCTACAAAACACCGATGAACTCTCTTTCTCACCTCTATTGACATAGATTTGTTGCATAAGATATTTTTCATTTTCTGAAATGCTGTTTTGACCTGAGCTATTCTACTTTTTATTTCCGTGGTACATCTCCCATCTGATGTTATTATTGTGCCCAAGAATTTGACGCGTTGCACTTGTTTCAAATTTGTCCTGTTTATTTTTATGCTGCATGATGGTGATGATTGTTTCTTCGATATGACCATTACTTCGGTTTTCTTACTGTGTGCTCTGTTGCTTGGTTTGACATATGGTTATCACTGCCTGTAGTTCATTCTCCGTCTGTGCGTCCAAGACTGTTTCGTCCGAATATCGCAGGGTATGTGGCCGTTAACGTTAACTTTTTATACATCAATGCTCGGATACTTAAAATAAAAAAAACATTGCCATAGTAGGTAATCTGATCGTCAGATGAGTTTTCGCCTTTGGAGCTTGTGTCGAAACTTTCCTCTTCTAGAACCAGTTATTAAATAGCCCCGCCCATCAATCCAGGAACAGCTACCCAGCGAAAGATTAGCAATAAGTGACACCATTCATGTTACCCCATTCGCTCCGCCCATTTCTCCCGGCAACTCCCGAATGCAACCGGATGAATCGACACCTGAACAGCACCCGATCACGCCCACCTGTCGAGGAATGTGCCCCACGGGGTCTCACTGGTTAAGTCGAGAACCAGAACCGTCTCTGTCTATACCTGGCCTACCTGAACTCGTTCTGACGAATGCCAAAAAATATTTGTTTTGCTGTGACCAAATTATGGTTTCACGTTTTCGAGGCAATTGGGATGGGGTGAATGTCTGTCAATTTTCTGTTTAAATTCTGTCTGCTGTATTTATGTCGCTGAGGAATCTGTGATCAAGAACTGGGGAGTGTGTGATTTATCCGCTCTTCTACAACTGTGGAGTGTGTGATTTATCCGCTCTTCTACAACTGGGGAGTGTGTGATTTATCCGCTCTTCTACAACTGTGGAGTGTGTGATTTATCTGTTCTTCTACAACTGTGGAGTGTGTGATTTATCTGTTCTTCTATAACTGTGGAGTGTGTGATTTATCTGCTCATTCAGGGCTGTGAATGTTGTATGATTTAACTCATCTAATAGAATTGAGAAGTCTGTGATTTATCTCATCTAATATAATTGAGTAATCTGTGATTTATCTGATCTAATAGAAAAGTCTGTGATTTATCTGATCTAATAGAATTGAAAAGTATGTGATTTATCTGATCTAATAGAATTGAGGAGTCTGTGATTTATCTCATCTAATAGAATTGAGAAGTCTGTGATTTATCTGATCTAATAGAATTGAGGAGTCTGTGATTTATCTCATCTAATAAAATTGAGAAGTCTGTGATTTATCTGATCAAATAGAAAAGACTGTGATTTATCTGATCTAATAGAATTGAGAAATATGTGATTAACTGATCTAATAGAATTGAGAAGTCTGTGATTTATCTGATCTAATATAATTGAGGAATCTGTGATTTATCTGATTTAACAGAATTGAGGAGTCTGTGATTTATCTCATCTAATAGAATTGAGAAGTCTGTGATTTATCTCATCTAATAGCATTGAGGAGTCTGTGATTTATCTGATCTTCTAGAACTGGTGAGTATGTGGTGTATCTGTTCCTCTAGAACAGAGGAGTTTGTGATTTATCTGATCTTTGAGGGCCGGGGAGTCTGTGATTTATGTGATCTTTGATGGTTATGGGGGCCTGTGATTTATGTGATCTTTGAGGGCTAGGGAGTCTGTGATTTATGTGATCTTTGAGGGCTAGGGAGCCTGTGATTTATGTGATCTTTGAGGGCTAGGGAGCCTGTGATTTATGTGATCTTTGAGGACTAGGGAGCCTGTGATTTATGTGATCACCCAGGACTGTGTCAGAAATGACTTTAACCACCCCACCCCCCCCCCCTCACCTCTTTGCTTTCCCTTACACAGGAAAGTGGGTCGGGGGGGGGGTGGGAGGGTGGTGAGGCATTAGACATCAATCCATAGCTGACTGCTTGCACTAGGACTAGTACAAAAACTTGCTCCACACCCCTAGTGTGACCCTGGTAAAGCGGGCCGATCTAATTAAGATTTTGCCATTCTAGTAACGCTCTCACCAGAGCAACTCTATTGCCTTTCGCTTCCCAATAACGCTGGCACCGGTTCTTCCAAAGTCGGGTATTTTTTAAAAAATCTAAGTTCGATAATTCAGTTAAAGCCAGCAAAGTAATCAGAGAGGGGAAGAGTTAAACTAATACAAACTCGGTCGCAAAGATATCAAGAAGGATGTGTCGAGCCGAATGACGCAGATACCACAAATTGTTGTAAATGACAGCATCTACGCGAATTTAACGTCTTTCTAGAGATGAACGTTGATGGGGTGTAGCCCTTGCGCGCTCGCTACTTCATCGAGACATGGAGGCTAGTAATGCTCCGATTTGTGTCTTAATTTCCTAAAAGGGAGGTAAACTGGGGAGAAAAGTAAGACAAACACACCAGACTGACTCAACGGAATGGCGTGTCTCTTAACGGAGTAAAGGCATCAAGATGCAACAAGATGCAGAGAGATGCAACAAGATGCAGAGAGCTGCAACAAGGTGTAGAGAGATGCAACAAGATGCAGAGAGATGCAACAAGATGCAGAGAGCTGCAACAAGGTGCAGAGAGATGCAACAAGGTGTAGAGAGATGCAACAAGGTGTAGAGAGATGCAACAAGATGCAGAGAGATGCAACAAGGTGTAGAGAGATGCAACAAGGTGTAGAGAGATGCAACAAGGTGTAGAGAGATGCAACAAGATGCAGAGAGATGCAACAAGGTGTAGAGAGATGCAACAAGGTGTAGAGAGATGCAACAAGGTGTAGAGAGATGCAACAAGGTGTAGAGAGATGCAACAAGGTGTAGAGAGATGCAACAAGATGCAGAGAGATGCAACAAGGTGTAGAGAGATGCAACAAGTGTAGAGAGATGCAACAAGATGTAGAGAGATGCAACAAGGTGTAGAGAGATGCAACAAGGTGTAGAGAGATGCAACAAGATGTAGAGAGATGCAACAAGGTGTAGCGAGGTGCAACAAGGTGTAGAGAGATGCAACAAGGTGTAGAGAGATGCAACAAGGTGTAGAGAGATGCAACAAGGGGCAGAGAGATGCAACAAGGTGTAGAGAGGTGCAACAAGAAGTAGAGAGATGCAACAAGGTGTAGAGAGGTGCAACAAGATGTAGAGAGATGCAACAAGATGTAGAGAGATGCAACAAGGTGTAGAGAGATGCAACAAGGTGTAGAGAGATGCAACAAGATGTAGAGAGATGCAACAAGGTGTAGAGAGGTGCAACAAGATGTAGAGAGATGCAACAAGGTGTAGAGAGGTGCAACAAGATGTAGAGAGATGCAACAAGGTGTAGAGAGGTGCAACAAGGTGTAGAGAGATGCAACAAGGTGTAGAGAGATGCAACAAGGTGTAGAGAGATGCAACAAGGTGTAGAGAGGTGCAACAAGATGTAGAGAGATGCAACAAGATGTAGAGAGGTGCAACAAGATGTAGAGAGATGCAACAAGATGTAGAGAGGTGCAACAAGATGTAGAGAGGTACAACAAGATGTAGAGAGATGCAACAAGATGTAGAGAGATGCAACAAGATGTAGAGAGATGCAACAAGATGTAGAGAGATGCAACAAGATGTAGAGAGATGCAACAAGATGTAGAGAGATGCAACAAGATGTAGAGAGGTGCAACAAGATGTAGAGAGATGCAACAAGATGTAGAGAGATGCAACAAGATGTAGAGAGATGCAACAAGATGCAGAGAGATGCAACAAGGTGTAGAGAGATGCAACAAGGTGTAGAGAGATGCAACAAGATGTAGAGAGATGCAACAAGATGTAGAGAGATGCAACAAGGTGTAGAGAGGTGCAACAAGGTGTAGAGAGATGCAACAAGGTGTAGAGAGATGCAACAAGATGTAGAGAGATGCAACAAGATGCAGAGAGATGCAACAAGGTGTAGAGAGGTGCAACAAGGTGTAGAGAGATGCAACAAGATGTAGAGAGATGCAACAAGATGTAGAGAGATGCAACAAGGTGTAGAGAGGTGCAACAAGGTGTAGAGAGGTGCAACAAGATGTAGAGAGATGCAACAAGATGCAGAGAGATGCAACAAGGTGTAGAGAGATGCAACAAGATGCAGAGAGATGCAACAAGGTGTAGAGAGATGCAACAAGGTGTAGAGAGGTGCAACAAGGTGTAGAGAGATGCAACAAGGTGTATAGAGATGCAACAAGGTGTAGAGAGATGCAACAAGGTGTAGAGAGATGCAACAAGGTGTAGAGAGATGCAACAAGTGTAGAGAGATGCAACAAGATGTAGAGAGATGCAACAAGATGTAGAGAGATGCAACAAGGTGTAGAGAGATGCAACAAGGTGTAGAGAGATGCAACAAGGTTTAGAGAGATGCAACAAGGTGTAGAGAGATGCAACAAGGTGTAGAGAGATGCAACAATGTGTAGAGAGATGCAACAAGATGCAGAGAGATGCAACAAGGTGTAGAGAGATGCAACAAGGTGTAGAGAGGTGCAACAAGGTGTAGAGAGATGCAACAAGGTGTAGAGAGATGCAACAAGGTGTAGAGAGATGCAACAAGGTGTAGAGAGATGCAACAAGGTGTAGAGAGATGCAACAAAGTGTAGAGAGATGCAACAAGATGTAGAGAGATGCAACAAGATGTAGAGAGATGCAACAAGGTGTAGAGAGATGCAACAAGGTGTAGAGAGATGCAACAAGGTTTAGAGAGATGCAACAAGGTGTAGAGAGATGCAACAAGGTGTAGAGAGATGCAACAATGTGTAGAGAGATGCAACAAGGTGTAGAGAGATGCAACAAGATGTAGAGAGATGCAACAAGATGTAGAGAGATGCAACAAGGTGTAGAGAGATGCAACAAGGTGTAGAGAGATGCAACAAGGTGTAGAGAGATGCAACAAGGTGTAGAGAGATGCAACAAGGTGTAGAGAGATGCAACAAGGTGTAGAGAGATGCAACAAGGTGTAGAGAGATGCAACAAGGTGTAGAGAGATGCAACAAGGTGTAGAGAGATGCAACAAGGTGTAGAGAGATGCAACAAGGTGTAGAGAGGTGCAACAAGGTGTAGAGAGATGCAACAAGGTGTAGAGAGATGCAACAAGGTGTAGAGAGATGCAACAAGGTGTAGAGAGATGCAACAAGGTGTAGAGAGATGCAACAAGGTGTAGAGAGATGCAACAAGGTGTAGAGAGGTGCAACAAGGTGTAGAGAGATGCAACAAGGTGTAGAGAGATGCAACAAGGTGTAGAGAGATGCAACAAGGTGTAGAGAGATGCAACAAGGTGTAGAGAGATGCAACAAGGTGTAGAGAGATGCAACAAGGTTTAGAGAGATGCAACAAGGTGTAGAGAGATGCAACAAGGTGTAGAGAGATGCAACAAGGTGTAGAGAGATGCAACAAGGTGTAGAGAGATGCAACAAGGTGTAGAGAGGTGCAACAAGGTGTAGAGAGATGCAACAAGGTGTAGAGAGATGCAACAAGATGCAGAGAGATGCAACAAGGTGCAGAGAGATGCAACAAGGTGTAGAGAGATGCAACAAGGTGTAGAGAGATGCAACAAGATGTAGAGAGATGCAACAAGGTGTAGAGAGATGCAACAAGGGGCAGAGAGATGCAACAAGGTGTAGAGAGATGCAACAAGGTGTAGAGAGGTGCAACAAGGTGTAGAGAGATGCAACAAGATGCAGAGAGATGCAACAAGGTGTAGAGAGATGCAACAAGGGGCAGAGAGATGCAACAAGATGCAGAGAGATGCAACAAGATGCAGAGAGATGCAACAAGGTGTAGAGAGATGCAACAAGGTGTAGAGAGGTGCAACAAGGGGCAGAGAGATGCAACAAGGGGCAGAGAGATGCAACAAGGTGTAGAGAGGTGCAACAAGGGGCAGAGAGATGCAACAAGATGCAGAGAGATGCAACAAGGTGTAGAGAGATGCAACAAGGTGTAGAGAGATGCAACAAGGTGTAGAGAGATGCAACAAGGTGTAGAGAGATGCAACAAGATGCAACAATATGCAGAGAGATGCAACAAGATGCAGAGAGATGCAACAAGATGCAGAGAGATGCAACAAGATGTAGAGAGGTGCAACAAGATGTAGAGAGATGCAACAAGATGTAGAGAGATGCAACAAGATGTAGAGAGATGCAACAAGATGCAGAGAGATGCAACAAGGTGTAGAGAGATGCAACAAGGTGTAGAGAGATGCAACAAGATGTAGAGAGATGCAACAAGATGTAGAGAGATGCAACAAGGTGTAGAGAGGTGCAACAAGGTGTAGAGAGATGCAACAAGGTGTAGAGAGATGCAACAAGATGTAGAGAGATGCAACAAGATGCAGAGAGATGCAACAAGGTGTAGAGAGGTGCAACAAGGTGTAGAGAGATGCAACAAGATGTAGAGAGATGCAACAAGATGTAGAGAGATGCAACAAGGTGTAGAGAGGTGCAACAAGGTGTAGAGAGGTGCAACAAGATGTAGAGAGATGCAACAAGATGCAGAGAGATGCAACAAGGTGTAGAGAGATGCAACAAGATGCAGAGAGATGCAACAAGGTGTAGAGAGATGCAACAAGGTGTAGAGAGGTGCAACAAGGTGTAGAGAGATGCAACAAGGTGTAGAGAGATGCAACAAGGTGTAGAGAGATGCAACAAGGTGTAGAGAGATGCAACAAGGTGTAGAGAGATGCAACAAAGTGTAGAGAGATGCAACAAGATGTAGAGAGATGCAACAAGATGTAGAGAGATGCAACAAGGTGTAGAGAGATGCAACAAGGTGTAGAGAGATGCAACAAGGTTTAGAGAGATGCAACAAGGTGTAGAGAGATGCAACAAGGTGTAGAGAGATGCAACAATGTGTAGAGAGATGCAACAAGATGCAGAGAGATGCAACAAGGTGTAGAGAGATGCAACAAGGTGTAGAGAGGTGCAACAAGGTGTAGAGAGATGCAACAAGGTGTAGAGAAATGCAACAAGGTGTAGAGAGATGCAACAAGGTGTAGAGAGATGCAACAAGGTGTAGAGAGATGCAACAAGTGTAGAGAGATGCAACAAGATGTAGAGAGATGCAACAAGATGTAGAGAGATGCAACAAGGTGTAGAGAGATGCAACAAGGTGTAGAGAGATGCAACAAGGTTTAGAGAGATGCAACAAGGTGTAGAGAGATGCAACAAGGTGTAGAGAGATGCAACAATGTGTAGAGAGATGCAACAAGGTGTAGAGAGATGCAACAAGATGTAGAGAGATGCAACAAGATGTAGAGAGATGCAACAAGGTGTAGAGAGATGCAACAAGGTGTAGAGAGATGCAACAAGGTGTAGAGAGATGCAACAAGGTGTAGAGAGATGCAACAAGGTGTAGAGAGATGCAACAAGGTGTAGAGAGATGCAACAAGGTGTAGAGAGATGCAACAAGGTGTAGAGAGATGCAACAAGGTGTAGAGAGATGCAACAAGGTGTAGAGAGATGCAACAAGGTGTAGAGAGGTGCAACAAGGTGTAGAGAGATGCAACAAGGTGTAGAGAGATGCAACAAGGTGTAGAGAGATGCAACAAGGTGTAGAGAGATGCAACAAGGTGTAGAGAGATGCAACAAGGTGTAGAGAGATGCAACAAGGTGTAGAGAGGTGCAACAAGGTGTAGAGAGATGCAACAAGGTGTAGAGAGATGCAACAAGGTGTAGAGAGATGCAACAAGGTGTAGAGAGATGCAACAAGGTGTAGAGAGATGCAACAAGGTGTAGAGAGATGCAACAAGGTTTAGAGAGATGCAACAAGGTGTAGAGAGATGCAACAAGGTGTAGAGAGATGCAACAAGGTGTAGAGAGATGCAACAAGGTGTAGAGAGATGCAACAAGGTGTAGAGAGGTGCAACAAGGTGTAGAGAGATGCAACAAGGTGTAGAGAGATGCAACAAGATGCAGAGAGATGCAACAAGGTGCAGAGAGATGCAACAAGGTGTAGAGAGATGCAACAAGGTGTAGAGAGATGCAACAAGATGTAGAGAGATGCAACAAGGTGTAGAGAGATGCAACAAGGGGCAGAGAGATGCAACAAGGTGTAGAGAGATGCAACAAGGTGTAGAGAGGTGCAACAAGGTGTAGAGAGATGCAACAAGATGCAGAGAGATGCAACAAGGTGTAGAGAGATGCAACAAGGGGCAGAGAGATGCAACAAGATGCAGAGAGATGCAACAAGATGCAGAGAGATGCAACAAGGTGTAGAGAGATGCAACAAGGTGTAGAGAGGTGCAACAAGGGGCAGAGAGATGCAACAAGGGGCAGAGAGATGCAACAAGGTGTAGAGAGGTGCAACAAGGGGCAGAGAGATGCAACAAGATGCAGAGAGATGCAACAAGGTGTAGAGAGATGCAACAAGGTGTAGAGAGATGCAACAAGGTGTAGAGAGATGCAACAAGGTGTAGAGAGATGCAACAAATGCAACAATATGCAGAGAGATGCAACAAGATGCAGAGAGATGCAACAAGATGCAGAGAGATGCAACAAGATGCAACAATATGCAGAGAGATGCAACAAGATGCAGAGAGATGCAACAAAATGCAACAAGATGCAGATAGATGCAACAAGATGCAGAGAGATGCAACAAGATGCAGAGAGATGCAACAAGATGCAGAAAGATGCAACAAGATGCAGAGAGATGCAACAAGATGCAGAGAGATGCAACAAAATGCAACAAGATGCAGAGAGATGCAACAAGATGCAGAGAGATGCAACAAGATGCAGAGAGATGCAACAAGATGCAGAAAGATGCAACAAGATGCAGAAAGATGCAACAAGATGCAGAGAGATGCAGAGAGATGCAACAAGATGCAGAGAGATGCAACAAGATGCAGAGAGATGCAACAAGATGCAGAGAGATGCAACAAGATGCAGAGAGATGCAACAAGATGCAGAGAGATGCAACAAGATGCAGAGATGCAACAAGATACAGAGATGTGAAGCTGCTGTAAAGCTGATGGTAATGACAATTTAAAAGAAAAAAGAAGAAACAAGTGGTATGTTAACAGCTTTACGTGGTAATTAACAAAATAAAAGTCGACGTTTCGACCAAGTAGGCCTTCAGCTGGAACAACAACAACTACACAAAAATATATATAAGGATATGTACACAAATATAGACCAGTGGTTAGTGAACTGGACTACAAAGGACAAGAGGTAGGGTTCGATCCCAACCGACGGCTTCCAGATTCACCCAGCCTTAAATGGGTACCGGATTTTTTTCTGGGAAAGCAAAGCGGCACGGGCGTAATACCGACCCCATTACCCCAAAAATCATGTACTGAAGGTCTGTAAAAATGATGGTCACCAACACCACAATCCCTATACGCCACTTGGCGTGACGAGGGCTCTTTACTTTTTTTTAAAATACAAATCTAACTACATGGAGATAATATGCTAGATATTCGAGAAAAGAAATAAAAAAAAAAGGTCACTTCCCTGTGGTCCAGAACGTGGTCAGCTTCTGAATGAACTAAAATTAAATTGATTGTTTGACTCTTAATCCCATTTGTCCTACAATCCAATCACTAATCTCCAATCACATAAATGAACGGTTGTCAGTAACGGCAGGCTGGTGTGTTTAATCTCAGACATATTCATTATGATTCTCGTGAGACGACGACCTACTTCCCTCAGACTCCTATTTCTGCCCTCGCAGGTGGCTCGTGTTTTAATCTCTGTAAACCGACGCACCTTTTGGAAGTAATTAGAACAAAAATAGAACAACACTTTTACATATGGATGGAACATTACGCCAACAAGGCGCACGGTGCGGGCAATAGGACTTCGTCAGCGTGCGACAGACAAGGTGAGCGAAGATTTGAGAACATTAGAAGTTATTTTTATCTTCTCCAGACACGATCTAGTCACGTGTGTTGGACCTTCTCACGGTTTCTTAGATCTTTACCGACAAGAGCCAGATCTGATCTTCCACAGCACAGATCTGATCTTCCACAGCACAGATCTGATCTTCCACAGCACAGATCTGGTCTTCCACAGCACAGATCTGGTCTTCCACAGCACAGATCTGATCTTCCACAGCACAGATCCGATCTTCCACAGCACAGATCTGATCTTCCACAGCACAGATCTGATCTTCCACAGCACAGATCTGATCTTCCACAGCACAGATCTGATCTTCCACAGCACAGATCTGATCTTCCACAGCACAGATCTGATCTTCCACAGCACAGATCTTCAGACTCACGCTTTCAGAAGTTGTTGTAGAAGATTGTACAGAAGCGGTTGCAGTTACAACTTCACTTGCTAATATTACTTCCACTACAACTACAGCTATAACTTCAACTACAGCCACAACTATAACTACAGCTACAACTACAGTTACAGCTACAACTACAGCTACAGCTACAACTACAGCTACAACTACAACTACAACTACATATACAGCTACAACTACAGCTACAACTACAGCTACAAATACAGCTAGAACTACAGCTACAGCTACAACTACAGCTACAACTACAGCTACAACTACAACTACAGCTACAACTACAGCTACAACTACAACTACAGCTACAACTACAGCTACAGCTAAAACTACATCTACAACTACAACTACAGCTACATCTACAACTACAGCTACAAGTACAGCTACAACTACAGCTACAACTACAGCTACAACTACAGCTACAACTACAGCTACAACTACATCTACAGCTACAAGTACAGCTACAACTACAACTACAGTTACAACTACAGCTACAACTACAGCTACAAGTACAGCTAAGTCTACAACTACAGCTACAACTACAGCTACAACTACAGCTACAACTACAGCTACAACAACTACAGCTACAGCTACAACTACTACAACTACAGCTACAACTACAGCTACAACTACAGCTACAGCTACAACTACAACTACAAATACAGCTACAACTACAGCTACAGCTACAACTATAACTACAACTACAGCTACAACTACAGCTACAACTACAGCTACAGCTACAACTACAACTACAGCTACAACTAAAACTACAACTACAACTACAGCTACATCTACAACTATAGCTACAAGTACAGCTAAGCCTACAACTACAGTTACAACTAAAACTACAACTACAACTACATCTACAACTACAGCTACAACTACAGCTAAACCTACAACTACAGTTACAACTAAAACTACAACTACAACTACAGCTACATCTACAACTACAGCTACAAGTACAGCTAAGCCTACAACTACAGTTACAACTACAGCTACAACTACAACTACAAATACAGCTACAACTACAGCTACAACTACAACTACAACTACAGCTACAGCTACAGCTACAACTACAGCTACAACTACAGCTACAACTAAAACTACAACTACAACTACAGCTACAGCTACAACTACAGCTACAACTACAGCTACAACTACAGCTACAACTAAAACTACAACTACAACTACAGCTACAGCTACAGCTACTACAACTACAGCTACAACTACAGCTACAACTACAACTACAGCTACAACTACAACTTTTACTACTAAAGGTCACCTCTCACGCCTGCTAGGCGTTAGGTGAACATCCTGTTTTGTGACTACATTTTTCCATGACCTTGGCAAATCGTGGTCGGTATCACGCCAGGTCGCCTTTACTTCCAAGAAAAATTTTCGGTGCCCATTTTTAGAGGCAGGACCCCGGAGCATTGTCGATCCAAGCAAAAAAAAAGCTCGCCATGTCTGTCGACTAACCAATCATCGACAGAGGCTCCAACTAGTACTCTTTGTTGCAGTGCAACATTGTAACATTACTACTGCTTGGACCGTATTTCAAATGTTACTATATCAACCATTGCTACCATATATATGTTACAGTAGCTACAAACCATAGCTACTTTATCTACTACAGCTGCTACTTTTATTATTACCACACTACCATCACAGCTACACGTCTGTCGTTACCTTGCCCTCACAAACCTCCACCCTCACTTAACCCTCGAGGTTACTGCTTGCACGGTCTGGCCTCTCGATACTGTCTCGCTTGCAGTAATGAATGGAGCCGGCAGCGAGGGCAGAAATGCTTGTGGTCGACTCAAGTGAGTGTTTCGAGAGTTTGTTTGTGGCAATAGTTCACGAGATGTGAGGGTGGAGAATGACGAGCTTCTAAACTTGAGTCGAGATGAGTCGTTCGTGTCGGGAGAAGGGATCCGGGATAGCTTATCGGTTGATGTGGGGAGGTGTGTGTGAGAATATTTGTTCATTAAAACACGACAGGGAGAAACATAAACACAAGGTGAGAATTAGCGGACAAAGATAGACGGTTTCTTTGAGATTTGATACAATATGTGTGGTAGCGGCAGGTCGAGGAGATGTTGGAGGTCAGTCGAGTCGGAGGCGTTGTCAATCGGTAGTTTGGTAGGCGTAAATCTAAATGCAGCTGGTAAATTGGGGGAGAGGGGGCTCAAGCTTAAAGAACAATAAGAAAAATAAACACTACCGGGAGGAAATGTGTTAGTCGCATGGCAGGAAACAGCCTGAGAGATCAGATCAAAAATGAAGAACTGAGAAAAATATTTGGAATAATTCTTAACATGAAATAGATCAAGAAATAACAAGACTGAATGGTTTGTTCACGTGATGAGACATAAGGATAAAAACACAACACATCGATGGGGGAACACTAGATCCAAGGGCCGATCACCAAACAAGAGGGATTGGTGGAAATATAACAGCCTCTCCTAGACCAACAGAAGAACAAAAGATGGATTGATGGAATATTAGAAATACTAGGAAACATAACAGCAGGAGAGGCCAACAGAAGAGCAAAAAATGGATTGATGGAATATTAGAAACACTAGGAAACATAACAACAGGAGAGGTCAACAGAAGAGTAAAAGATGGATTGATGGAATATTAGAAACACTAGGAAACATAACAGCAGAGAGGCCAACAGAAGAGCAAAAGATGGATTGATGGAATATTAGAAACACTAGGAAACATAACAGCAGGAGAGGCCAACAGAAGAGCAAAAGATGGATTGATGGAATATTAGAAACACTAGGTAACATAACAGTAGGAGAGGTCAACAGAAGAGCAAAAGATGGATTGATGGAATATTAGAAACACTAGGAAACATCACAGCAGGAGAGGCCAACAGAAGAGCAAAAGATGGATTGATGGAATATTAGAAACACTAGGAAACATAACAGCAGGAGAGGCCAACAGAAGAGCAAAAGATGGATTGATGGAATATTAGAAACACTAGGAAACATAACAGCAGGAGAGGCCAACAGAAGAGCAGAAGATGGATGAATATTAGAAACACTAGGAAACATAACAGTAGGAGAGGTCAACAGAAGAGCAAAAGATGGATTGATGGAATATTAGAAACACTAGGAAACATAACAGCAGGAGAGACCAACAGAAGAGCAGAAGATGGATTGATGGAATATTAGAAACACTAGGAAACATCACAGCAGGAGAGGCAACAGAAGAGCAAAAGATGGATTGATGGAATATTAGAAACACTAGGAAACATAACAGCAGGAGAGGCCAACAGAAGAGCAAAAGATGGATTGATGGAATATTAGAAACACTAGGAAACATAACAGCAGGAGAGGCCAACAGAAGAGCAGAAGATGGATTGATGGAATATTAGAAACACTAGGAAACATAACAGTAGGAGAGGTCAACAGAAGAGCAAAAGATGGATTGATGGAATATTAGAAACACTAGGAAACATAACAGCAGGAGAGACCAACAGAAGAACAAAAGATGGATTGATGGAATATTAGAAACACTAGGAAACATAACAGCAGGAGAGACCAACAGAAGAACAAAAGATGGATTGATGGAATATTAGAAACACTAGGAAACATAACAGCAGGAGAGACCAACAGAAGAACAAAAGATGGATTGATGGAATATTAGAAACACTAGGAAACATAACAGCAGGAGAGACCAACAGAAGAACAAAAGATGGATTGATGGAATATTAGAAACACTAGGAAACATAACAGCAGGAGAGACCAACAGAAGAACAAAAGATGGGTTGATGGAATATTAGAAACACTAGGAAACATAACAGCAGGAGAGGCCAACAGAAGAGCAGAAGATGGATTGATGGAATATTAGAAACACTAGGAAACATAACCACTGACCGCAAATTGTATCCCCCCCCCCCCCCCCCCGGGTGGAAAGACAAACGAAGCATTAAGAAATTGTTGTAGATCTTTAGGATTTTCTGCTAGTAGAACAGTATCGTCAGCATATCTCAGGTTATTGATTATCTTTCCATTAATGTTTAGGCCTGGCATCTCTGTGATGTTTTTAAAGATTTGCTCAGTGTATAGATTGAACAAGCTTGGTGATAGGATGCATCCCTGTCTTACTCCTCTTTTTATATCAATGGGTGTAGAGAACTCTTTGTTATATTTTATTATTGCTGTTTGCTCCCAGTATAGATTACATATTAGTCGTATGTCCATGTCATCTAGATGTATCTCTTTTAGGCATTCTATAAGTTGTTTGTGATGTACTCTATCAAAAGCTTTGGTGTAGTCTATGAAGCAGGCATATATTGGTTTGTTTACTTCTGTGCACTTTTCAATTAATGTTCTCATGCAGAATATGGCTTCTTTTGTCACGCTGTTTTTCTTGAATCCAAATTCCTGCTCATCTAATTTAGTATTGATTGTATTCTGAATCCTTCCTTGTATAACTTTTAGCAAGATTTTTGTAACATGGCTCATTAGGCTTATTGTTCTAAAGTCACTGCATTCAGCTGCACCATTCTTTTTAGGCAATGCAATGAAAGTTGATGTTTTTAGTTCATTTGGTATGTATCCTGTATGGTATATGTCGTTGCATATGTCTGTAATCACTTCAATGCCAAAATCTTCTAGTGCCTGTATCATCTCTGTATGCTGTCAGGTTCTGCTGCTTTTCCCTTTTTCATTGTTTTTATAACTTTTTCCACCTCAGATTTTAAGATTGTATAGCCTGATGTAGATTTTATAATTTGTTTCTTGTCCCTTTGATCATGAAATAGTTATGTTACATATTCCTGCCATCTATCTATAATATCTTTATTGTTTGTTAGCATTTTTCCATTTTTGTCTGCAATGCATCCACCTTCTGTGGCTTTTTTATTTTTATTAGTCATTCTCTTTATTTCTGTGTGCATTCCTCTTAAGTCTTGTTTGCTTTCCATAGTTTCTATTTCTCTACATTTTTGGCTGAGCCAGTCTTATTTTGCCTTTTTGCACATTTTGCGTATCTCATTATCTATTTTATTGTATTGGACAGTGTTCTTCGCTTGTCTCCTTTCTTCCATTTTTTTCTAAGTTGGTGCCTTTTATCCGTTTTTTTTTTGTTCTTTTCTTTTTTGGGGAAGATGTCGCAGGTTTCTTGTATGCTTTACTTAATGCATTGCCATTTGGTTGTGATTTTTTCATCAGGATTTTCTCTTCTGTTTTGCTCAATTCCTTCCTCTAGCAGCTTCTGGTATGTGTTCTTTCTATCTATCTATTGACCTTTCGAGCCGTAACCGGCCCATAGGGCGTAGACCAAGATACACCTTCTCCTATATGAATTTTTGTTCTAGCAGTTTTCTTTTAAAGATATTTTATCAATCTCGCCATCTGTCTCTGTTCTGTGCAAGCAGTTCTATCTCATTGAGGGAGCCAATTCCTGCTGCTCTTGCCTCTCTCATCAATGTTCTTCTCAGTGTCTCCCTGGGTCTTCCTCTTTTTCTTTTACCTGTTGTTTCCCATATGAGGGCTTGCTTTGCTATTCGATTATTATCTCTTCTCATCACATGTCCAACGTATGACCATCGTCTTTTCTTTATTACTGAAGATATTAGTGGTTGATTGGCGATTTCTCTAATTTCCTCGTTTGTTTTGAATTCGTTCCATTCTATACCAAGTATTTTCCTTAGACATTTATTTTCGAATGCGTTCAACTTTGTTTCTATATCTCTTGTTGTTTTCCAGCTTTCACACGCATACGTAAGGGTTGATAGTACATTTGATTTGAATAGCCTAAGTTTTGTGTTTGTGCTAATGAGTTTTGATTTCCACAACTTTTCAAGGCTTCTGAAGACATTGCTGCTTTAGCCAGTCTGATTCTAATTTCTTTGCTCGTATCCCCTTCTCGATCAATGTGACTTCCAAGATAGATGAAGTGATCGATCTCTTCTACTGGTTTGTTTTCCATGTATATTTTGTCACTTGTTGGAATTAAACTTTTCATGACTTTAGTCTTTTCATGATTGACCTCAAGCCCAATTTTGCTGGCTATTGATGATAGTGTTCTTTACTTGTATTGTATAGGTATCTTTAATATCTTTTTGATTTAAAGCTGTTATATCTAGTGGATTTGTTGATGAATTAGACTTTTGTTTGTTTCTCTTTAGTTTGATTTTTATTTTAATCATTACAGGATTGTGATCTGAGTTAATATCTACTCCTGGGTAGGTTTTGGCTTTCTTTACGCTGTTACGAAACCTTTCTTTTATCATTATGTAATCTATTTGATTTCTCTTCTTATCTCCGGGACTTTTCCATGCGTATAGTTTCCTTTTCTCTTGCTCAAAGTAGGTGTTACATATTACCAGCCTGTTTTCTTCACAGAATTGTATTAATCTTTCTCCTCTGTTATTCCTTTTTCATAAACCATGATTTCCTATAATGATCTTATAACTACCTTTTCCTACTTTAGCGTTCATGTCAGCCATTACAATCCAGATGTCTGAAGATTTCGCTTGCTTCATAACTTTATTTAGATCTTCATAGTATGCCTCTATTTGTTCATCTGTATAGTCTTGAGAAGGTGCGTATGTCTGTATTATTGCTATGTCAAATGGCTTTGCTTTCAACTTGACTAGTATAATCCTATCACTGTATGTCCAGTGGGTACTTATATATTTTTGTAGCTCTCTTTTTATCAGTATTCCTACCCCCCCCGCCCCCCTTTGATGTTCTGTTGTGTTTCCTGAGTATATAAATGTATATCCCCCCCCCTCTATGTACCCACATTCTTTCCATCTTGTCTCTGATATGCCTAAAATATCCATGTTTATCCGTTCTGCTTCTTGAATCAGATTTTTCCAATTTCCCTTCTTGATATAGAGTCCTAACATTCCAAGTACTTATTTTAAGATCTTTCCTCCGACATAAGTTCGAATTCCTCTCCATGGCTTCCTCTGGACTAGTACGTGATGAGGCTCCAATCTCTTTCACGGTGGTCTGCTACATTCGTCTTTCGTGTTCTGAATATGCCTCTTGTGTACCACACACTTTGCTGTTTTCGCTTTCTGGGCCGTTGGTCATTTCTGACTCTTCCGCCCCATCCACCGTTGCAGACTTTGTACAATTCGGAATGGACATTTCCGCCTGCCTGGAGCGACAGTTAAAAACAATGACCTATCACCGATAGGTCTATCTCGAATGAAAAGAAGATAAATAC
The DNA here is from genome assembly GCA_032433765.1 of Megaustenia siamemsis. NCBI lineage: Eukaryota > Metazoa > Mollusca > Gastropoda > Stylommatophora > Ariophantidae > Megaustenia > Megaustenia siamemsis. Next base: position 2,684,947 of record JAVIAB010000145.1, on the reverse strand, counting down.
CCACTTAACAAGGAGAATGTCACCGTCCACCAGCCTGTCAGAAGTTCAACAAGCACAACAGGCATGAGCCGAACATTCAATCCAAGCACAACACATCAACCGGCTTACTTCTAGACAACACATCGCGTGTAACCGGCTTACTTCTAGACAACACATCGCGTGTAACCGGCTTACTTCTAGACAACATAGACTTAAAGGAAGGCCACTGTCCACATACGATCGCCATCTTGGTGATACTGTCACTTACAGTTTGTCGAAAGTTTGTCTAGTCTGATCTCTATCTGTAGTAGCCAATGCTTATCATATCATCATCATCATCATCATCATCAATACCATACCTGCAGGTGTTGGTGATCATGTCTCTCCACAACTTTCGATCTCGACAGTTATTTATCATTTCTGTTGTTGACCTTCTGCCAAACCATTCTCTTAAGCTGTCTTGTATCTTTTTTCTTTGCTTCCCTCTATCTCTTCGTCCCTCAATTTTTCCAGTTGTTACAATATATTCCAGTTGTTCTCTCCTCATTACATGGCCAAAACATGATGATTGTTTCTTCCTAATTTAACCGTCAACAGTTGATGTATGTCCTAGCAGGACAACCTGTAGCCACAGTTGATGTATGTCCTAGCAGTAGCAACCTGTAGCCACAGTTGATGTATGTCCTAGCAGTAGCAACCTGTAGCCACAGTTGATGTATGTCCTAGGAGTAGCAACCTGTAGCCACAGTTGATGTATGTCCTAGCAGTAGCAACCTGTAGCCACAGTTGATGTATGTCCTAGCAGTAGCAACCTGTAGCCACAGTTGATGTATGTCCTAGCAGTAGCAACCTGCAGCCACAGTTGATGTATGTCCTAGCAGTAGCAACCTGTAGCCACAGTTGTGATTTCATGGGTGATATTGGGGCCCCCAACCGGGGGTTACTACCCGCTGACGTTCAGACACGAGGCCAGAGAATTTAGGATTGTTTGTCTCCGTGGAGGGTGTCTGGAGAGTACAGGGAGCACGGGTTGTGTGGCTGTCTGTATGTGGGAGAGAACGTGTGGCTGTCTGTATGTGGGAGAGAACGTGTGGCTGTCTGTATGTGGGAGAGAACGTGTGGCTGCCTGTATGTGGGAGAGAACGTGTGGCTGTCTGTATGTGGGAGAGAACGTGTGGCTGTCTGTATGTGGGAGAGAACGTGTGGCTGTCTGTATGTGGGAGAGAGCGTGTGGCTGTCTGTATGTGGGAGAGAATGTGTGGCCGTCTGTATGTGGGAGAGAACGTGTGGCAGTCTGTATGTGGGAGAGAATGTGTGGCAGTCTGTATGTGGGAGAGAACGTGTGACTGTCTGTATGTGGGAGAGAACGTGTGGCTGTCTGTATGTGGGAGAGAATGTGTGGCAGTCTGTATGTGGGAGAGAACGTGTGGCTGTCTGTATGTGGGAGAGAACGTGTGGCTGTCTGTATGTGGGAGAGAACGTGTGGCTGTCTGTATGTGGGAGAGAATGAGTGGTTGTCTGTATGTGGGAGAGAACGTGTGGCTGTCTGTATGTGGGAGAGAATGTGTGGCAGTCTGTATGTGGGAGAGAACGTGTGGCTGTCTGTATGTGGGAGAGAACATGTCGCTGTCTGTATGTGGGAGAGAATGTGTGGCAGTCTGTATGTGGGAGAGAACGTGTGGCTGTCTGTATGTGGGAGAGAACGTTTGGCTGTCTGTATGTGGGAGAGAACGTGTGGCTGTCTGTATGTGGGAGAGAATGAGTGGTTGTCTGTATGTGGGAGAGAACGTGTGGCTGTCTGTATGTGGGAGAGAACTTGCGGCTCTCTGTATGTGGAAGAGAACGTGTGGCTGTCTGTATGTGGGAGAGAACGTGTGGCTGTCTGTATGTGGGAGAGAACGTGTGGCTGTCTGTATGTGGGAGAGAATGTAAGGAGGTCTGTATGTGGGAGAGAATGTGCGGCTGTCTGTATGTGGGAGAGAATGTAAGGAGGTCTGTATGTTGGAGAGAACGTGTGGAGGTCTGTATGTGGGAGAGAACGTGTGGAGGTCTGTATGTGGGAGAGAACGTGTGGAGGTCTGTATGTGGGAGAGAACGTGTGGAGGTCTGTATGTGGGAGAGAACGTGTGGAGGTCTGTATGTTGGAGAGAACGTGTGGAGGTCTGTATGTGTGAGAGAACGTGTGGAGGTCTGTATGTTTAAGAGAACGTGTGGAGGTCTGTATGTGGGAGAGAACGTGTGGAGGTCTGTATGTGTGAGAGAACGTGTGGAGGTCTGTATGTTGGAGAGAACGTGTGGAGGTCTGTATGTGTGAGAGAACGTGTGGAGGTCTGTATGTGTGAGAGAACGTGTGGACGTCTGTATGTTGGAGAGAACGTGTGGAGGTCTGTATGTGTGAGAGAACGTGTGGAGGTCTGTATGTTGGAGAGAACGTGTGGAGGTCTGTATGTATGAGAGAACGTGTGGAGGTCTGTATGTTGGAGAGAACGTGTGGAGGTCCGTATGTGTGAGAGAACGTGTGGAGGTCTGTATGTTGGAGAGAACGTGTGGAGGTATGTATGTTGGAGAGAACGTGTGGAGGTCTGTATGTGTGAGAGAACGTGTGGAGGTCTGTATGTTGGAGAGAACGTGTGGAGGTCTGTATGTGGGAGAGAACGTGTGGAGGTCTGTATGTGGGAGAGAACGTGTGGAGGTCTGTATGTGGGAGAGAACGTGTGGAGGTCTGTATGTGGGAGAGAACGTGTGGAGGTCTGTATGTGGGAGAGAATGTGTGGAGGTCTGTATGTGTGAGAGAACGTGTAGTTCCCTGTATGTGGTAGAGAACGTGTGGAGGTCTGTATGTGGGAGAGAACGTGTGGAGGTCTGTATGTGTGAGAGAACGTGTAGTTCTCTGTATGTGTGAGAGAACGTGTGGAGGTCTGTATGTGGTAGAGAACGTGTGGAGGTCTGTATGTGGTAGAGAACGTGTGGAGGTCTGTATGTGGTAGAGAACGTGTGGCTGTCTGTATGTGGGAGAGAACGTGTGGAGGTCTGCATGTGGGAGAGAACGTGTGCCGTGAACGAGAATGAAAGAGTAATCACATATCACAGGATGCAGATTTAACCCAACCATAAGCAAACTTGTTTAAATATCAGATGTTTCTGTCGATGATTTTTGACATTTGACATTCTCGGTGTAGGGGACTGGTGGGAGATCCCAGCCACTAACGGCCTCCAAACCGTCCTCTTGTACAATCTCAACAGTTGAGAAACAGCTGATTTCCCGGGCCTTGGAGTTTCCTAAATGCTTATTATTGGTAATTTTAAAATTTTCCACACAAAGAAACAACCACAGCGTCCAGGAGAACCTCCCAACACAACCAGCACAACCACCACCACCACAACGTCCAGGTCCGCCTCCCGACACAACCACCACAACCATAACGTCCAGGTCCATCTCCCGACACAACCACAACGTCCAGGTCCATCTCCCGACACAACCACAACGTCCAGGTCCATCTCCCGACACAACCACAACGTCCAGGTCCACCTCCTAACACAACCACCACAACCACAACGTCCAGGTCCACCTCCTAACACAACCACCACAACCACAACGTCCAGGTCCATCTCCCGACACAACCACAACGTCCAGGTCCACCTCCTAACACAACCACCACAACCACAACGTCCACGACCAACTCCCAACACAACCACAACGTCCAGGACCACCTCCTAACACAACCACCACAACCATAATGTCCAGGTCCACCTCCCAACACAACCACCACAACCATAATGTCCAGGTCCATCTCGTAACACAACCACAACAACCATAACGTCCAGGGCCACCTCCCAACACAACCACCATAACCACAACGTCCAGGTCCAACTCCCAACACAACCACAACGTCCAGGTCCACCTCCCAACACAACCACCATAACCACAACGTCCAGGTCCACCTCCTAACACAACCACCACGTCCACGACCAACTCCCAAAACAATCACAACATCCAGGGCCACCTCCCAACACAACCACAACGTATAGGGCCACCTCCTAACACAACCACAACGTCCAGGTCCACCTCCTAACACAACCACAACGTCCAGGGCCACCTCCCAACACAACCACAACGTATAGGGCCACCTCCTAACACAACCACAACGTCCAGGTCCACCTCCTAACACAACCACAACGTCCAGGTCCACCTCCTAACACAACCACAACGTCCAGGTCCACCTCCTAACACAACCACAACGTCCAGTCCACCTCCTAACACAACCACAACGTCCAGGTCCACCTCCTAACACAACCACAACGTCCAGGTCCACCTCCTAACACAACCACAACGTCCAGGTCCACCTCCTAACACAACCACAACGTCCAGGTCCACCTCCTAACACAACCACAACGTCCAGATCCACCTCCCAACACAACCACAACGTCCAGGTCCACCTCCTAACACAACCACAACGTCCAGGTCCACCTCCCAACACAACCACAACGTCCAGGTCCACCTCCTAACACAACCATAACGTCCAGGTTCACCTCCTAACACAACCACAACGTCCAGGTCCACCTCCTAACACAACCACAACGTCCAGGTCCACCTCCTAACACAACCACAACGTCCAGGTCCACCTCCTAACACAACCACAACGTTCAGGACCACCTCGCAACACAACCACAACGTCAAGCACAATCTCCCAACACAACCACAACGTTCAGGACCATCTCCCAACACAACCACAACGTCAAGCACAATCTCCCAACACAACCACAACGTCCAGGACCATCTCCCAACACAACCACCACAACCACAACGTCCAGGATCATCTCCCAACACAATCACCACAACCACAACGTCCAGGATCATCTCTCAACACAACCACCACAACCACAACGTCCAGGATCATCTCCCAACATAACCACCACAACCACAACGTCCAGGACCATCTCCCAACACAATCACCACAACCACAACGTCCAGGACCATCTCCCAACACAACCACCACAACCAGAACGTCCAGGACCATCTCCCAACACAACCACCACAACCACAACGTTCAGGATCATCTCCCAACACAATCACCACAACCACAACGTCCAGGACCATCTCCCAACATAACCACCACAACCACAACGTCCAGGACCATCTCCCAACACAATCACCACAACCACAACGTCCAGGATCATCTCCCAACATAACCACCACAACCACAACGTCCAGGACCATCTCCCAACACAATCACCACAACCACAACGTCCAGGACCATCTCCCAACATAACCACCACAACCACAACGTCCAGGACCATCTCCCAACACAATCACCACAACCACAACGTCCAGGACCATCTCCCAACACAATCACCACAACCACAACGTCCAGGACCATCTCCCAACACAACCACAATGTCCAGGACCATCTCCCAACACAATCACCACAACCACAACGTCCAGGACCATCTCCCAACACAATCACCACAACCACAACGTCCAGGACCATCTCCCAACACAACCACAATGTCCAGGACCATCTCCTAACACAACCACAACGTCCAGGACCATCTCCTAACACAACCACAACGTCCAGGACCATCTCCCAACACAACCACAATGTCCAGGACCATCTCCCAACACAACCACAACGTCCAGGACCATCTCCTAACACAACCACCACAACCACAACGTCCAATACCATCTCCCACACAACACCACAACCACAACGTCCACGACCATCTCCCAACACAACCAGCACAAACACAACGTCCAGGACCACATCCCAACAGAACCACTACAACCAGAACGTCCAGGACCACATCCCAACACAACCACAACGTCCAGGACCACATCCCAACACAACCACCATAACCACAACGTCCAGGACCATCTCCCAACACAACCACCACAACGTTCAAGACCACCTCCCAACACAACCACCAAAACTACATCGTCCAGGTCCACCTCCCAACACAACCACCACAACCACAACGTCCTTGTCCACCTCCGGACACAACCACCACAACCACAACGTCCTTGTCCACCTCCGGACACAACCACCACAACCGCAACGTCCAGGACCACCTTCCAACACAACCACCACAACCACAACGTCCTTGTCCACCCCCAGACACAACCACCACAACCACAACGTCCTTGTCCACCTCCGGACACAACCACCACAACCACAACGTCCTTGTCCACCTCCGGAGACAACCACCACAACCACAACGTCCTTGTCCACCTCCAGACACAACCACCACAACCACAACGTCCTTGTCCACCTCCAGACACAACCACCACAACCACAACGTCCAGCACCACCTCCCAACATAACCAGCACAACCACAACGTCCAGGACAATCTCCCAACACAACGACCACAACCAGCAGAACCACAACGTCCAGGACCACCTCCCAACACAACCACCACAATCACAACGTCTAAGACCACCTCCCAACATAACCAGCACAACCACCACAACCACCACAACCACAACGTCCAGGACAATCTCCCAACACAACGACCACAACCAGCACAACTACAACGTCCAGGATCACCTCCTGACACAACCACCACAACCAGCAGAACCACAACGTTCAGAACCACCTCCCAACATAACCAGCCCAACCACCACAATCACAACGTCCAGGACCACCTCCCAACATAACCAGCACAACCACCACAATCATCACAATCACAACGTCCAGGACAACCTCCCAACACAACCACCACAACCAGCAGAACCACAACGTCCAGAACCACCTCCCAACATAACCAGCACAACCACCACAATCATCACAATCACAACGTCCAGGACCACCTCCCAACACAACCACCACAATCATCACAACCACAACGTCCAGAACCACCTCCCAACATAACCAGCACAACCACCACAATCATCACAACCACAAAGTCCAGGACCACCTCCCAACACAACCACAACAATCATCACAACAACAACGTCCAGGAACATCTCCCAAAACAACCACCACAACGAGTACAACCACCTCAACCACAACGTCCAGGACCATCTCCCAACACAACCACCACAGCCAGAACGTCCAGGACCACCTCCCAACACAACCACAACGTGCAGGACCATCTCCCAACACAACAAAAACGTCCAGGACCACCTCCCAACAAAACCACAACGTGCAGGACCATCTCCCAACACAACCACAACGTCCAGGACCACCTCCCAACACAACCACAACGTCCAGGACCACCTCCCAACACAACCACCACAACACAACCAGGACCATCTCCACACAACCACCACAACCACAACCTCCAGGACCACCTCCCAACACAACCACCACAACCATACAACCACCACAAACAGTACAACCACGACAAACAGCACAACCATGACAACTACCAAACCAGCTCAACCACCACAACCAGTACAACCACCTCAACCAGCACGACCAGTACAACCACGACAACCACCACAACAAGCACAAACGCAAAGTCCAGGTCCACCTAACAACACAACCACCACAACCTGCACAACCACCATAACCTGCACAACCACCATAAACAGTATAACCACCACAACCAACGCAACTACCACAACCGGCACAACAAGCACAACCACAACAACCAGCACAACCACAACAACCAGCACAACCACCACAACTACCACAACCGGCACAACCACCACAATTACCACAACCGGCACAACCACCACAACTACCACAACCGGCACAACAAGCACAACCACAACAACCAGCACAACCAGTACAACCACAACAACCAGCACAACCACTACAACTACCACAACCGGCACAACCACCACAACTACCACAACCGGTACAACCACCACAACTACCACAACCGGCACAACCACAACAACCAGCACAACCAGTACAACCACAACAACCGGCACAACCACCACAACTACCACAACAAGCACAACCACAACAACCAGTACAACCACCACAACCTGCACAACCACCATAACCTGCACAACCACCATAAACAGTATAACCACCACAACCAACGCAACTACCACAACCGGCACAACAAGCACAACCACAACAATCAGCACAACCACCACAACAAGCACAACCACAACAACCAGCACAACCAGTACAACCACAACAACCAGCACAACCAGTACAACCACAACAACCAGCACAACCACAACAACCAGCACAACCAGTACAACCACAACAACCAGCACAACCACCACAACTACCACAACAAGCACAACCACAACAACCAGCACAACCAGCACAACCACCACAACCACAACAACCAGCACAACCAGTACAACCACAACAACCAGCACAACCAGTACAACCACAACAACCAGCACAACCACCACAACTACCACAACCGTCACAACAAGCACAACCACAACAACCAGCACAACCAGCACAACCACCACAACTACCACAACCGGCACAACAAGCACAACCACAACAACCAGCACAACTACCACAACCACAAGCACAACCACCACAACCACCACAACTACCACAACCGGCACAACCACCACAACCGGCACAACCGGCACAACAAGCACAACCACAACAACCAGCACAACCAGTACAACCACAACAACCAGCACAACTACCACAACCAGCACAACAAGCACAACCACCACAACCGGCACAACCACCACAACCGGCACAACAAGCACAACCACAACAACCAGCACAACCAGTACAACCACAACAACCAGCACAACCACCACAACTACCACAACAAGTACAACCACAACAACCAGCACAACCAGCACAACCACCACAACCGCAACAACCAGCACAACCAGTACAACCACAACAACCAGCACAACCAGTACAACCACAACAACCAGCACAACCAGCACAACCACCACAACTACCACAACCGCACAACAAGCACAACCACAACAACCAGCACAACCAGCACAACCACCACAACTACCACAACTGGCACAACAAGCACAACCACAACAACCAGCACAACTACCACAACCACAACAACAAGCACAACCACCACAACCACCACAACTACCACAACCAGCACAACCACAACAACCAGCACAACCACCACAACCGCACAACAAGCACAACCACAACAACCAACACAACCACCACAACCGGCACAACAAGCACAACCACAACAACCAACACAACTACCACAACCACAACAACCGCAACAGCCATCACAACCACCACAACCAGCAACCACCACAACTACCACAACAAGCACAACCACAACAACCAGTACAACCACCACAACCTGCACAACCACCATAACCTGCACAACCACCATAAACAGTATAACCACCACAACCAACGCAACTACCACAACCGGCAACCCAAGCACAACCACAACAACCAGCACAACCACCACAACTAATACAACCACAACAACCGCAACAGCCAGCACAACCAGCAACCACCACAACTAATACAACCACAACAACCGCAACAGCCAGCGCAACCACTACATCCAGCTCAACCTCCACAATCAGCACAACCACCACAACCAGCAACCACCACAACCACAACCTCCAGGACCACCTCCCAACACAACCACAACCTCCAGTACCACCTCCCAACACAACCAGCACAAACACCACAAACAGTACAACCACGACAACCAGCACAACCAGTACAACCACCATAACCAGCACAACCATGACAACTACCACATCCAGCTCAACCACCACAACCAGTACAACCACCAAACCAGCACAACCATGACAACTACCACAACCAGCTCAACCACCACAACCAGTACAACCACCAAAACCAGCACAACCATGACAACTACCACAACCAGCTCAACCACCACAACCACCACGACCAGTACAACCACGACAACCACCACAACAAGCACAAACACAACGTCCAGGTCCACCTAAAAACACAACCACCACAACCAGTACAACCACCACAACCACCACAACCTGCACAACCACCATAAACTGCACAACCGCCACAACCAACACAACTACCACAACCGGCACAACAAGCACAACCACAACAACCAGTACAACCACAACAACCAGCACAACCGGCACAACAAGCACAACCACCACAACCAGTACAACCGCCACAACCAGCACAACCACACTAAAATTGTTATGATTTCCAGGTATCATCTTGTGCCAGCGAGAGCTGGAACAAAAAAGTCGGATTGTTTCTTGGCGCATGCGCAGACAGCGGCGCCCTGTAATACAGACAAAACCCGGGAACTATCATGTGTCTTGTAAGGCAGGTCTTGCCAAATGTGTCCTGTAACGAGGGCTATTAGCTCGTCGGCTCCTCGAGTTGTGTCTGGGGCGAACAAATAGAGCACAGCTTTCACGAGTCTGCTGTTCGACAGCCGATACGCTAGACTTTCTCTCTCGCTTTCTTTCTCTTTCTCTCTATCAAAGCTGTTTTCTCCCTCGTCTCCTATCTGTGACATATAATCTCCCTCACACTCTTTCTATTCTTGTCTGTTTCTATTTATCCTGTATCCTATAACCTGTCTCTCCTTATTTCGTTCACTGCCTTGTCTCTCTCTATCAAAACCTCTCTATCAAAACCTCTCTATCAAAACCTCTCTATCAAAACCTTTTTATCATTTCTATCTCCTTTACATATTTCCTTTCTCCCCTTTCTCACTTTCTCTATCTCGATTTCTCCATTGCACCTCTGTCCTATATATACGACTCGTATTTCCTAAAATCTCTCTCTCTCCTTTCTCTGTCTAGATTTTCTCTATTTCTCCTATACACATTTCCTAATTTTTCTCTTTCTCTTTCTTGTTTTTTACTTTCAAAGCGCCCCAATCAGCCCCCCCCCCCCCCCACAAAACCTGTCTCACTATCTCTTCTTCTATCTCTCGCTCTCTGTCCTCCCCCACCACTTCAAACACTTTCTTTCCTCACAAAAACACCCTCTCTTTCTTCTCTCGTTCCAGCATGTTCCTCCCATATTTTCTTCCACGCTAACCTACATTCCTTTCACTTGAAAATCGCCCATCCTCTCTTCGCGCAGTATAACATTGTAATTTCTGAATCTTTGTATAACATCTTATTGATGTCTCACTCATTTCAAGATGTACTCACTGTACCCCGACGTCTGTTGTCCACGATTACAGCAACAGATCTCTTATCTGTTCTTGCTACAAACATCGTCAATGTTCTTTCGTCTAACAAAATGGCTGTCTCTCTTACAACAGAATATGTTACTTTTGTAACAACTGAATCTGATTCTCTTTCTTGTAACATCGACATGGCTTCCTCTTTTATAACAACAGTATCTGGCTAACCTCTATTGTAACAACAGAATCTGTTTCTCTGTTTTGTAACAACTGAATCTGTTTCTCTGTTTTGTAACAACAGAATCTGTTTTCCTCTGTTGTAACAACTGAATATGTTTTCCTCTGTTGTAACAACAGAATCTGTTTTCCTCTGTTGTAACAACAGATTATGTTTTTCTCTGTTGTAACAACTGAATGTTTTCCTCTGTTGTAACAACTGAATATGTTTTCCTCTGTTGTAACAACTGAATATGTTTTCCTCTGTTGTAACAACTGAATATGTTTTCCTCTGTTGTAACAACTGAATGTTTTCCTCTGTTGTAACAACTGAATATGTTTTCCTCTGTTGTAACAACTGAATATGTTTTCCTCTGTTATAACAACTGAATATGTTTTCCTCTGTTATAACAACTGAATGTTTTCCTCTGTTGTAACAACTGAATATGTTTTCCTCTGTTATAACAACTGAATGTTTTCCTCTGTTGTAGCAACAAAATCTTGTTTTCCTCTGTTATAACAACTGAATATGTTTTCCTCTGTTATAACAACTGAATATGTTTTCCTCTGTTATAACAACTGAATGTTTTCCTCTGTTGTAACAACTGAATATGTTTTCCTCTGTTATAACAACTGAATATGTTTTCCTCTGTTATAACAACTGAATGTTTTCCTCTGTTGTAACAACTGAATATGTTTTCCTCTGTTGTAACAACTGAATATGTTTTCCTCTGTTATAACAACTGAATATGTTTTCCTCTGTTGTAACAACTGAATGTTTTCCTCTGTTGTAACAACAAAATCTTGTTTTCCTCTGTTATAACAACTGAATATGTTTTCCTCTGTTGTAACAACTGAATATGTTTTCCTCTGTTATAACAACTGAATATGTTTTCCTCTGTTGTAACAACTGAATGTTTTCCTCTGTTGTAACAACAAAATCTTGTTTTCCTCTGTTATAACAACTGAATATGTTTTCCTCTGTTGTAACAACTGAATGTTTTCCTCTGTTGTAACAACTGAATGTTTTCCTCTGTTATAACAACTGAATATGTTTTCCTCTGTTATAACAACTGAATATGTTTTCCTCTGTTGTAACAACTGAATGTTTTCCTCTGTTATAACAACTGAATATGTTTTCCTCTGTAGTAACAACTGAATGTTTTCCTCTGTTATAACAACTGAATATGTTTTCCTCTGTTATAACAACTGAATATGTTTTCCTCTGTTGTAACAACTGAATGTTTTCCTCTGTTATAACAACTGAATGTTTTCCTCTGTTGTAACAACTGAATGTTTTCCTCTGTTGTAACAACAAAATCTTGTTTTCCTCTGTTATAACAACTGAATATGTTTTCCTCTGTTATAACAACTGAATATGTTTTCCTCTGTTATAACAACTGAATCTGTTTTCCTCTGTTATAACAACTGAATCTGTTTTCCTCTGTTATAACAACAGAATATGTTTTCCTCTGTTGTAACAACAAAATCTGTTTTCCTCTGTTGTAACAACAAAATCTGGTTTTCCTCTGTTATAACAACTGAATATGTTTTCCTCTGTTATAACAACTGAATATGTTTTCCTCTGTTGTAACAACATAATCTTGTTTTCCATTCTTGCAGCCATAGGGTCTGGATCTATTTTTTGTGTTCTTGTGTATGGAGGCGGAATGTAGCCCTCGTCGTCCTCGCGTTCTGCCTTACCTCTCGCCTCCGCGTCCTCATTAACAGCCCATCAACACCAACAGACAAAGCTGCGAGCCACGGGCGAGGGAAGTTACTCCACGAGGGCTTTACTCTCCACCCGCCGCCCCCGCTCTCAAACAAAGAACTATTTTCATTTATTGCTCAAATGCGTCTGTCTTTTGTTTTAATTTGTTCTGTGATTGCGTGGATCATTTGTTATTTTGTTGCACGATTGCGTTCATCTTTATTTTATCTATTGCAACCCTCTTTTACTTTAGCTTGGGATAAGATGGCTGGTTGTCGTTTCAAAATTCTAACTCTTCCAAGACTGCATCGTTTATTTTAACTCTTGCATGATTTCACCCACCTTTTATTTTAACTCTTGCGTGGTTTCACCCACCTTTTATTTTAACTCTTGCGTGGTTTCACCCACCTTTTATTTTAACTCTTGCATGGTTTCACCCATCTTTTATTTTAACTCTTGCAGGATTTCATCCATCTTTTATTTTAACTCTTGCAGGATTTCACCCATCTTTTATTTTAACTCTTGCATGATTTCACCCATCTTTTATTTTAACTCTTGCATGATTTCACCCATCTTTTATTTTAACTCTTGCAGGATTTCACCCATCTTTTATTTTAACTCTTGCAGGATTTCACCCATCTTTTATTTTAACTCTTGCAGGATTTCACCAATCTTTTATTTTAACTCTTGCATGATTTCACACATCTTTTATTTTAACTCTTGCAAGATTCTTCTTAAGAGCCCCGTCATGCCAAGTGACGTATAGGGAATATGGTGTTAGTGACCATCAATTGTACAGACCTTCAGCACATGATTTTTGGGTAATGTGGTCGGTATTACGCCCGTGCTGCTTTACTTTTCCTGAAAAAAATCACGTACCTATTTAAGGCTGGGTGAACCTGGAAGCCGTCGATCAGGATCGAATCCGACCTCTTGCTCTTTGTAGTCCATTTCACTAACCAGCGAGCTATCGCGACCTCCTTGTAAGATTGCACCCATCTTTTGTTTTAACTCTTGGAAGATTGCACCCATCTTTTATTTTAACTCTTGTAAGATTGCATCCATCATTCACTTTAACTTTTGCAAGATTACACTCATTATTTTCTTAAATTTTAAATCCTGCCAAATTGCGCCCATCATTTATTTTAACCCTTTACATGACTGCACCCAAAATTTATATTTTAACTCTTGCAACATCTCATACGGTTTTATTGAAGCTGTTGCAAGCAATCACATACATTATCTTGGTATGTGCAGCTGTGTATGTTTGTTTTGATTTCCTCTGACGGTCTAATATATGTGGAATGAATACAGCTGAGGAGGCTAACTTTGTGAGGTAGTGGCTACTGAGGTAAAGTTGTGATGTAGTGGCTACTGAGGTAAAGTTGTGATGTAGTGGCTACTGAGATAAAGTTGTGAGGTAGTGGCTACTGAGGTAAAGTTGTGATGTAGAGGCTACTGAGGTAAAGTTGTGAAGTAGTGGCTAGTGAGGTAAAGTTGTGATGTAGTGGCTACTTAGGCACAGTGGTGAGGTAGTGGCTACCGAGATAAAGTTGTGATGTAGTGGCTACTTAGGCACAGTGGTGAGGTAGTGGCTACTGAGGTAAAGTTGTGATGTAGTGGCTAATGAGGTAAAATTGTGAGGTAGTGGCTAATGAGGTAAAGTTGTGATGTAGTGGCTAATGAGGTAAAGTTGTGATGTAGTGGCTACTGAGGGAAAGTTGTGAGGTAGTGGCTAAGAAGGTAAAGTTGTGAGGTAGTGGCTAATGAGGTAAAGTTGTTATGTAGAGGCTACTGAGGTAAAGTTGTGAGGTAGTGGCTAATGAGGTAAAGTTGTGATGTAGTGGCTAGTGAGGTAAAGTTGTAAGGTAGTGGCTACTGAGGTAAAGTTGTGATGTAGTGGCTACTGAGGTAAAGTGATGTAATGGCTACTGAGGTAAAGTTGTGATGTAGTGGCTACTGAGGTAAAGTTGTGATGTAGTGGCTACTGAGATAAAGTTGTGAGGTAGTGAATATTATACTGAGGTAAAGTTGTGATGTAGTGGCTACTGAGGTAAAGTGATATAATGGCTACTGAGGTGAAGTTGAGATGTAGTGGCTACTGAGGTAAAGTTGTGATGTAGTGGCTACTGAGGTAAAGTTGTGATGTAGAGGCTACTGAGGTAAAGTTGTGATGTAGAGGCTACTGAGGTAAAGTTGTGAAGTAGTGGCTAGTGAGGTAAAGTTGTGATGTAGTGGCTACTTAGGCACAGTGGTGAGGTAGTGGCTACCGAGATAAAGTTGTGATGTAGTGGCTACTTAGGCACAGTGGTGAGGTAGTGGCTACTGAGGTAAAGTTGTGATGTAGTGGCTAATGAGGTAAAATTGTGAGGTAGTGGCTAATGAGGTAAAGTTGTGATGTAGTGGCTAATGAGGTAAAGTTGTGATGTAGTGGCTACTGAGGGAAAGTTGTGAGGTAGTGGCTAAGAAGGTAAAGTTGTGAGGTAGTGGCTAATGAGGTAAAGTTGTTATGTAGAGGCTACTGAGGTAAAGTTGTGAGGTAGTGGCTAATGAGGTAAAGTTGTGATGTAGTGGCTAGTGAGGTAAAGTTGTGATGTAGTGGCTACTGAGGTAAAGTGATACAGTTGCTAATGAGGTAAAGTTGTGAGACAGTGGTTACTGAGGTAAAGTTGTGATGTAGTGGCTACTGAGGTAAGGTTGTGATACAGTGGCTACTGAGGTAAAGTTGTGATACAGTGGCTACTGAGGTAAAGTTGTGATATAGTGCCTACTGAGGTAAAGTTGTGATGTAGTGGCTACTGAGGTAAGGTTGTGATGTAGTGGCTACGGAGGTAAAGTTGTGATACAGTGGCTACTGAGGTAAGGTTGTGATATAGTGGCTAGTGAGGTAAAGTTGTGATGTAGTGGCTACTGAGGTGAAGTTGTGATGTAGTAGCTACTGAGATAAATTTGTGAGGTAGTGGCTGCTGAGGTAAAGTTGTGATACAGTGGCTACTGAGGTAAGGTTATGATGTAGTGGCTACTGAGGTAAAGTTGTGATACTGTGGCTACTGAGGTAAGGTTGTGATATAGTGGCTAGTGAGGTAAAGTTGTGATGTAGTGGCTACTGAGGTGAAGTTGTGATGTAGCTACTGAGATAAATTTGTGATGTAGTGGCTACTGAGGTAAAGTGAGGTAGTAACTACTCAGGTAAAGATGTGAGGTATTACCTACTCAGGTAAAAGATGTGAGGTAGCAGTTACTTAGGTAAAAATGTGAGGTAGCAGTTACTCAGGTAAAAATGTGAGGTAGCAGTTAATCAGGTAAAAATGTGAGGTATTAGCTCCTCAGGTAAAAATGTGAGGTATTACCTACTCAGGTAAAAATGTGAGGTAGCAGTTATTCAGGTAAAAATGTGAGGTATTAGCTCCTCAGGTAAAAATGTGAGGTATTACCTACTCAGGTAAAAATGTGAGGTAGCAGTTACTCAGGTAAAAGTGTGAGGTAGCAGTTACTCAGGTAAAATGTGAGGTATTAGCTACTGAGGTAAAAGATGTGAGGTAGCAGTTACTCAGGTAAAAATGTGAGGTAGCAGTTAATCAGGTAAAAATGTGAGGTAGCAGTTACTCAGGTAAAAATGTGAGGTATTACCTACTCAGGTAAAAATGTGAGGTAGCAGTTACTCAGGTAAAAATGTGAGGTATTAGCTACTCAGGCAAAAGATGTGAGGTATTAGCTACTCAGGTAAAAGATGTGAAGTAGCATTTACTCAGGTAAAAGATGTGAGGTATTAGCTACTGAGGTAAAAGATGTAAGGTAGCAGTTACTCAGGTAAAAATGTGAGGTATTAGCTACTCAGGTAAAAGTGTGAGGTATTACCTACTCAGGTAAAAGATGGGAGGTAGCAGTAACTCAGGTAAAGATGTGAGGTAGCAGTTACTCAGGTAAAAATGTGAGGTAGCAGTTACTCAGGTAAAAATGTGAGGTAGCAGTTACTCAGGTAAAAATGTGAGGTAGCAGTTACTCAGGTAAAAATGTGAGGTAGCAGTTACTCAAGTAAAAATGTGAGGTAGCAGTTACTCAGGTAAAAGTGTGAGGTAGCAGTTACTCAGGTAAAAATGTGAGGTAGCAGTTACTCAGGTAAAAGTGTGAGGTAGCAGTTACTCAGGTAAAAGTGTGAGGTAGCAGTTACTCAGGTAAAAATGTGAGGTAGCAGTTACTCAGGTAAAAGTGTGGGGTAGCGGTTACTCAGGTAAAGATGTGAGGTATCAGTTACTCAGGTAAAGATGTGAGGTAGTAGTTACTCAGGTAAAGATGTGAGGTAGCAGTTACTCAGGTAAAAGTGTGAGGTATTACCTACTCAGGTAAAGATGTGAGGTAGCAGTTACTCAGGTAAAAGTGTGAGGTATTACCTACTCAGGTAAAGATGTGAGGTAGCAGTTACTCAGGTAAAAGTGTGAGGTATTACCTACTCAGGTAAAAGTGTGAGGTATTACCTACTCAGGTAAAAGTGTGAGGTATTACCTACTCAGGTAAAAGATGTGAGGTAGTAGTTACTCAGGTAAAAATGTGAGGTAGCAGTTACTCAGGTAAAGAAATCATTTTCAACTTTGAAGACGCCATGTTTGTTACCGAGGGCCAAGGAAAGCTTGTTGGAAATGACATAACTTGTTTAACAGTCACTGACCTGGGACCCCTATAATAGTCTAGTGACTAGTGACCCCTATAATATTCTAGTGACTAGTGACCCTTATAATAGTCTAGTGACTAGTGACGCTTATAATATTCTAGTGACTAGTGACCCCTATAATATTATAGTTACTAGTGACCCCTATAATATTCTAGTGACTAGTGACCCTTATAATATTCTAGTGACCAGTGACCCATATAATATTCTAGTGACCAGTGACCCATATAATATTCTAGTGACTAGTGACCCATATAATATTCTAGTGACTAGTGACCCCTATAATATTCTAGTGACTAGTGACCCTTATAATATTCTAGTGACCAGTGACCCATATAATATTCTAGTGACTAGTGACCCCTATAATATTCTATGACTAGTGCCCCCTATAATATTCTAGTGACTAGTGACCCCTATAATATTCTAGTGACTAGTGACCCCTATAATATTCTAGTGACCCTATAATATTATATGACTAGTGACCCCTATAATATTATGTGACTAGTGAGCCCTATAATATTATATGACTAGTAACCCCTCTAATATTATATGACTAGTGACCCTTATAATAGTCTAGTGACCCCTATAATATTATATGACTAGTGACCCCTATAATATTATAGTGACTAGTGACCCTTATAATAGTCTAGTGACCATTGACCCCTATAATATTATAGTGACTAGTGACCCCTATAATATTATATGACTAGTGACCCCTATAATATTATAGTGACTAGTGACCCTTATAATATTCTAGTGACTAGTGACCCTTATAATATTCTAGTGACCAGTGACCCCTATAATATT
Organism: Megaustenia siamemsis; assembly: GCA_032433765.1. Lineage (NCBI taxonomy): Eukaryota > Metazoa > Mollusca > Gastropoda > Stylommatophora > Ariophantidae > Megaustenia > Megaustenia siamemsis. The sequence continues at coordinate 2,666,551 of JAVIAB010000145.1, read as the reverse complement.
CTAGTGACTAGTGACCCCTATAATATTCTATGACTAGTGCCCCCTATAATATTCTAGTGACTAATGACCCCTATAATATTCTAGTGACTAGTGACCCCTATAATATTCTAGTGACTAGTGACCCCTATAATATTCTAGTGACTAGTGACCCTATAATATTATATGACTAGTGACCCCTATAATATTCTATGACTAGTGACCCCTATAATATTCTAGTGACTAGTGACCCCTATAGTATTCTAGTGACTAGTGACCCTATAATATTCTAGTGACTTGTGACCCCTATAATATTCTAGTGACTAGTGACCCCTATAATATTCTAGTGACTGGTGACCCTATAATATTCTAGTGACTAGTGACCCCTATAATATTCTATGACTAGTGACCCCTATAATATTCTATGACTAGTGACCCCTATAATATTCTAGTGACTAGTGACCCCTATAATATTATATGACTAGTAACCCCTCTAATATTATATGACTAGTGACCCCTATAATATTCTATGACTAGTGACCCCTATAATATTATATGACTAGTGACCCCTCTAATATTATATGACTAGTGACCCCTATAATATTATATGACTAGTGACCCCTCTAATATTATATGACTAGTGACCCCTATAATATTATATGACTAGTGACCCCTCTAATATTATATGACTAGTGACCCCTATAATATTCTACTACAATAGTCTAGTGACTAACGACCCTTTTAATAGTCGTGGGACTAAAAACCTCTACAATAGTCTAGTGACTAAAGACCCCTACAAGTCTAGTTTCTAACGACCCCTTAGCTATCGTGGCTCCCTATAGACTAACATGGACGAGTAACATCAAAAGATGGACAAGTCAATCTATGACAACTGCACCATCAAAGAATGGGAGCCGCGATAGCTCAGTGGTTAGTGAACTGGTCTACTAAGGACAAGGGGTAGGGTTCGATCCCAACCGACGGCTTCCGAGTTCACCCAGCCTTAAATGGGTACCGAATTTTTGTGGGAAAGTAAAGCGGCACGGGCGTAATACTGACCACATTACCCCAAAAATCATGTGCTGAAGGTCTTTAAAATTTATGGTCACTAACACCATATTCCCTGTACGCCACTTGGCGTGACGGGGGTACTTTAGTTTACTTTTTACCATCAAAGAAAGAGACAGAGCGGAATGGCACTCCATGGTCGCAAACCTTCGATGCGGAGATGGCACTCCATGGTCGCAAACCTTCGATGCGGAGATGGCACTCCATGGTCGCAAACCTTCGATGCGGAGATGGCACTCCATGATGTTGTGTGATCCCACAATCTCTATTCCTAGTTTGTGGTAAACTCATTCAACACGTCCTCTCTCTGTCTCTGCATGTCTCTCATCTAATCTCTATTCCTAGTTTGTGGTAAACTCATTCAACACGTCCTCTCTCTCTCTCTCTGCATGTCTCTCATCTAATCTCTATTCCTAGTTTGTGGTAAACTCATTCAACACGTCCTCTCTCTCTCTCTGCATGTCTCTAATCTAATCTCTATTCCTAGTTTGTGGTAAACTCATTCAACACGTCCTCTCTCTCTCTCTGCATGTCTCTCATCTAATCTCTATTCCTAGTTTGTGGTAAACTCATTCAACACGTCCTCTCTCTCTCTCTGCATGTCTCTCATCTAATCTCTATTCCTAGTTTGTGGTAAACTCATTCAACACGTCCTCTCTCTCTCTCTCTGCATGTCTCTCATCTAATCTCTATTCCTAGTTTGTGGTAAACTCATTCAACACGTTCTCTCTCTCTCTCTCTGCATGTCTCTCATCTAATCTCTATTTCCTCATCGTGTTCTCTATCTCTTGTTCTCTTACTCTTGTTCCTTAACTCTTATTCCCCATCTCTTGTTATTTTACTCTTGTTCCCTATCTCTTGTTATTTTACTCTTGTTACCTACCTCTTGTTACCTATCTCTTGTTCTCTTTCTCTTGTTATTTTACTCTTGTTACCTACCTCTTGTTACCTATCTCTTGTTATTTTACTCTTGTTACCTACCTCTTGTTCTCTTTCTCTTGTTATTTTACTCTTGTTACCTACCTCTTGTTCTCTTTCTCTTGTTATTTTACTCTTGTTACCTACCTCTTGTTACCTATCTCTTGTTCTCTTTCTCTTGTTATTTTACTCTTGTTCCCTATCTCTTGTTATTTTACTCTTGTTACCTACCTCTTGTTACCTACCTCTTGTTCTCTTTCTCTTGTTATTTTACTCTTGTTACCTACCTCTTGTTACCTATCTCTTGTTATTTTACTCTTGTTACCTACCTCTTGTTACCTATCTCTTGTTCTCTTTCTCTTGTTATTTTACTCTTGTTACCTACCTCTTGTTACCTATCTCTTGTTCTCTTTCTCTTGTTATTTTACTCTTGTTACCTACCTCTTGTTACCTATCTCTTGTTATTTTACTCTTGTTACCTATCTCTTGTTCTCTTTCTCTTGTTATTTTACTCTTGTTACCTATCTCTTGTTCTCTTTCTCTTGTTATTTTACTCTTGTTACCTATCTCTTGTTCTCTTTCTCTTGTTATTTTACTCTTGTTCCCTATCTCTTGTTATTTTACTCTTGTTCCCTATCTCTTGTTATTTTACTCTTGTTCCCTATCTCTTGTTCCCTATCTCTTGTTATTTTACTCTTGTTACCTCTCTCTTGTTCCCTATCTCTTGTTATTTTACTCTTGTTCCCTATCTCTTGTTATTTTACTCTTGTTCCCTATCTCTTGTTCCCTATCTCTTGTTATTTTACTCTTGTTCCCTATCTCTTGTTATTTTACTCTTGTTCCCTATCTCTTGTTATTTTACTCTTGTTACCTCTCTCTTGTTCCCTATCTCTTGTTATTTTACTCTTGTTCCCTACCTCTTGTTCCCTATCTCTTGTTATTTTACTCTTGTTACCTCTCTCTTGTTCCCTATCTCTTGTTATTTTACTCTTGTTACCTCTCTCTTGTTCCCTATCTCTTGTTATTTTACTCTTGTTACCTCTCTCTTGTTCCCTATCTCTTGTTCCCTATCTCTTGTTACTTTACTCTTGTTACCTCTCTCTTGTTCCCTATCTCTTGTTATTTTACTCTTGTTACCTCTCTCTTGTTCCCTATCTCTTGTTATTTTACTCTTGTTCCCTATCTCTTGTTATTTTACTCTTGTTACCTCTCTCTTGTTCCCTATCTCTTGTTATTTTACTCTTGTTCCCTACCTCTTGTTCCCTATCTCTTGTTATTTTACTCTTGTTCCCTACCTCTTGTTCCCTATCTCTTGTTATTTAACTCTTGTTACCTCTCTCTTGTTCCCTATCTCTTGTTCCCTATCTCTTGTTATTTTACTCTTGTTACCTCTCTCTTGTTCCCTATCTCTTGTTATTTTACTCTTGTTACCTCTCTCTTGTTCCCTATCTCTTGTTCCCTATCTCTTGTTATTTTACTCTTGTTACCTCTCTCTTGTTCCCTATCTCTTGTTATTTTACTCTTGTTCCCTACCTCTTGTTCCCTATCTCTTGTTCTCTTCAACTAAAAAACCTGAACACGTGCACCGTGAGCCCAGACACCTGTGGTCACGTGATGTAAAGGCACCCAGAAGATGCGCCGCACGGATGAGAGCAGCGTCCCAGACTCCGGTGCTTGACCTACTTTCTTACTCTCTCACACCAAGAACAAAAAATAAAATCCTGGAGGTATATACTTTCTGGTCGAGACGGTAGCGCCTTGCCAAATAACGCAAGAACTGACAGACAGGCTGGAATCTGAACGGCTTGCAGGATGGGTTCCATGATTTACCTGTACGTTGTTTGATCGGGTTGGAGACCCGGGTCTCGCAGGTCGTTGGTTGAATCAAGGGCGGACACTTAAGGTGGGAGGGGCTTGCAGTTTGAATGTGTGTGTGTGTGTGTGTAAATGGGATAGATTCTGGAACGTTGTTCTCTAGTGTTTGGCTTCTCGTGGCAGGGCGCTGTGCCAAGGTGTATGGGTTCGATCCTGCTTCGGACCATATATTGTTCTTTGCTTTTATTTTTCCTGTTGATTATTTGTCCTTTTATGCGAGTGCTTTAACGATACCTCTCTTCCTCGGAATTGGTTCGTAGATCCTGGAACAATGGGTCGTAGGTTCGTAGATCCTGGAACAATGGGTCGTAGGTTCGTAGATCCTGGAACAATGGGTCGTAGGTTCGTAGATCCTGGAACAATGGGTCGTAGGTTCGTAGATCCTGGAACAATGGGTCGTAGGTTCGTAGATCCTGGAACAATGGGTCGTAGGTTCGTAGATCCTGGAACAATGGGTCGTAGGTTCGTAGATCCTGGAACAATGGGTCGTAGGTTCGTAGATCCTGGAACAATGGGTCGTAGGTTCATACATCCTGGAACAACGGGTCGTAGGTTCGTAGCGAAACAGGACGACAGGAACAGGTAACTAAAGGTGCTGCATGGACAAACAGGTCATTGCTACCTGGACATCGTTGAGATACATACAGCTGGGTATATATAGAGATACATACAGCTGGGTATATATAGAGATACATACAGCTGGGTAGATATAGAGATACATACAGCTGGGTAGATATACAGATACATACAGCTGGGTAGATATACAGATACATACAGCTGGGTAGATATAGAGATACATACAGCTGAGTAGATATAGAGATACATACAGCTGGTAGATATACAGATACATACAGCTGGGTAGATATACAGATGCATCAGCTGGGTAGATATACAGATACATACAGCTGGGTAGATATACAGATACATACAGCTTGATAGATATAGAGATATATACAGTCGGGTAGATATAGAGATGCATACAGCCGGGTAGATATAGAGATACATACAGCTGGGTAGATATACAGATGCATCAGCTGGTAGATATACAGATACATACAGCTGGGTAGATATACAGATACATACAGCTTGATAGATATAGAGATATATACAGTCGGTTAGATATAAAGATACATACAGCTGGGTAGATATAGAGATACATACAGCTGGGTAGATATAGAGATACATACAGCTGGGTAGATATAAAGATACATACAGCTGGGTAGATATAGAGATATATACAACTGGGTAGATATAGAGATATATACAACTGGGTAGATATAGAGATATGTAGATTAGAAACGCAAATAGATGAGAGGGCAGATGGACAATCAGATAGGCAGCCGGGCAGACTGACAGACATACCGACGGGTGAGCGGGCAGACAGACAGATAGATATATTAGAAAGACTGACAGACAGACAGATAGAAATATTAGAAAGACTGACAGACAGACATATAGATATATTAGAAAGACTGACAGACAGACAGATAGAAAGAAGGACAGACAGATATCTTGATCTATTTATACATTTTTGTCAAATCTACTCTTGCCACAATGCGCGGTCATCTATATAGCTGTAACGATATTTGCGCTAAGTTTTAATATATCGGTGCATATGCTCTCATCAGTGCCAATTATACTACAGTATAGAAAGCTCCGATCTGCCCTCAGTGTCACTGACAGAAAGCTCTCCATCTCGCTTTTGCAATATCATCCCTTGTCCAACAACGGACACAACACCGGCTGTATGTTCTCACAATATCATCCCTTGTCCAACAACGGACACAACACCGGCTGTATGTTCTCACAATATCATCCCTTGTCCAGTCACGAACACAACACCGGCTGTATGTTCTCACAATATCATCCCTTGTCCAGTCACGGACACAACACCGGCTGTATGTTCTCACAATATCATCCCTTGTCCAGTCACGGACACAACACCGGCTGTATGTTCTCACAATATCATCCCTTGTCCAGTCACGAACACAACACCGGCTGTATGTTCTCACAATATCATCCCTTGTCCAGTCACGAACACAACACCGGCTGTATGTTCTCACAATATCATCCCTTGTCCAGTCACGACACAACACCGGCTGTATGTTCTCACAATATCATCCCCTTGTCCAACCACGGACACAACACCGGCTGTATGTTCTCACAATATCATCCCCTTGTCCAACAATGGACACAACACCGGCTGTATGTTCTCACAATATCATCCCTTGTCCAGTCACGGACACAACACCGGCTGTATGTTCTCACAATATCATCCCTTGTCCAGTCACGAACACAACACCGGCTGTATGTTCTCACAATATCATCCCTTGTCCAGTCACGAACACAACACCGGCTGTATGTTCTCACAATATCATCCCTTTTCCAGTCACGAACACAACACCGGCTGTATGTTCTCACAATATCATCCCTTGTCCAGTCACGAACACAACACAGACTGTATGTTCTCACAATATCATCCCTTGTCCAGTCACGAACACAACACAGACTGTATGTTCTCACAATATCATCCCTTGTCCAGTCGCGGACACAACACCGGCTGTATGTTCTCACAATATCATCCCTTGTCCAGTCACGAACACAACACCGGCTGTATGTTCTCACAATATCATCCCCTTGTCCAACCACGGACACAACACCGGCTGTATGTTCTCACAATATCATCCCTTGTCCAGTCACGGACACAACACCGGCTGTATGTTCTCACAATATCATCCCTTGTCCAGTCACGGACACAACACCGGCTGTATGTTCTCACAATAGCATCCCCTTGTCCAACCACGGACACAACACCGGCTGTATGTTCTCACAATATCATCCCTTGTCCAACCACGGACACAACACCGGCTGTATGTTCTCACAATATCATCCCTTGTCCAGTCACGGAAACAACACTGGCTGTATGTTCTCACAATATCATCCCTTGTCCAGTCACGGACACAACACTGGCTGTATGTTCTCACAATATCATCCCTTGCCCAACAACGGACACAACACCAGCTGTATGTTCTCGCAATATCATCCCTTGCCCAACAACGGACACAACACAGACTGTATGTTCTCACAATATCATCCCCTTGTCCAGTCACGGACACAACACCGGCTGTATGTTCTCACAATAGCATCCCCTTGTCCAACCACGGACACAACACCGGCTGTATGTTCTCACAATATCATCCCTTGTCCAACCACGGACACAACACTGGCTGTATGTTCTCACAATATCATCCCTTGTCCAGTCACGGACACACCACTGGCTGTATGTTCTCACAATATCATCCCTTGTCCAGTCACGGACACAACACTGGCTTTATGTTCTCACAATATCATCCCTTGTCCAGTCACGGACACAACACTGGCTGTATGTTCTCACAATATCATCCCTTGTCCAGTCACGGACACAACACCAGCTGTATGTTCTCACAATATCATCCCTTGCCCAACAACGGACACAACACCGGCTGTATGTTCTCACAATATCATCCCTTGCCCAACAACGGACACAACCCCAGCTGTATGTTCTCACAATATCATCCCTTGCCCAACAACGGACACAACCCCAGCTGTATGTTCTCACAATATCATCCCTTGCCCAACAACACCGGCTGTATGTTCTCACAATATCATCCCTTGCCCAACAACGGACACAACACCAGCTGTATGTTCTCACAATATCATCCCTTGCCCAACAACGGACACAACACCGGCTGTATGTTCTCACAATATCATCCCTTGCCCAACAACGGACACAACACCAGCTGTATGTTCTCACAATATCATCCCTTGCCCAACAACGGACACAACACCAGCTGTATGTTCTCACAATATCATCCCTTGCCCAACGAAGGACACAACACCAGCTGTATGTTCTCACAATATCATCCCCTGCCCAACGAAGGACACAACACCGGTTGTATGTTCTCACAATATCATCCCTTGCCCAACAACGGACACAACACAGACTGTATGTTCTCACAATATCATCCCTTGCCCAACGAAGGACACAACACCAGCTGTATGTTCTCACAATATCATCCCCTGCCCAACGAAGGACACAACACCGGTTGTATGTTCTCACAATATCATCCCCTGCCCAACGAAGGACACAACACCGGTTGTATGTTCTCACAATATCATCCTCTGCCCAACGAAGGACGCAACACCGGTTGTATGTTCTCACAATATCATCCCCTGCCCAACGAAGGACACAACACCGGTTGTATGTTCTCACAATATCATCCCCTGCCCAACGAAGGACACAACACCGGTTGTATGTTCTCACAATATCATCCCCTGCCCAGCGAAGGACACAACACCGGTTGTATGTTCTCACAATATCATCCCCTGCCCAACGAAGGACACAACACCGGTTGTATGTTCTCACAATATCATCCCCTGCCCAACGAAGGACACAACACCGGCTGTATGTTCTCACAATATCATCCCTTGCCCAACAACGGACACAACACCGGTTGTATGTTCTCACAATATCATCCCTTGCCCAACAACGGACACAACACCGGCTGTATGTTCTCACAATATCATCCCTTGCCCAACAACGGACACAACACCAGCTGTATGTTCTCACAATATCATCCCCTGCCCAACAACGGACACAACACCAGCTGTATGTTCTCACAATATCATCCCTTGCCCAACAACGGACACAACACCGGCTGTATGTTCTCACAATATCATCCCTTGCCCAACAACGGACACAACACCGGCTTTATGTTCTCACTGGGACGTGAAGACAGGAATCTCCAAGTCTCTTCACAAAGAGAAAAACAAAAGAGAGAGCAATACATAAACAAAGAGAAATACATAAAAAAGAGAAATACAAATAGAAAGAGAAATACAAAGAGAAAGAGAAATACACAAAGAAAGAAAAATACAAAGAGAAAGAGAAATACATAAAGAAAGAGAAATACAAAGAGAAAGAGAAATACAAAGAGAAAGAGAAATACAATGAGAAAGAGAAATACAAAGAGAAAGAGAAATACAAAAAGAAAGAGAAATACAAAGAGAAAGAGAAATACATAAAGAAAGAGAAATACATAAAGAAAAAAGAAATACATAAAAAAGGGGAAAATAAAGAAAGAAAGAGAAATACATAAACACAGGGAAAAAAATAAAGAAAGAGAAATACAAAGAAAAAGATAAATACATAAAGAAAGAGAAATACATAAAGAAAGATAAATACACAAGGAAAGAGAAATACATAAAGAAAGAGAAAGACACAACAAAATGTCAAATCGCTAACTTGAATCTATGGTCACTGCTCCCTGAGAAAACAGCTTTGTATGATTTCTGCAGAACATTTAAGTTCTGTTTCAGTTGAATTTTGTCAAAACTGTATCCACATCGTTTGTGTAAGGCAGCATTTGTCTGTAGTCAAGGGTGTTTCTCCTAGAACGGTAGCCGTACCGGACTAACGAGCCTGTTCTATCCAATTTTCTTTCTACATAGCATCGGCCTGCCCGCCATTAGAAACTTGCACCTCCAGCATGGATTTGTTGTCGGATTATTTCCCCTGGCGTTTATTTTTGCACAACTGGTGTTTGATGACTTGGACGTGTTTTATTGCAGGTATCCCCATGTAGTAGGACATTAGGATATTAGGACAGTAGGACATTAGGACAGTAGGACATTAGGACAGTAGGACATTAGGACAGTAGGATATTTGTTATTAAAGGGAAGAGAATAAAATGCAATTATTTTTGTCTTTCAGGGCCAACCCTTTTAGGGTTGATCTAAAAGGTTGTTTCTGTTCTATGGTTGCCCAGACCAGTAGTAGCCAACATAAGGTTGACCAAGGGCTGGACCAATGTCACGAGGGCCACATTTTCTAAGAATATCGTCAACAAGACATGATGTGATTCAGTCATATGTAAACACTGCTTGCACAGGAGCGTCATTCATTGGGTGCCGTCTCCACATCGAACTTTGGCTACCATGGAGCGTCATTAATTGGGTGCCGTCTCCACATCGAAGGTTGGATACTATGGAGCGTCATTCATTGGGTGCCGTCTCCACATCGAAGGTTGGCTACCATGGAGCGTCATTCATTGGGTGCCGTCTTCACATCGAAGGTTGGCTACCATGGAGTGTCATTCATTGGGTGCCGTCTCTACATCGAAGGTTGGCTACCATGGAGCGTTATTCATTGGGTGCCGTCTCCACATCGAAGGTTGGCTACCATGGAGCGTCATTCATTGGGTACCGTCTCCACATCGAAGTTTGGCTACCATGGAGCGCCATTAATTGGGTGCCGTCTCCACATCGAAGGTTGGCTACCATGGAGTGCCATTCATTGGTGCCGTCTCCACATCGAAGTTTGGCTACCATGGAGCGCCATTAATTGGGTGCCGTCTCCACATCGAACTTTGGCTACCATAGAGCGTCATTCATTGGGTGTCGTCTCCACATCGAAGGTTGGATACTATGGAGCACCATTTTGCTGTGTCTCTAGTCTTGATGTTACAAATTGTCGTTGGTCCACCTCTTGATGTTTTCACTCCACTTTAGTCTTGGTCTGTCTCTGTCTCGTCTACCTTCTACCTTCCCTACCAGACAACTTTTTGAATTGTATTCTATTTCTTCATATGACCACAAGTTTCAGTTGTCTTTTACGAATTGTGTTAAGTATTTCTTTGTTTCATTTTCAGCTGATTCCGAACTTCCTTCTCCCACAGGTCTACACCAACAAAATGTGCTTCATTGTTGAGTTATCTGTTCCGTGGTAGCCACCACATTTATAGAAGTCTAGAATCACTTCTTGATTTTGATAATTGTCATATCTGAGATATTTGACGAGTTCTTCTGTGGCGCTCCAGTTGAGAAGACGACTCTTTTTTTAAGCTCATTGAGTTATTATATGTCCTGGTGTTGTAACACCTGACACAATGTTACTACTGTTAGGATATGTTCAGGTGAGTTGTAACACCTGAAACAATGTTACTACTGTTAGGATATGTCCTGGTGAGTTGTAACACCTGACACAATGTTACTACTGTTAGGATATGTCCAGGTGAGTTGTAACACCTGAAACAATGTTACTACTGTTAGGATATGTCCTGGTGAGTTGTAACACCTGACACAATGTTACTACTGTTAGGATATGTCCAGGTGAGTTGTAACACCTGAAACAATGTTACTACTGTTAGGATATGTCCTGGTGAGTTGTAACACCTGACACAATGTTACTACTGTTAGGATATGTCCAGGTGAGTTGTAACACCTGAAACAATGTTACTACTGTTAGGATATGTACAGGTGAGTTGTAACACCTGAAACAATGTTACTACTGTTACAATATGTCCAGGCGAGTTGCAATACCTCATACGAATGATACTACTGTTAGAATATGTCCAGGTGAGTTGTAACACCTCAGACGAATGTTACTACTGTTAGGATATGTCCAAGTGAGTTGTAACACCTTAAACAATGTTACTACTGTTACAATATGTCCAAGTGAATTGTAACACCTTAAACAATGTTACTACTGTTACAATATGTCCAGGCGAGTTGCAATACCTCATACGAATGATACTACTGTTAGAATATGTCCAGGTGAGTTGTAACACCTCAGACGAATGTTACTACTGTTAGGATATGTCCAAGTGAGTTGTAACACCTTAAACAATGTTACTACTGTTACAATATGTCCAAGTGAATTGTAACACCTTAAACAATGTTACTACTGTTACAATATGTCCAGGTGAGTTGTAACGCCTCAAGCAAGGTTACCTGTGTTATGACGTGTCCAGGTGAATTGTAACAACATCCCAGACAATGTCTACATTGAGATACTCTCTCGTCCAAACCTGTTCTTCTCTTATCATTTTTTTAGTCTTCTGTCGCTCTTATTGTTTTTTCTTTGAATCTTATTTACTGCACATGTCTCTCGACTCTTATTACCATAACAGCACATAACTATTTGCTTTCATAACTTCACAGTTACATGTTATAATTTGATGTGTATGCTTTTAGATTTGATCATGTATGTGTTATTGTACAACGTAGATTTGTGTAAATCCTTATATCCTTCAAAAGCAAAAAGACAGAGGTAATGGTAACAACAAAGAAAAAGACATCACCTCAATGCAAAATAAAGACAAGTGGAGCAATATTAAAACAGGTAAATGAATTTAAATATTTGGGAACTTTGTTAACCTCAGACGGAAGATGTACAAAAGAGGTGAGATGCAGAATGGATCAGTCAAAAGCAGCTTTCCAAAAAATTAGGAAGACACTATGCAATCCATTTTTGACAATAGAAACAAGGAAAATAGTTCTTAAATGTTATGTAGAGCCAGTCTTAACATATGGATGTGAACCATGGACAATTGGACAATAAACAAGAAAATCACTGGAGTCTGTAGAAATATGGTTTTACAGAAGAATGATGAGAATACCATGGACAGCTAAGAAGAGTAATGATAACGTTCTGAAAAAGGCCAAAGCAAAAAGAGAGCTAATTTCCAATATTAGGAAGAAACAATCATCATTTTTGGCCATGTAATGAGAAGAGAACAACTGGAATATATTGTAACAACTGGGAAAATTGAGGGACGAAGAGATAGAGGGAAGCAAAGAGAAAAAATAACAGACAGCTTAAGAGAATGGCTTGGCAGAAGGTCAACAACAGAAATGATAAATAACTGTCGCGATCGAAAGTTGTGGAGAGACATGATCACCCACGACAGGCCCGGTACTTGATGATGACATATGTATATATGTGTATGTTTGAAAGTTACCTGATTGTTAGGGAGATGAGATGTTAATTCGGATGATTCCACTGGCACGAGCGGTTGAGCAATTATGGATTTTAATTCGTTTGCAGTGATACCGGGGCCTTCTATAACCATAACTATATATATGTTGTTATTTGTTGTTTCAGCTGGAGGTCTACTTGGCCGAAACGTCGACTTCTGTTTTGTTTTTCTCCATTTTTTTTAAATATTTATTATTATTGTACACATTTTTCTTATTTTATTCATTAACTTTTTAAATACGTGTAAAGACAGATAAGAAGATAGGTGAGGTTGTGACGATTCATGATCGCCTGTTTGAATCCAGCTGTAGACACTCGCTTCTGGAGATGAACCACATAGATGATTTTTGTGCAAGAGCTTTCTATTTTATTTTGGAATGTGAAGGAACATCTGCTGTCTTTATTGAAATGTAGTTCTTATTATTTTGTGTTATTTCTTGTTAGTTCTGCTAGTTCTCGAGTCTTCTGTGTCTTCCTTTTCCGTGTACAAACTGAAGTCATGTTTTTTTTTTATTTGAAATCCGCCAGTCAACAGTCTTGTTAAATGTGAAGTCTATAGTGAAGTTATGATCAAACTTCTCCATGTTAGTCAGCAGTTTTGTTAAATGTGAAGTCTATAGTCAGGTTATAGTCAAACTTCTCCATGTTAGTCAGCAGTCTTGTTAAATGTGAAGTCTATAGTGAAGTTATGATCAAACTTCTCCAGTCAACAGTCTTGTTAAATGTGAAGTCTATAGTCAGGTTATAGTCAAACTTCTCCATGTTAATCAGCAGTCTTGTTAAATGTGAAGTCTATAGTGAAGTTATGATCAAACTTCTCCTGTCAACAGTCTTGTTAAATGTGAAGTCTATAGTCAGGTTATAGTCAAACTTCTCCATGTTAGTCAGCAGTCTTGTTAAATGTGAAGTCTATAGTGAAGTTATGATCAAACTTCTCCAGTCAACAGTCTTGTTAAATGTGAAGTCTATAGTCAGGTTATAGTCAAACTTCTCCATGTTAATCAGCAGTCTTGTTAAATGTGAAGTCTATAGTGAAGTTATGTTCAAACTTCTCCATGTTAGTCAGCAGTTTTGTTAAATGTGAAGTCTATAGTGAAGTTATGTTCAAACTTCTCCAGTCAACAGTCTTATTAGTTCTGAAGTCTTATTATAGTTCTGAAGTCTTGTTAGTTCTGAAGTCTTATTAGTTCTGAAGTCTTATTAGTTCTGAAGTCTTATTAGTTCTGAAGTCTTGTTAGTTCTGAAGTCGTATTAGTTCTGAAGTCTTGTTAGTTCTGAAGTCTTATTAGTTCTGAAGTCTTGTTAGTTCTGAAGTCTTATTAGTTCTGAAGTCTTATTAGTTCTGAAGTCTTGTTAGTTCTGAAGTCTTGTTAGTTCTGAAGTCTTGTTAGTTCTGAAGTCTTATTAGTTCTGAAGTCTCGTTAGTTCTGAAGTCTCGTTAGTTCTGAAGTCTTGTTAGTTCTGAAGTCTTGTTAGTTCTGAAGTCTTATTAGTTCTGAAGTCTTGTTACTTATGAATTTTTGCTAGTTCTGAAGTCTTGTTAGTTCTGAAGTCTTATTAGTTCTGAAGTCTCGTTAGTTCTGAAGTCTCGTTAGTTCTGAAGTCTTGTTAGTTCTGAAGTCTTGTTAGTTCTGAAGTCTTATTAGTTCTGAAGTCTTATTAGTTCTGAAGTCTTATTACTTATGAATTTTTGCTAGTTCTGAAGTCTTGTTAGTTCTGAAGTCTTATTAGTTCTGAAGTCTTATTAGTTCTGAAGTCTTATTACTTATGAATTTTTGCTAGTTCTGAAGTCTTGTTAGTTCTGAAGTCTTGTTAGTTCTGAAGTCTTATTAGTTCTGAAGTCTTATTAGTTCTGAAGTCTTGTTAGTTGTAAATTTTTTGTTAGTTCTGATGTCTTATTAGTTCTGAAGTCTTATTAGTTCTGAAGTCTTGTTAGTTCTAAATTTTTGTTAGTTCTGAAGTCTTGTTCGTTCTGAATTTTTGTTAGTTTCTGAAGTCTTGTTAGTTCTGAATTCTTGTTAGTTCTGAAGTCTCGTTAGTTCTGAAGTCTTATTAGTTCTGAAGTCTTGTTAGTTCTGAAGTCTTGTTAGTTCTGAAGTCTTGTTAGTTTTGAAGTCTTATTAGTTGTGAAGTCTTGTTAGTTCTGAATTTTTGTTAGTTCTGAAGTCTTGTTAGTTCTGAATGTTTGTTAGCTCTGAAGTCTTATTAGTTCTGAAGTCTTGTTAGTTCTGAAGTCTTGTTATCAAAACTTAATCACAGAAATCTTGGGGCTTTGATCTGAGCCACACAATCTCTGACACACCCCCCTCCCCACCCATTCTTGCATCCATCGATGAGCTCTCGAGTCCATTTTGAGCAAAGCTGACCTTTCAAAACAGAGACCATGAACTGCAGACACACATGCGGATCTGGCTGCATCCGCACAATCCTCTGACGTGTTTAGCTGCTCCTGGTTTCTGTGGGACGGCCAGAGAACACAAGTTCCATGCGAGTTATGTCCTTTTCTTTTTAACATAAACAAGTCATGTACAAGAATGTACAGTGTACAATCGTGTCAACATGTACAGTTGAACTAATTTCTGCATTTTAAACGAACCAGACTTGTAGATATTGAACCACGCTCTGGTTCACAGAACCAGTTGGCACCAAGAATCAGACTTGATGATGAGCCGTGCAGACTTTGGCATAAAGAACAAGACTTCTAGACTTGAGCCGTGCAGACTTTGGCATAAAGAACAAGACTTCTAGACATGAGCCGTGCAGACTTTGGCATAAAGAACAAGACTTCTAGACTTGAGCCGTGCAGACTTTGGCATGAAGTAAACCAGACTTTAGACGTTGAATCACGCAGACAGTGTGGCATAAAGAAACCAGACTTCTAGACGTTGAGTCACATGATGATGCTGAGAACAGGTGCCATTATCAATCAGGCAGCAGTTTAGTCACCTGAAGGTCAAGGCCACGTCGCGTAATCTGCATCTTCTTCTCCTCTCAATGTCACGTCGTGCACACGTAGCTGCCTTCACGTGACATGTGGATCGATCAGTAAATTGTTGACTCCATCCACTAGACACTGCAACCTGATTTTTAAACCGGGTCCCGCGAGAGTTGTAGAGAGCACTTGTACCAAGGAATGAAGATCTGTCCATGCGAGAGTTGTAGAGAGCACTTGTACCAAGGAATGAAGATCTGTCCATGCGAGAGTTGTAGAGCACTTGTATCAAGAAATGAAGATCTGTCCATGCGAGAGTTGTAGAGCACTTGTATCAAGAAATGAAGATCTGTCCACGCGAGAGTTGTAAAGCACTTGTACCAAGGAATGAAGATCTGTCCACTCGAGAGTTGTAGAGCACTTGTACCAAGAAATGAAGATCTGTCCACGCGAGAGTTGTAAAGCACTTGTACCAAGGAATGAAGATCTGTCCATGCGAGAGTTGTAAAGCACTTGTACCAAGAAATGAAGATCTGTCCATGCGAGAGTTGTAGAGCACTTGTATCAAGAAATGAAGATCTGTCCATGCGAGAGTTGTAGAGCACTTGTATCAAGAAATGAGATCTGTCCACGCGAGAGTTGTAAAGCACTTGTACCAAGAATGAAGATCTGTCCACTCGAGAGTTGTAGAGCACTTGTACCAAGAAATGAAGATCTGTCCACGCGAGAGTTGTAAAGCACTTGTACCAAGGAATGAAGATCTGTCCATGCGAGAGTTGTAAAGCACTTGTACCAAGAAATGAAGATCTGTCCACGCGAGAGTTGTAGAGCACTTGTACCAAGAAATGAAGATCTGTCCACGCGTGAGGTCTTGATTTTCTGAAGCCAGCTGGGCCGACCTGAAAAGAATAAAATGAAGAAAGAAAGGTAAATATGTTAGAATTGAAAACAACAATTATTATATGATAATAAAGATACACGAATGTAATAGTATTCTTTGAGGTAAATGTATTCTCATAGATAGAAACATAGAATGAAAGACAGTGCATAGATAGAAAAATAGAATGAAAGACAGTGCATAGATAGAAACATAGAATGAAAGACAGTGCATAGATAGAAAAATAGAATGAAAGACAGTGCATAGATAGAAACATAGAATGAAGACAGTGCATAGATAGAAACATAGAATGAAAGACAGTGCATAGATAGAAACATAGAATGAAAGACAGTGCATAGATAGAAACATAGAATGAAAGATAGTGCATAGATAGAATAATAGAATGAAAGATAGTGCATAGATAGAAACATAGAATGAAAGATAGTGCATAGATAGAAACATAGAATGAAAGATAGTGCATAGATAGAAACATAGAATGAAAGATAGTGCATAGATAGAAACATAGAATGAAAGATAGTGCATAGATAGAAACATAGAATGAAAGATAGTGCATAGATAGAAACATAGAATGAAAGACAGTGCATAGATAGAAACATAGAATGAAAGATAGTGCATAGATAGAAACATAGAATGAAAGACGTGCATAGATAGAAACATAGAATGAAAGACAGTGCATAGATAGAAAAATAGAATGAAAGACAGTGGATAGATAGAAACATAGAATGAAAGACAGTGCATAGATAGAAACATAGAATGAAAGACAGTGCATAGATAGAAAATAGAATGAAGACAGTGCATAGATAGAAACATAGAATGAAAGACAGTGCATAGATAGAAACATAGAATGAAAGACAGTGCATAGATAGAAACATAGAATGAAAGACAGTGCATAGATAGAAACATAAATGAAGACAGCGCATAGATAGAAACATAGAATGAAAGACAGTGCATAGTTAGAAACATAGAATGAAAGATAGTGCATAGATAGAAACATAGAATGAAAGACAGTGCATAGATAGAAACATAGAATGAAAGATAGTGCAACAATTAGAAACATAGAATGAAAGACAGTGCATAGACAGAAACATAGAATGAAAGACAGTGCATAGATGAAACATAGAATGAAAGATAGTGCATAGATAGAAACATAGAATGAAGATAGTGCATAGATAGAACATAGAATGAAAGATAGTGCATAGATAGAAACATAGAATGAAAAATAGTGCATAGATAGAAACATAGAATGAAAGATAGTGCATAAATAGAAACATAGAATGAAAGATAGTGCATAGATAGAAACATAGAATGAAAGATATTGCATAGATAGAAACATAGAATGAAGACAGTGCATTAGATAGAAACATAGAATGAAAGACAGTGCATAGATAGAAACATAGAATGAAAGACAGTGCATAGATAGAAACATAGAATAAAAGATAGTGCATAGATAAACCATAGAATGAAAAACAGTGCATAGATAGAAAAAGAAGAAATGAGATCATACACAGAAGAGCCCAATAATAGTTCAAGTTTAATTTCCTAGAAAATGTTGTCAAGTTAAGTTGAGAGTTCATTTTGAGGTCAAGGTTAAGTTGAGAGTTCACGTGGATGTCAAAGGTTAAGTTGAAGAGTTCACTTGGAGGTCAAATGTTAAGTTGAGAGTCTTCAACAAACACTTTCAGCTCACTGTGGAGCATAGGTCCTTCAACAAACCTTTCAGCTCCCTTTGGGGTATAGATCTTCACAAACACTTTCCAAGCCGTTCTGTTTCTTGCCATTCTTTTTAAGATCATTCTATGTCTTCCCCATCATCTTCATCTCTGCTTCCATCTGTCTTATCCAAGAAATATCCTGATCTTCCTCTTTGCCTTTTTCCAACAGGGTTCCATAACATGGACTGTTGTGTTTGAACATAATCAGCGGTAAATGGTGATGAGAGGTCTACTTCGCCTCATCGCAGTTCTTCTGAGAGGAGATCATTCGGTCTCGTCAGGGAGTAAGAAGGACGGCAACCTGGTACCCAAAAATGCCATTTGAAGCCGGATGTATGGGGTCGAAAGGCAGACAAAATTGCAGTAAATGAAATCACATGGCATCTATGCTCATACCACGCTGTTTAGGACGATGATGTTGGGCAGTTTGTTGAGTAGATGTTGGGCAGTTGTTTGTTAGATGTAGTGCAGTCTGAGTAGATGTTGGGCAGTTGTTTGGTAGATGTTGGGGCAGTGTTGAGTAGATGTCGGGCAGTTGCGGAGTAGATGTTGGGCAGTTGTTCGGTAGATGTAGTTGCAGTCTGAGTGGATGTTGGACACTTGTTTGGTAGATGTTGGGCAGTTGTTGAGTAGATGTTGGCAGTTGTTGAGTAGATGTTGGGCAGTTGCTGTGTAGATGTTGGGCAGTTGCTGTGTAGATGTTGGATAGTAGCGGTGACAGGCGATATCAGCCCGGTGACAGGCAGATACAGCCCGGTGGACAGGTAGATACAGCAAGGTGGACATGCTATACAGATCGGTAGACAGGCAGATACAGCCCGGTGGACAGGTAGATACAGCAAGGTGGACATGCTGATACAGATCGTAGACAGTAGATACAGCCCGGTGGACAGGCAGATACAGCAAGGTGGACAGGTAGATACAGCAAGGTGGACAGGTAGATACAGCAAGGTGGACAGGTAGATACAGCAAGGTGGACAGGTAATACAGCAAGGTGGACAGGTAGATACAGCAAGGTGGACAGGTAGATACAGCAAGGTGGACATGCTGATACAGATCGGTAGACAGGTAGATACAGCAAGGTGGACAGG